>JAHXMU010000192.1:6101-51575 GCA_019455685.1 Philornis downsi | reverse complement strand
AAAGTAGATGTGTGGATAGTACCATTAACAGGCATATCGGAAGTATATATTAAATATAAAACAGGCCCCAGTATACTGCCCTGTGGCGCACCGGCAGCTATAGAAACACAACATGGGTTTGGTTTTAAGGAGAAAAGTACAAATTCAAAAATTGAGGTCAAGTAGTTACGTTGAAGCGAAGGATTTCCCAATAAAGACGGGTAGATTTTGACATCTTTCCTATCTTTTTTTAGTTTTCGATCCTTTTAAAAATAAATTACCACAGCAAGTTACAGAGTCACTATATAAAACACTATTATTCAAATGAACGTTTGCTTGCAGCAATAATAAACACATTGCTTTATCTTCAATGACAAAGCCCATTTTCAGATAAACGGGTACATCAACAAACAAAATTGTCTGATTTCAGGCGATTCCATATAAGATCCACAGGTGAGTGCGTCCAAATAATGCCACTATTTAGTGTGTATTGAGGGCCAACAATACCTTCGGTCCGTGCTTCTTCGCTGATATCATTCCTACCACCGTCAACAGATCGATGATAAACAAGTTTTTTAAATCAAAATTGGATCAATGATAACCAAGTTCTTTTCATCAAAATATGATCAAGGATAACCAAGTTCTTCCAATCAAAATTGGATGGCAGAGATGTAAATGGCATGTAGTTTTAACAGGATGTCACTACATAGCTAATACCACAATGGCCATTCTACTCGAGAGATTTTAAGGCTTGCTTCTGTCGCGATGGGAATTGGCCACTGAGATCATAAGTTATGATCCTGTTACACCATTTCTTATGGGGCTTCCTTCACTTGCAGGTCTATGCTAATATGCCACAAACTACCGGTGCCATGAAAGTCAACATAACCCAGGCTTTCGTTCAAATTCAGCTCGTTTTAAGCATCAGAATCATTGAAAATATGATCTGCAAGGCAACCGGAGAATTCAAAGCTGCCATTTGAATGATGTCAACTTTCACATGTAATGTCATTGATGGGCATTGAAAATAACAGAACAGCAAAAGTCTTTTCTTGACAGTATATATAAGAATGTAGATCTATGTGATTGACTACTGAAATGTTCAAGTACTTAACGACATTTTCAATTTGGAAATGTCTGTTTAACCTCACAGTTAATATGGTGTACATTCTTCTGTACGCTACTAAGAAATAAAAACTAATTGATGTTTCATGCGTAACTTCTTACCTTCAATTTTAACATCCAGCCATCCGCGTAATAAAAAAACTTTATACTGAGAAGGAAAAGAGTACGTTTTTTACTAAGCCTACTTATCGGACATCGAAGTCGGAGACCGAACTAGGGTTAGGATTAGCGCCAGTCCAAATTTGCATTTGTTCACCTGTTCGTTTTGACCACGTAATTTAATCATTGGCTTTTTGTTAGTTATAACGCAGATGAGTAGGTTTAGGTAAATGTATTCCTATTTGACTTCCGCAGCACAAAAGCATAATCTTTCTACGGGTTTCGCTAAGTGTACCCATGTAATTGTAATGTTGTGATCATTGCAGATTTATTATTACTTATATGTTTGCTGTCATTGTGTGTATTTATTTTGTTTTACGCTCCTGTCCTCTAATGCCTGCACATGGACATGTGTGTTTTTGGTTTTATTGTACATGTTCGTTTTTATACCCTCCACCGTAGAATGAGAGACATACGAAGTTGGTCACTCCATTTGCAACATTTAACCTTTTCAGGACCCATAAAATGCACACATATTTCTTGATCATCATAAAAAGTTGTTTCTATATGGACACAGGGTGATTTTTTAAGATTTAAGTTTTTCAGGTTGGCGGCACTGGTTGGTAATGGTGTCCAAACGTCATCTGTCAAAGTGAAAAGTGTACAGTATACTCTGCCGTCTGTCATCATGGAATGACGAATGACCTACCACAACGTCCAATTTTTGGTGAATAGGCCTTACAAAAGCTCAATAAAAATCCGCTGTTTTAACGAAAAATTGTGTTCTGCGATGAGGCTCATTTCTTGCTGAACGGATACGTACACAAGCAAAACTGTCGCATCTGGAGTGGTGAACAGCCACATCCCATACATGAATTACCGATGCGTCCCGAAAAAAATGACTGGCTGGTGTGGTGCCATCATCGGTCCATTTTTTTTCAAAGACGACCATGGAAGAACGATATCGAGCCATAATACGCGATTTTTTTCCATTGGCTGAGTTGAACTTGGTTGACATGTGGTTTCATCAGGACGGTGGAACATACCACACTGCTCGTGAAACAATGGATATGTTAAGAAATGAATTTGGTGAGCTGGCCCTCAAGATCTTGCAATTTAACGTCCCTTGATTATTTTTTGTGGAGTTATGTCAAGTCGTTAGTCTATGTGGACAAGCCGAACACTATTGAAACCTTACAGGATAACATAACACGCGTTATTCCTGGAATACAGGCTGAAATGCTCGAAAAAGTGACGAAGGATTGGACCTTCTGAATGGACATTTTGACACGGAGCCGCGGACAACATTTACATGAAATTATCGTAAAAAATTAAATGACAAAGACCAATTTATCGATTCCAATAACAAATTTTAATACATGAAGCAAATTTTTTAAAAAAACTACGACTAAAAAATCACCCTATAAAATCTAGTTCATCCGACTGAAACTAGCATAGTAGTTTTTGTATCAATCGATATTTGGCGCATGTGAGGTTTAAAATATGGTTAAAAATTCGGTTCACAGTTCCCTTTCAAATGGCAGTATAATCAGCATCGTTTCCAGTTGTTAATCGATGGTTTCTGAGCTCACAATCTGGGATTTTTTGGATGTGTCCATCACATTTAATCGTTTTTCGTCCTTCTTTTAACTGCTTCTAAGACTTTCAAGCACTTTTTCCGAGGAAGTTTGTTCACCGAAAAATTTCTGCGATATACTGAACTTTTTGGCAGGAAAGATTCCATTTCGTAAACAAAATTTGAAAACAAATTTTAAAGTTAATGAGGTTCTTTGCCCAAAATAATTATACAGTGTAAAGATCGACGAAATCGGGGTTTGTCCTACAAAACTAAGAGTAATCCAAACCCTAATCTTAAATGTGATGCAGATGTTCATCATAGTGCTATCAATTTAGAAGAAAAAAAAAACAAATATTTTATTTCTGTGTTTCGATATATCCTCTTGATTTGAAATGACAATTTGTCTTATTTTTTGACAATGACAATTTGTCTTATTTGTCTATTTATTTATTTCCGAAATATAAATATGTGATTTATTTACATAGATTTTGTTGCTAAAGAAATATTTTTTACGCCATCTTTTATGGTGTAACGTGTAAATGTATACAACGGTTAATCTTAGATTCCTGTAATTTCAAATAACAAATCTGAAAAGATGATACAATTATTTATAAAATTATTGAAATGTCTGCATTTTTGTAAACAAATGATCATTCTAAATTTTTAGCCGTTATAAGTTCATTAGAAATTGAAAAATATTATGAAAAAAAGAACAAAGTTTCACAAAAAAATCAATTAAAAACTGCTCAAATTTCATTTGAAAAACCGTCCTTAAACAAAATGGATTATTTGGAAGGAAATTATTAGCAAATCTGACAATTATCTGGCGCATACTAAAGTAAGCGCAGCAAGAGAAAAACAAGAAATAAAAATTACACGATTTTTATTTAATTTTATTTATTTCTTCTATTTACCACTTGAAGAATTCCTTTACCTCTCAAAATTGAGTAGAGATGTGTTATCGAATTATGTGTCCCAGTCGTGTAATTTTGTCTCTTTTTTTGTCTCTTTTTTTTTGTTTTTAATTAAAACAAACTTATTTTTATTGTGAAATTTTTATCTAGAAAAAAAGAAAAGATGTTGACAGAAAAAGTGACTCATTATTTTTTTTTATAAATAATGGTTAATTTTTTTTTAAAGTTCGTATTTTTGTTTTATTTTTAAATTGAAGTTTTCACTTGTATACATTATATTTAAAAGCAATAATTAGTCCGAAGTATGTAACTAACTAACATAATTAATTAACGATATCGGGTTTATATTCAGTTTGAATTCAAGCGGTTGCGTTTGCATCGCTAAAACGAAAGTTCTACTCCACAAAATGGGCTACTTTTCATGTTAGGTGCGCAAATAAGTTTTTTTTTTTTTGAAAAATGCAGCTTAATTATAAAAACATTTTTACAAATGATTTATTGAAAGTATTGCCCATCGATAGCTACCACTTTTTCCCATCTTTCCGGCAGAGCTCAAATTCCGTCACGGCAAAACTGTTGATCTTTTGCCATTCCTTGGTGTCATCATATGAATGAAACGGCTGGTTAGTCAGGCCGTGTGCAATCGAACGAAACAAGTGATAATCAGACAGTGTAATGTCTGGTAAATATGGTGGATGGAATAAGACTTTCCATTTTAGTGTTTCCAGGTATGTTTTAACGGGATTGGCCATGTCAGGCCGAGCGTTGTCATGCTGAAGAATCACTTTTTCGTGCCTCTCCGCATATTGTAGACGTTTGTCGCGCAAAGCTCGACTCAATCTCATTAATTGAAGTCTACATCGATCCCAGTGATGGTTTCGTTTGGTTCGAACAGCTCGTAATAAATAATACCGACCTTGTCCCACCAACTATAGAGCATAACCTTCGCAGCGTGAATATTCAGTGTATTTGAAGGTATTTCGTCTTCCTTCACACGAACGACCATCAACATCAAAATCACCGTCTTTAAAGCGACGGAACCAATCTCGACACGTTGTTTCACTTAAAGCAGCATCTCCGTGAACGTTTTGAAGCTCTCGATGAGCTTCAGCTGCCGGTTTCTTCGGTTGAAAGAAGAAAATCAATACTTCACGCATATGAAAATTATTTCGCACCAAATCATACATATTCACACAACCAAAAGAATATAACGACCAGCACTTACAGCTGGTGCCATCTATTGGCAGACAGCGGTTGCGCACCTAATATTTTTAAACCATTTGTAATTTTGAGATAATGCCCAAAAACACGATATGAAAAATAGCCCACAAATCACAATTATGGATGAAATTTTATATAAAAATTCATATAAAAGTTCATATAAAATTTCATGCAAACTTTTATGAATTTTTTTCCAGCGATTTTTCAAAATTACGTAATTTTTTCCTTTCGGCCGTTTTTCGTATTACCTTAAAAAATTTGTCGTAATTTAAGTGTTAACTGTTTTGGCCGCCTTCAGGACACAGTGCTCTATGGGTCACAGTGGCAAAGTGGAGGGGATCAAAATTTCGTTTCGGCTGCAATTTTGCCATCTTCCCACCTTCACAACTGTCCACTTCCTGTTCTTTTTTTTGAATATTTCTATAGGATTAAGTTGATTACAATTCAAACGTTTGTATGGAAATATGCTTGTGCGTAAGAGCATACATACACTTATGCTTGCAGAGTGACTTAATACTTTCCCATTCAGTGGCCCATCCACCCACTCACCGACAAGTTATTCATCCATCAATTCATATTCGTTGCACTTAAAAGCTCAATTTTGTTTTGATAATATCTGCTGTTTTTTGTGTTTCCTCTCATTTTGTTTCGTTTCGTTGCTTTGTTATTGTGTTATTACGTTTATTAGCATGATTTCTATAGCTTATGAAGGCTTTTATTATGCTTTTTCATTTTTTTCCGTTTTGTGTTGTATTTAGTCGATGGCTCAAGTCTATCGTACCGACCAGTTCATATGGTTTCCGGCATTATGTGGTATAGCTGAATGTTTTTCACTGGCATAAAATAGTGTGAATAACGCGTGGGTTCATAAAAATTTTACCAAAATTGTCCTTAGTTATTGCGGGTAGGTGAGTGGGTGGACGTTTGTGATATCCTTTAATTTCCCTACATTTGCTATCACCATCAGTTCCATCAGACATCCTCATCAAAAGTCAGCAAAACAAAAACTCATTCTCACGTCCCCTTGTGAATCGTGCATTGTGACAATGGCGATGTCAAATATCACAGAACAAAATAACGGCAATGATGATGATGACGATGATGGCCAACCAACCACACGAGCAAATTAGTTTAATGGATTTTAATAAAGTGCCAATTTTCATTTTCGACATTCATTGAAATCTCCATCGATATAATCATTGAATTGATGTCATAACATTAATGAAAATTACTTTGTGTCCGCCTCTGATTCTCCAACTCCAAAACCTACCAATTGTCCTGATTTTGTGACGCTATTATCCTGTCATTTAGCCAATGTTCTCTTAATGTTTTCTATAGTTTCTTCATAGACGGATATTAAATCTTGTGTCTGTTAAAGTCTATCAAACTGATGGTGATTATTAGTTTGTCAATAGAATGGAAATTTGTTGTGTGATATTTTTTACAGTGAGAAGGATTCTTATAAAATAATTGTTAAAGATTATGAACGATACGAAAGTGGAAGAGAAAATGTTCATGGTAAATGGGGGTAAAACATTATTAACGTTACAGTGTTTCGAAAGATTGTAATGAAATTTGAATGATTGTAATGAAATAATTCCATTATTTGTGCGATAATAAGACAGGCAATACATAGATGGCAGCGAAAATGTCTTTTGTAATGTGAGAACTTTAATGTGAGGTGTAGTAAAAATAAATTCATTATTTAATGATCTGTATCTTTCATTGTATAAGTGGTATCGGGTTATAGAAGGTGGTATTAGGATAACAAGATTTCGTGTTCCCAAAAACTACTCAGACAGCGTTCTGATTGCTTGACTCAATATTATCTCAGCGCTCGACAAAAATGGATACCAGCAAAGAGAAAATGCATCATATTTTAAGGATTTTTTTTGGTAAAGGCGAAAACGCAAGCCAAGCGTTTGGTCCTGATACTATAACAGCCAATTATGCACAATTTTGGTCTTGTCGTTTTCATCCCGGTAATTTTGATGTCAAAGATGAAACGCACTCTGGAAGCACAGTTGTCGAAAATGTCTATAAAATAATAGAAATTGTTAAGCCCTACCGTCTTGTAAGCACTGCTCCGCTGATGACAAAGATGAACCACGTTGTGGAATCCTAGTTGTTGAAAACGTCGATAAAATAATGGAAATTGTTAAGCCCGACCGTCTTGTAAGACTGTTTCGCCGATGTCAAAAGTAGACCACGCTCTTTAAGCCCAGTTGTAGGAAATATCTATAAAAGAACGGAAATCGTCAAGCACCATCGTCTTGTAAGCACTGTTTGCCGATGTCAAAGATGTATTACGTTCTGGAATCCTAGTTGTTGAAAACGTCGACAAAATAATAGAAATTGTTAAGACCGACTTTCTTTTAAGCCCTTTTTTGGTTGCTCAGTATCTGTGTCTGGTGTATGGGTGCCACATGAGTTAATCCCAAAATACCTAACATACCCAATTCTCATCTTTGAATCACTGCTGAATAGCAACAAAATCGATCCAATCCTGAAGCGGATCGTGACTGGTGAGGAAAAGTGGGTTACCTACGACAACATCAATTGAAAATGATCCTGGACGAATCACGGTGAATTGCCGCAAATGGTGGTCAAGCCAGGATTTATGATTTTGCTGTTTGTTTGATGGGATTGGCAGAGAATTATCTACTATGAGATACTACCCTACAGCCACACTCTTAATTTCGACAATTACTGTCAACAATTGGACCGACTGAAGTAATCAATCGGCCAGTTTTTGCCACTAGGGGGAGAAAACTGTGTACCATCTGGATAATGCCAGGTCACGCACATCGATAGTGGCTCGCTAGAAGTTATAAGAGCTTGGTTGGAAGGTTCTTATGCATCAATTTTGTAATTCAGTTCTGGTGGTTACCACCTATTTCTGTTTATGCCGAATGATTCTGCTAGTGAAAAATTCGCCTCAACAGAAGCCTGTGAAAATGGACTATTCAACGAAACTACATTTGGTTTCAATCTAATTTAGACTAAGAAAGGAAACTGAGTAAAAGTATATTTACGTTTCACGTTCTTGAATTAAAATATATGTGTTTCGTTATATTGCGCCAGGGAAACAGAATCAGTGTAGGTTCCTAATTTCGTTTAAGGTAAAAAACGAATCAATGTTTGTTTAATTATTGTATGGATCACAAATAAATTTCTAATATATTTGAAATAAGTTTACAATATCAAACCCGTAACCGAGCTAAACTGTCGTAAAGTTCTCGGTATAAAATTTAGTTTTAAACTAACATGTATACCGGCTTAGTAGATGTCAATATATCTTCTATTGAATTGCTAGTTCATACCACATATATTTTTATACTACAAACAACTTTCCATTGGGTAGCAGCATTCTATTTAAACTCAACATATCATTATTTCAAATGATGAATTTTTCAAAACTAATGTTATTATTGCTTTAAAACTGTGTAAGATTATATTGTTTTGGAAGCAGTTTGCAACCATATCTTCTAGAGATATCCGAATGTTGTTACATTGTCTTTAATACAAATGTTCTGTCTTTTTAACTAACGGCTTATACATTTTTTGGCTTCAAACGAAAAGATAAAGAAAACCCACATAAAGTTACGATTTCTCTGAAAATTTTGAACCTCGCTATTATGCATGAAATACAATGTCATTTAAATGAACGCCGCTGGATTGGTTGCAGGAATGGATTCTTTTGTAGGACTGTGTTTTGGACCACTTCTTCGCACACTTAGGACGGTATCTCGGTTATAACTTGACTACTGTTGGTTTTTAAACACTCCAGCGATTGGTTATTATCCGCTTAAATTCGGTCCTCAACGTAGTCCCACAAAAAAAGTCCAACGGTGTCAAATCGCATGATCTGGCTGACCATTTAGCATAGCAAAAACTTGAAATTATGCATACTTGGAACTTTTCGTACAATAAAGATAAAATTGGTCGTGTTGCGTAGCTCATGGCACCGTCTTGTTGAAATCATATACCGTCCAGTTCATAATCTTCAATTGCAGGTCAAAAAAAGACGGTTATCATACGGCCATAGCGCTCTGAATTCAAATGCGGATTATCCGCCACACTTTCACTATCAGAGCGATATTTTCGACAGTGCGTACATTGCGATGATACGCAGGTCTGACCACATGCGTAACGCTTCCAGTCTTTTCAAATTTCTTTATAATGTTTCCAATTTCTTGCCTATTCTTTCGACCTACTGTTGATTTTGACGACGATAATTACCTCGTAACGCACGAAAAGTGTTTATGTTCTCATCACCACTTTTGTAGTAAGTTTTAACTATTTTTACGCATTCTTCGTTTGTTAAATGATTCATATTTGTCAAAGGCAAATCGTTTACTCAATAAATAACACTTCAGATGACAGGTATTTAGCAGCAGAGTCTTGCCACACCGATGGTGTGGTAGTAAGATCACTAAATGGATAACCCTTTTTTTATAATTCCTGTTTGCTGGATGGCTTGCAACCAATAAAACAAATTTCGCAGAAAAAGTTATACTTTTGGGTTTTTACATTTCTTCTCTCCTCACGATTTTGTAGTATTGGTATTGATATTAATCTCAACTGGTCAGATACGCTGTTAAAGCTTTTGCTTAATATTTCTATTAATGGATCACTTTCAAAAAGGTTTCACTTTTGTCTGTCAAGTTTGATCCGATATAAATTAAAACATTTGTAAGTCCAGATCATAGTTAATAACAACGTGCAGGCTTTTGGTTGCGTCTTTTCTTGGGCAGTTTATCTGAATTTTACGAGTCTCGATTAAACAATAGAATATTTGAAATATCTCCTTTCATGACGACGGCACTAAGACTTAACATGCTAGCAATTAGTTGGAAAATAGCCTTGGTACTATCGGAGTCACTTCCATATTTTATTTCTCCGCATAATTGCCTAAACAACACAACATCTTCTTCTTATCTATGTCATCGCTTCAAAGCTGTCGGTGACAACAATAGCATTGCAGCTGTCACTTTAATATCACATAAAGCAACGCACACCACTCTCTTAAACAGTAGTTGCGCTACTGTTTCTCATATGGCCATAAATCTCTTTTCCAATTTTAAATTTAACTTATTTCCTATCGTCTCACCTCCCTGTAGAATATAAATTTGTTACATTTTTGTTCCGATAATTTTATCATATCCATTCCTATTCATTTTAAGATGGGGTACAACGATTGATGCCGTATTTAAAAGGATATTTCCCTTTTGCTAATTGACATTCATTGGTATCTCTATGGTCTTGTGTAAATAATATAGATCGTTCTTATTATTACTGCGCTCGTAATGTTTCACATTACGATGCCATCAAAATGATATTCCCACATGGAGCTGTTCGCTCGCAACGTTGCAGCACAACGTTGAAGAAACAGCAACGAGGACATCAGCATTCGACTACTCGCTTGCTTGGAAGTGTAAATGGAAAAAGTACTCAACGTTTTATCTGAACGTATATATCTTGAAGAGCATTGGAAAATTTCTTCTTATAAGATTTATGTGTTGATTTTTGTCTCTTTGTACTTAAATGCTTACAGAGGAAACTGTGTTTGTGTATAAAAGGATGTTTGGTTCAGAGTTATTTCTTTAAAGAATAGTCTAAAAACAAAGGATATGTGGACACGGGAAATTTATGATGTTAAGATAGACTTTTTAATAGGCTATAATTTTAAAATGACAAAATAATTTTTGTATTGTAAATTTCCTTATTTACGGGTGAGTAGAATATAATACAGTTCTAATGAACACACTGCACACCATGCAGCATTTTGTAATTGTGAGAAAATGTTAGCAAAGATTTCCTTCGATTTTCTATGCAAAAGTTTCCATTACACATTATGTGAAATTGCCTAACATTTGGATCAGTTTAGTTCATAGTTTATATATTGCATAAATTATAATTGTCAATTCATGTAATTTCAATGATTCTGCGAGTCTCAAAGAAGGAAAGATTATCATATTTATGTGGGTGCCAGCAGTTCTGCATACCATTATTCCGAAAAGACGCATTAATTGGAACAAATAAGATTTTACAATAATACAACAAGTACCGCTATAAGCGCTTACAATAATACACCAAGTGATCGTTATTATGTCAAAGTGATATCTTCTTCTTGAGATCCATTACTATAAGTTGCAATCGCTTAAAGACCAATTACTGGTCAAACATGGGCGGGAGCTGCAGCTGCAGCTGGTATTCAACTGCCGCAAAAAAAAGAAAAAAAATGTACATACATATATAACCGATGCCGTCCACATCGCTATCTTAATTGCAAATAACACTGGCCAACAACATTTTGATCAAATATCTTTCCGAGGGTGTCTTAACAAGAACGCAAGATTTAAATTTGGCGCCATTCGAAGTGTCATTATTTGACATTTGAACAATTGTTATTGTTTGCTAGTAGAAGGTACGAGATTAGTAAAAATGGAGCGCTACACGAATGAACAACGCATTCTCATTGTGAAATTGTTTTACCAAAATGGTGAAAGTTTTGCGGCTACATTTCGCAAATTGCGATCAATTTGGGGTCACAATAATACTCCAAAAGAGTCAACTGTAAAGAGATTAATGAATAAATTTGACAAAACTGGGTCCGTTAGTGATGTAAAGACAACAACGCGCCTTTGACCAGGTCGATCGACCGAAAATATCTCAACTGTACGTGATGATGTTGCTCAAACTCCATCCACCTCAATTCGGCATCGAGCTCAGCAAATTGCTGTCTCCAAATCCACTATGCAGCGAATTTTGACGAAAGATTTGCATCTTCATGCATACAAAATTCAATTGACTCAGGAACTGAAGCCAGCCGACCATAGACTGCGAAGGGAGTTCGTTAATTGGGTATTGGAGAGACAACATGAAAATGCTGATTTTGCCGATAAAATCATCTTCAGTGACGAGGCCCATTTCCATCTTGATGGCTTCGTCAATAGGCAGAATTGTCGCATTTGGGGTGAGGAAAATCCTCGAGTGATTCACGAGAAGCAAATGTCACTGTGTGGTGTGGATTTTGGGCTGGAGAAATAATTGGTCCTTTTTTTACGAAAATGAGGCATGTCAAGCGCAAACTGTCGTAAAATGATAACCAGTTTTTTCGTGCCTAGAATTGAAGAAATTAATGTGGAGGGCATGTGGTTTCAAGAGGACGGCGCCACATGTCATACAGCCAGAGATACAAATCAATTGCTGCATCAATCATTTAAATCTTGCGTTCTTGTTGAGACACCCTTAATTTGGTGAGCTGAATTCGAAACCGTAATTGGTATTTCCATATCATGTCAGGCCTTCGGGATAAAAAAAAAACATGTTTTTATTATTTTTTTTTCATAAAAAATCACAAGTTTATTTAAAAATTAATGAATTTTCAAAAGTGAATGACATTATTTAAACGTCGTGTGTATTTTTTTGGTTCGGTTTCACGTATCAGAGTCCAGCATTAGTGTCCCAGTATGCTTTTGTCCCAAAATCTTTAATAATTTCTTTTCAGTTTCAACGCGTTTTTGTGGTAAAAAATCTACATGCGAATGAAGAAAATTCATTTTGAGCGACATTTGTGCACCCAATTCGTGAGAATCTTTCAAAAATTCAACAACAATTTATTGGTAATTTTCACTCTTATTGTTTCCAAGAAGACTGTTCACGATGCTCTTGAAAGATTTTCAGGCTGGAAGATTTCTTGAAAGATTTCCATGCTGCATATTCTTTCTGCAATAAACATTGTGAAAAATGTCATCATTCAGTAGCTTCAATAGCCTGATCTGAGGGCCAACAAATATAACTTTTGCGATTTTAGCATATGAAATAAAAAACCTCTAACAAATATTTAATGTCTTTACCCAGAGCAAAGGTCCAATTTTATGTGCAGCGGCGGAAGAAGAACATCATTTGGACCAATTAATGTTTTGTTTGAAATGTTTTGGTTTCCTAGTGAATATTCTGTTCTTTGATGGCTTGGAGCGTGACTATCCCATAGACAAAGGAAACAAAAATATTTTGTGAAATCTCCTTTCATACTAGACTCTCTCCAAAGTAATGGAATTGAAAAATCGAAATAGATCTTCTTGCCATTTAACCACTTGTATGAAACAGTTTTGCAACTATTGCAAAACATTATCGGTGTCCACGGTTTGTTCAAGTTCCTGACAGCAAAATTTCTGATCCTTTTTTCCAACCAAATGTTCACCACACACAAAGCAAAAATAGCTTGAATCAGTAACACACGATCTCCCAGACATATTGAAAGGCTACTATTATGAAGATTTAGAATGAATGTGGGCTTCTATGTGTGGGCGGATGTGTGATCCTTTTTGAAAATCACTGAATATCCAGCGAAATTACTTAGTGGTGATTTGAAACATAATGATTGGTGGCACCGAAATTTGTATATAATGCCAACATTATATTAATAATTTATGGAACATGTTAAGACAAGTCGGAAATTTTAAAATTTATTCAGGTAGAACCACATAGAATCTATAAAATATGTTTTTTTCTTTGTTTCATTTGTCACCTCCGACTAACAAATTAAGTAATTTGTAACTCTGGTTGTATAGGCGCGATTGGTTTACTGTAGAAGACATTGTTCGTACTCTAAAAATCATTCAGATTGTGATTGCTTGACTCAATAGTATTTGAGCGTTCGTAAGGAGAAAATACACCATATTTTACAGCCTTTCTTCGATAAAGGTGAAAACATCAGTCGCCTGAAAGGGTGGATAGTATTTATGGTCCTGATAGTGAAAAGGACAATCGTGCAAAATTATGTTTTCTTAGATGGCGTTCTGGTAATTTTGATGTCAAAGATGAACGAATGATCAAAACTGACCATAGAATAAAGGAAATCTTCGAGTCCGTCTGCCATGTTTTGATTACCCAGGAGTTACACAAGAATTCATTTGAAACCACTTTAAATAATCCTGGAGGCAAAAAAGAGCTCTGCAGCGGACAAGTGATAAGAAGTGGGTCACTCAACTCGAGCAAACGTTGACCAAGTCAGGATTGACAGTCAGGGAGGACTTACTGTGTGTTTGGTAGGATTAGCAACGAATCATATACTATGAGGTGATTCCCTGCGGCCACATTCTTAATTTAGACTTTCATTGTCAACAATTGGATCATCTGAAAGTAGCAACCTTATAGAAGCAGACAGCTTTGATCAATAGGAGGGGAATTATATTCCATCAGGACAATGTCACATATCGATAGTGATTAGCCAGAAGCTCCGGGAGCTTGATTGGGAGGTTATTATGCATTTATCTTGAAACCCCAACCTGGCAGAAAATGATTACCACCTGTTGCTGTCTACGGTGAATTATGTTGCTGGTGAAAGTTTCGCCTCAGAAGAAAATTGCGAAGATCAACTGTCCGGTTTTTTGTTAATTGAGAAGGAAGTTAGCGTGACAAAGACACGATAAAATTAACCCTAAAATGACTACAAGATTTCGAATAAAACGGTGTTCATTTGACTTAATTCGGTTAATTCTAACAGTGCTACATAAAACCTTCAATGTTTTTACAAAAATAATGGACTTATTTGTACTACACCTAACACATATATTTTACTATTTCTCTGAGATATCAGACCAAGATCTGGGCTATATAACAACAAGGCATCTAAACATCTCGAGGGAAACTATTTTTACTCACGGCTGACTTTATGAATTCATTGCTGCATTTTCCATAACGCCGTTCTAGGCTTGGAAACCAAACTAATAATTCTATTATTGGCAAACCCGGCTTGAGCAACTTTCAGGACCACTACCCAGAATCTTCTTTGCGGAACTTGTTTGCCAGCAGATAATAATTCAAAGTCCATCGAAGAACCACATCAAAGCTTTCCTCTTCACATTCGCAGTATCATAATTGTGTATGCAAATTACCATTAATTTATGGCCCCTGAAAACTATGATTGTCTGCTATAGAGTGGAGTTTTGAAGTATGAAGCTCATTTTAGATATCTTATGAAATATTAAAAATACCCCTACATATGCTGCGCACATACATAAATACTCGTACATCGATTTAAAGCCAAGTGATGTTGAATCATATAATTCTATGTAATGTTTGTGGCTACATGTGTGTGTGTGTGTGTGTGTTGTGTGAGAGTTTATACGTATGTTCATTTAGTTGCAAAATGTTCTGGCATCTGTTAAGCATCGGGCAATGTGGGTCCGGTGTATGCCAAAGGGAGTTTAGTATTGTGTGTAATTTTTTTCTTCTACTAAATCCATCTTTCGGTATACACAAAGTCCATAAAGTCATGCTGATAAATCAAGCAGAAAATCAAAAGCACCATTTTCAAAGTGTTTTATTTTAATGATGGGAACACTAATACACATACAAGCCGACAAAACATGGCAAACGAACAGACGAATAGAGCAAAGAACTTGAGGCATAAATATAAATACACTCACGTAAACATAAATGTAAGTAAATATGTACGTATGCAGAATGTGTGTCAGTGTTTAGAAACACACACCGACACACACATGCCAATGTACAACGTTACACAGATAACTTGGCTAAATCTCAAAAGAACCAAATAACATTCATTTTAAACACTCGCACACACAAATGGATACCTTAAGGATGCTGAGCTCAACCGTGATTTGTGTATGTGTGTGTGTCTTCATGTGTATGTTGAAGACTCTATATTTGCCTCTTTGTGAGAGTAATGAAATTGAGCTTTTTCTCCGCCTCTGTTGCTCTCACTCATTGAGAGCCGTCGTAAAGTTCCTTGACTGCTGTGCAGAATCTTCGATGCCCTCTGAATAAATTTGAACTCTAATATGATATTTATGACGTCATTGAGGCACAGAGACTGCTTCATCCTCCCCCATTGTGCTGGAGTCCTTTGTATGGTGGCATTAGGCTAAGGTGTGTTTGGCTCAGCTCACAACGCGCTGTTCCCGATGGTTGTTCCTGATATCTGGTTGGTATTTCAATGGTCACAGCAAGCGAGCATTGCTCTTCCAATGGAAGCTGCAAATAACAAAATCATTTCGAGAAAAGTCACAAAGAGAGCATCGTTCGGCTTTCGCTGTCAGAGCTTCGCACACATTCACCTATTTTTGGTGCTTTGCATATAACTGTAAATGCTGTCCTGTCGTTCCTTTGTTAGGCAGTGAGAGTGTCCGTTGGTCCAGGCCGATTGGCCTGGTCATTCCCTTTTCCATTACACTTACTACAAAATGCTGTGCATTCACTAAAACTAATGGTAGTGTCACAAACGCACACAAACAAGCACAGGCATTTGTATATATGTATATACATGTGTGTGTGTGTGTAGGTGTGTAGGTGTGTGCTGTGTTTTCATTTTGTTCGTATTGAAATGTCAGTTAAGAATACTTGTCGGTTTGACATTTGTGTTTGTTGTTGTTTAGAATCATAAATATGAGTACTAAATGTATACATACATACATCCACACACTTGCACATATGTATGTATATATGTATGTCTCTGTGTCATTTGTGATTATTTGGGCGTTGAGTTTCCTGTAAAGCTTTCCATTTTATTTTGTTTTGAATTTCACTTGAATATGAATGAATTCTAGTGTGACATCGGCGTGATGTTTATATTCCATTCTTGTTTATACTTGAGTGAGTGTTCCTAACGTCTTTGTGTGTATCTGTGTGTTTGTGTGAGTGTCTTGCGTATTTGTGCATGCGGTTGTATGCTGAACTTATGATTGAGGTCTATTGTTGTAGCGAGAAAAGGATTTTGATGATGCCGAGTTGATATTATTTAAGTGGAACTGAATCTCTGAATGGTTTTTAATGAAGTCTCCGTCATCTTTAGCCTTCAACGGTAATGTCTAACATTGTACTTAGATGACTTGTATTTATTTCAGCGAGAATATTATCCGAATTATGATCAGAATAAAAAGATTAGATATTCTATTTATCACAACGGATGGCAAATAAAAAATCTCTTAGGTGTTTTTGTAAAGTAAATTCTCCCTTATATAAATGTGTTTGACTTTTATAGTTATACCATTCAACGAAATCCATGCTTTTCGACATCTGGAGGAAAGATACAAGTAAAGTTAGTATTATTATTATATTATTATTAGATATTACTATTAGATATTATTATTATTATTATTATAATTAACATTTTGTTCCTTAGAAAAATTGTGTATTTTGATCTGACTTCAATCACTCGTTTTTCTAATTAGAGGACATATTTGTTTAGTTTCATGGGACGTTCAAGATGCCAAAAAATTTTCAATATTTGGGAGCCATTTGGTGAGAGTCGTCTGGGCATCTTGTGGATGCACTATGTAATTATAATGTCAATATCAATCTTACAAATCTTTAATGTGGTGGCACTGCTCCGTGGTAAACTTTAAGGGCAGAGACTAACGTGAACAAACGAAATACCAGTTATATACAAAAAAAGGGATACAAATCCTATTGTATCCTTTCTCCATTGTATCTTTTCCCGTATTCTATGAATGACACCTTACACTTACTCTAATTTTAAACTCGAAGTGTTTGTTAGAAACATCCATTCACATGAAAGCTGCTCAACTGATAAGTGGTTGTTTCGAGTCTTGAACCCGTGATTGTTTAGGGTGATTTTTTGTCAGCGGCTCCGTCTCAAAATGTCCATTCGGAAGGTCCAATTTTTCGTCACTTTTTCCAGCATTTCGGCTTGCATTTCGCGAATAACGTGTGTTATGTTATCCTGTAAGGCTTCTATAGTATTCGGCTTGTCTACATAGACTAACGACTTGACATAACCCCACAAGAAATAATCAAGAGGCGTTAAATCTCAAGATCTTGAGGGCCAACTCACAAGGCCAAATCGAGAGATAAGCTGCTCACCAAATTCATCCCTCAACATATCCATTATTTCACGAGCAGTGTGGCATGTTGCTTCATCCTGATGAAACCACATGTCAACAAAGTTCAACTCAGCCAATTGGGGCAAAAAAAAGTTCCTTGTGGTTAAGTAACACATGCCCAATCGCTGAGAACGGCGACGAGTTGGCATTTCACGATCGTCATTAACACTGGTCGCTACGGCTGCAATATTTTCTTCGGTACGCACTCTACGCATGTGAGTCGATGGTTTTGTGTCCAACAAAGTAAATTTGGTGCGAAATTTGGAGATACCAGTACGATACCAGTACCATCATGTCACAGATGGGTACATTTATTAGCTGTAAAAATTCCTTATGAATATACTGTCTCCATTAGAAAGGTTAACGTTCTCGACAAATAGAGGGTTATCCGTGTCTATTTTATACAGTGTTAGCTAGTGATTGTGTAGATAGAAGCTCTTCTATCAGAAAACCAACAATTTCTAAACTGTGCCAGTAGCAGAAATTATAAGAATGAGTTTCAGTAATTTTATTCAAAAAGAAATCCATTTTTTTATTGATTGCACGACATTGAAGGCTTTATTTGGTATAGTTAGAATGGTCCGATTTAGGCAAAAATATACACCGTTTCATTCAATGACTTATTGCTATTTTGAAGGTAAATCTATTATACCTTTCTCATAGAAACCCTCATCCCTTTTGGCAATGACAGTGACAGAGTTTCACAAGCCTCTTTTGAGGGGAAGTTTCGCCAGCAAAATCAGTAGTTGTAGACAGAAACAGATGGTAATCATTTGGTGCCAAGAACTGTCTATAGTTAGTGTGAATAAGAATCTTTCACACAAGTCTCCGGAGTTTCAAATGAGTTACCATCGATGTGTATGGCCTGGCATTGTTCTGAATACAATTCCTCTCTCATTGGCCAAAACTATCCTCTTCGGGACAATTGCTTCCTTCAGAAGTTCCCATTGTTGATAGTACAGATTTGAATTAAGAGTTTGACAGTAGGGGAGTAACTCATAGTGGATGATTCACTGCCAGTCCTATCAAACGTACAATAGAATCATCCTGACCATCAATTCTGGCTTGGTTATCGCGATTCAGGACGGTCGTTTTCGCTTTACTTTATCTCAAGTGATTCACTTTTCATCGCCAGTTACCATCCGCTTCTGTTGCGATTTAGTAGCGATGGAAGTTCTTCATACAAGGCTTTTTTGCCTTAACTGCTCTGACAATCATACAAAGCTCTTCTTTCTGCATTCAGCCTTTTTCAAATGGTTCCAAATTACCTTTGTGCAATATTTAGCTGCCGAATTATCAAAACGGTGCCAATATTATGGTTGAAATTAGGGACTTGCATAATTCTATCGACATGTTCGACAATTCGCCTTCCAGAACGTAGTTATACCACAGTATAACGGATGTAAACGTTATTCACATTTTCACCCTTCTGGCTCGCGTTTCCGCTTATATAAAAGAAAGCCTGTAGCCTTTTTGCTGGTGGACACCTTCAATCCATTTTCAAAAATACAGATTCAATATTGTTTGATCAAATAATACCTTATCGCTCTAACGCCATCTAGTGCAACAAGATCGCACTTAAACAACACAAGATACAGCTCACTAAATCGTCTGTTAGAAAAATAAAGGATTTCTTTTCACTATACCATCTATTTTCTTTTAATTTGCTGAAAATATGGCGTACTTCTTCTTGAACTTTGCTTCTCCTTGGATGATGATGTTACTCTTCTATTGATTGTGGTAGGTTTTCTCGTTTAATTATTTTGAAATTAAATTCATTCTTATGTGCCTGGCATCTCTGGTTGGTCGTGGTCTCTGTGCTGGGGTTTTTTTTTGAAATATGCTTCCGATCTTAATTAAGAACTCATGTAAATTGTAATTATTTGGCGCAATTTATTCCTACACCTTTTCCTTAGCATCGCAAATAAGGGTGACCAGATATTGGATTGCCGTTAAAAGACTAGTCAGTCGGCGTTTATAAATACAAATTGGTGAAAGCTGGTCACTTTTATGGTAACATAAATACACACGGATTCATTGTCTACATCCCATGATAAACTGCCAAGAGCTTTATTACACTGGATACCGAGCTATGAAACAGTTGGGGGACGAGAAGGTCCCTGCCTCACCTCAATAAGGGCATGACAATGGCATCATCCATATTAAAGCGATGGACTCAATGGTTCAAAGAAGATGTAGGTGTACTCGCTTGGCGTTGTAGGCCCAATCTAGGAATACTGGGGTATTAGAGCTCCGCTTGCCATTGTTGTGGCGTTTGTTGGTGCTACTGTCACTGCCACAACATTCCCACTGGTGGTTACGGCAACGCCGATGCCGGTGATGATGATGATGATGATTGTCCTCGTGCTGATGTTGATGTCTCTGGCACTCAGATGCTGATGGCTACGATGACGAGGCAAATGACAAACCATCATTCTTTTCAAATAGTGTGTGCTCCATTATAGCGCTACGAACGACATTGGTTCGAAATAAATAGTACTCGTCATTGGAGGTGCGCGGTCGGCAAGGGTTTGGAGGGGGCAAATGAGCAAATAATGTTAATGCAGTTTGGGGAGGTCGTGGTTGCCAACAATAATGGTGTGTCTGTGTTTGCGAGATATCACCATCTGCGGCGATAGGCTCTGCACTGGTGGTGGTACTAATAAATGAAGAGGTGTACGTTGTTCGTTAAGTTAACGACTCCTTCGATGCATAGCATCGTCCTGTGTGTAAGTTCGTAGCATGCCATTAAACAGGTACAGTCACATCCAAAATGAAAATTATTCACGAGCCAACAAATTACATCTCGCAACTAGATCTTTTACACAGCTACCAACTGATTAATAGCCCGCTATGAGAACACTCATGCGATTGCCAAAACATGCAAACACGCCAAAAACTGCAACTCACATAGCTATGAGGACGTAAAACAGTTTCCGATGATTAAAACAGAATTACATTAGTGCATGACTTAAGTCAGCAAGGTTTGTATTGGATGACACTGGCATTTCTCTCGAACATCGATGGTTAAATGGGGAAAAAACAGAAAAGGCTTTGATGCATCAGAAAAAAAACGAAAGTAATTTATAAAAGAGTTTTTTTTTTCTGATTGGTAAGAGCAAAATGAAATTACACCTTGGTAATAAACTCGGCGTAAAAGGAAAAAAGATGTAAAAAGGCGACAACTTACATTGAGGAACATATTTAGATTGACTATAAATTTATAGTGTACTGTACATATAGAATATATACATATATATATATCAACAAGATATGAATTTGGCGTCGAAATGTTGCCATACGTCATGTTTTTTTTTTTTGAAAAGTTGATGTACTTTAAACAAAAAAAAAAAAAAAATTCTTTACCATTTCTTGATACTCTATAGAAATATGTTTCGGCGGAAACGATAAATAATTTCATTTTCATTTCATTTATTTAAGTTTACGGAACAAAATTTCCTTACAGACTAACCACGGCAAAACAGTAATATTTTACATTATGCGAGTATATATTATTTATAAACAATTTAAAATTGAATTATTTGATCTTAGAAATCTGTTAAGATATAATTGAAACAAATATTGAGATGAGTCAAACTCTATGAGTTAATTGGAATCTTGATTCAAGCCGTATTCATTAATTTCATTAAGAACATAAAATCCACGATTCATAGTACTATTTTTTACATAAAAAGTGAAGTGCCGAAGTATATCAAAGATATGTGTTCGCGGGAAGAGACTTAGGAGGAACGTAAAATGGAATCTATGACAAAAGATCAGATTAGTCGATGTAACCACCGATTACATAAAAACCAAATAGCGCTGTCTGGAAGTTACGACGATACTCTAAAGACTATGTAGCCCAAGTAATAAGCATTTTGAATTGTAGATTCGGAGAGGTTCTTTAAATATAAATGAAGAAAGGGCAAACTTTACAAAACACGCTGCACCCGTTCAATACGTGCAATGTGAATATTGGAATAGGGACACCAAATAATAGCGGCATATTCCAACTTACATCTAACATATGATGTAACAATTATTTTAAATATATTGGGGTCAGAAAATTGTAAACAATTCCTTTTAACGTATGCAAGAATTTTGTACGCGGAATAAATTTGTATGCGGAATAAATGTCAAAGCGAAATCGAATAGAACACCTAGATCCAGTTTCGAACAAGCCGATTTCAGAGAAAAGTTACTAATTTTGAACACTGCATGAATCGGATTTCTGCAACGGGAAAAAGAAAAGCTTATTTTAAAGGCAACATAGGATGTTCTACGTCTTTTTATTTAAGACATTATGAGATTTAAGACATTAAGAGATTTAAGACATTATGAACTGTAGCAATTTTTAAAAATACTTTTAGATCATCCGCATAAACTAAAAATGTTGACACAATTCGGAACAGATATGATCTGGAAAATTCAAAATGTGTATTTTTTATCATTCGCTACACGATAAATAGTGCGTCTTGTTAGCACGTTGTTCCTCCCAAAAATTCCACGTAACTTTCTCATCGCCACAGTAATGGAAGATTGAATTTGATGAAATGTTGTAACGATTAAAACACGTTAGTTTATCCAATATTTTTCTATACTAAAGTTGTTACGTCTCTACTTCACGACTGCCAAATATGAATTGTCAAGGCTAATGTTTACCAAATTGGCGGCAAAACAAAGTAGTATACTTTCCCGACGGACACCCTCTATAATATAATATATCGATTTGCCAAGTATGATTTGTAGCTCTATATATGTTGACTGAGCCGTGTTATTCTGTTTAGATGGCTGGTTAGCTAGCTACTACAAAAACATGATAACTTTAAGACTTATTAAGACTTAGAACAACTATATATTCTATCAATTGCACATAAAAATTGGCCAATTTACCGATATTTAAATTTTCTCTAGAATTTCGCACTGATAGGCTGCAGCGTTTCCCTGTATTTCTTTATAATATTTAATAAAATTTAAGGAAAACTTAAGTAAGTAACCACGTGCCTTCTTATAAATTCCGAAAAAAACAATAATAAAAGTAAGACTAACAAACGAGCAACGATTGCAAATCGTTGAAATTTATTATCAAAATTCGTGCACTGTGACAAATATGCATCGTTCGATACGACCATTTTATGGCCAACAGGCCATATTCTTTTTCTTAGGTGGCGAATGGAATAGACATCTTATCTATTATATTTCAAGCGCTTCGATCTTCTGCGCTTCTCATCCAATTCGTCATACCAAGTTTCGATAGCATTTCAAAAGCCTAGTCCTTGCAACGGAATTTTTGTCGCCCTCTTCCGCGCCGTCCATCGAGTTCGAGCTTAACCACGTCGATGTCGGCATATAGCACATACAGCCCATTGTTTATGCGACGCCGATAATCTTCGCTAACGATGATGTTTCCATATATTTTCCGGAGTATTTTCCTCTCGAAAGCTGGCAGTCTTAATTCGTCCGGTTGCGTCATAACTCAGGATTCCACGCCATATAACAATACAGGTAGAACCAACGTCTGGTACAGTCGAATTTTTGTTTGTCGAGAGAGGGCTTTATCATTGAATCTCTTTCTTAGTCTATACTAATATCTGTTAGAAAGCAATACTCTCCTATTTATCTCCATGCTCACATTATTCATTTTGTTTACAGCGGAACCGAGGTAGATGAATTCATCCACCACTTCAAAATTGTAGTTGTCAACGTTCACACTGCGTTTGAAACGAGCAGAATCTTTGTCCGTTGCAACCAATAATTTTGTTTTGCCTTTGTTTACCACCAGACGCATTTGCGATGCTTCCTTCTCGATGCTTGAGAAGGCTACAGTAACATCTCGCAGTTTTCTGTCAATGATGTTTATGCCATCTATATATGCGAGTCAACGGGCCAAATTGCCATCAAGGAAAATATTATTTTAGTACTGTGCGTTGCTTGCCTGCAGTTACTGCCAAAAAGAAGAAGGATTTATGAGCAGACAACTCTCGCTTTCTGCTCCAAGATAATGTAACATCTCTTTGGTTTTTCATAAGTCTTACGCCAAAAACTTCAATTAATATTGTTCCGCAACCACCGTTTTTGCCCGATAATCACCAGATAACTTCTTATGATTATTTCTTATACTAAGAAGACCGCCCCGCGGACGCCGTTTTGAATGGATTGGAGAGACTCAAGGTCAATCGGGCAGTGTTTAAAGACAATACCGAAAGTTTACCCTTTGGTATACTTCGGGGATGGGAACAAACGTTGGCATAAACGGATTATATCCTGGGAGGAATATCTTAAAAGCAATGGATTTAATAAATTATGTTAGATTTAATAAATTAAATAAAGGTTTTTTAAGAAAAAAATGAGAGCTGGTCTTACTTTTTGAACAAAATAGTATAAAGCTCAGTAATAATAATATGTGACTCCTAAAATATTTTTCTGAATGTTAATTGATTTATTATATAAAGCAAATTAATCAGGCAAATCATTTTATATCATAGCAAACTATGTGACAAACTATATAATAAATTAATGCGGAAATTATCATCATTTTTCATTTCAGGGGCGGAATTCTCCTGTACTTGTCCAAGCTAATTCCTGACTGTAAGAAGTGTGCAATAGCCAAATGTTCCCCTTCTATGAGGCGGTTGTACTGCAACAACTGTTTTTCAGTTGCTTAGCTTGCAGAGATGGAGGTTTGTGAAGCGGAAATTTTGGTGCAATATGTTGCTGTAGTCGATAACAACTATGACTTCTACCTGTCACCATCGTTTTCAACGACATAGTTAATATCAATGTCGATGGCAACATCATCGTTACCGGAGCGAATGGTGGCTCACCGTCGCCAGCATCCTAAACGTTGCTGATCTACGAGACGAGCTCAGGTTATTTCTTAGCCTCAGCAATAGCTGGCTTAATTATACTGTTGCTGCTCTGTCCCCATGCAACGATTGGATAAAAATATTATATAGGCCATGATCGCAGGTAAAAAAGAATTACTGTATTCCAGATGGGGAAAAAAGTAAAATGTACACTCACTCGAATGAAGTGTTCTGTTGCCGCCCATAGAAATAGAATAACGGGCTTGGAAATGAAATCATATTACAACGCCGTACAATACTATTGTGGCTGCTCGTGGGGCGATGTTTAGTATATTCGGCTACGGTCCGCTTGATCGCTGCTTCAATCCCACATGCAGTCACCTGCCATTATTTGAGCGGCGGTCACCTCAATGCGTCCGGCGAACGCTTCGAGCAGTCGAGTGATCGACAAGTCCTGTTAATACCTCTCAAGTTGTGACGTACGAAATCGTTTTTAAACTGTAAGTCCAGTTGAGTGAGTTTAAAAATAGAATGCGTGTAAATTCATTGAATTTGAGGAGCTCTTCTACAACTCACTGATGGAATGCGAGGAAATTTGTTTTTCTTTTTTTGATAATGCTTTGTTAGATGATTTGGTACTCACTGCAATGTGAGTAAATTATTATGTATACTTTCTGCTTGAGTATAAAATTTGCGCAAAATCAAATTTCATACAAATTGATCACCTATAGGCGTCGAAATGTGATCACACTGCACACTATATTACATGACCCAATTTTTACCAAATTCAGTACCCCCTAACCGATAACCAAATGTAACTATCTGGCTTTAATTTATATTATGGTTTGTGATATTTTTCCCTATGTAATGACCATGAATGGAATAATTTGTTTGTTTCTACACGGCAAACGAAGATGTAGCCAACAGTGTAATGGATGACTACTACAATTTACTAGACTTATTGTGGTCCCTTGTCTGACATACAGAACAAGCGCCTATCATCATTGTAACGCACTTTGTCAGCGCTACATTTCATTTATCATCACAGCATGGTTACCGATACAAGATATATGTTTTATATGTCCTTGAATAGATAATACAAATGCCTCCAGTTAAGAAAAATATTAATATAAAGTATTTATAATATGAGGAACTGCTGGTATAAGTATTAATAAAAAACCAAATGGACAGTAATTTCAAAACAAGGAGACTGTACGAATACAGATTGACAAATAAAATTTTCTAACGTAAGAAACATATGTAGATACCTTTCATATAAGTTACCGTACATTATATTTATTCATTTGAAAAATAATAATTATAGTTTTTTCATAATCGAGTTTAAATGACTTAATAATTCGGTGATTATTTTGGTTTTATAATTTTCTTCATTTTCTTCGGTATTTTCATGATAATTTTATTTAAGATGAGCGGTTTATCAGGCCACTGCATCCGATCCTAGTGTTGCGACTGCCAACGACCACTAGGCTGGTGAGTTGAGTTTCAGTAACAGAAGTTACCTATTGGCGTAAGACGCATCGATGTTGGCATGTCATTTGGGTTTCTCAACTGGTCGCGGCATTACCAGGGAATACTTGCCCGAAGATCGGAAGTCGTGGGCTGCTTGGGAAATTATGCAGAGGGATTTGGTTATTCCCAAGTGAATAACAATCAGAGAGCACAAATTAGAAATGCTCCCATTACGAAAGGACAAAACAAAGTTATTGGTTTCAATGAATAAAGAGTCTATCCGTTTGGGACGCTGTGTGAACGTTGACAACTAT
Organism: Philornis downsi; assembly: GCA_019455685.1. Taxonomy (NCBI): domain Eukaryota; kingdom Metazoa; phylum Arthropoda; class Insecta; order Diptera; family Muscidae; genus Philornis; species Philornis downsi. The sequence goes on along the minus strand of JAHXMU010000192.1, from coordinate 25,193 downwards.
AATTTTGAAGTGGTGGAATAACTCATCTACCGCAGTTCCGCTGTGAACAAAACGAATGATGTCAGCATGAAGATAAAGAGGAGAGTATTGCTCTCTAACAGATGTTAGTATAGACTAAGCAAGAGATTCAATGATAAAGCCCTCTCTCGACAAACAAAAATTCGACTGTACCAGACGTTGGTTCTACCTGTCTTGTTACATATATGGTGCAGAATCCAGAGTTATGACGCAAGCAGATGAATCAGTACTGGCAGTTTTCGAGACGAAAATACTCCGAAAAATATACAGACCCATGGACACGTTAACGCACAGTATCGGCGTCGCATGAACAATGAGTATGAGCTATATGCTGACATCGACGTGGTCAAACGCATTAATATACAGCGCTTACGTTCGTCGGATCATGTTGTGCGAATGGACTCAAATGTTCCGGCACGAAAAGTTTTCGACAACGAACTCGATGGATGGCGCAGAAGAGGGCGACCAAAACTGCATTGGGATGACCACGCTTTTGAAATACTACCGAAACTTGGTGTGACGAATTGGAGAAGAAGCACGGAAGATTGAAGTGCTTGGAATTATTTTCTACGGGCAGCATATAATAGATGAGTATGTCTATTCCAGTCACCACCTAAGAAGAAGGAGAAAGTGAGAATGCCACACAAATTTTAAATTCCGTTGGAAGAGCCAGACTTTTGAAATACTAGCGAAACTCGTTGTGAAGGATTGGAGGAGAAGCACGGAAGATCGAAGCACTTGGAATTATTTTCTACGAACGGTGTACTCGTATAATAGTTAAGGATGGCTATTCCAGTCGCCACCTAAGAAAAACAAGAATAATTTGGTGATTGCTTGCCGTTCGAATTTTGTTTTTTAAACTTTCTTTTTTGTAATAATTCTACAAGTAAAATTCATTTGCGGTACGGTCAGCAGACCTTGGAAATCAACGGAAAATGAAATTTTTTGAAACTAGCGCATTGCAATTTTGTGTAATATCTTAAATTTCTGAATTTCTATGTATAGTTTCATTCAAATTGGATCATGCCTTAAAATGTTGAAGATTCATTTCAAATGCCCACCAGCCCTTAATTTAAGGGAGCACTCAGGAAGTTCTGAAAGTTGTATCCGGGTGACACTCCACGGGCAGTCACTTTCACTGAGTGATTTGAATAACCTTGTAGTAATTGTAATGATTTATATATACAAGCTGGCTAATGAATGTTGCTGCATAATTCAAGAAAATCCATAAAATGGTATTGGATGAAGGTGCGTGAGATAGGTGAAATGATGGGCATTTCAAAAAGTATTATACACCGTATATTGACCGAACATTTGAAGATAACAAAACTGTGCGCAAGATGGGTGCCGCGCTTGCTTTTAATAGAGCAAAAACAGCATCGTAAAGATATTTCAGTGGAGTGTTTGCCGTAGCGAATAATAAGTCGAAATTTTTGCGAAATTTGAGAGAAATGAACAGTCAGCGCAGTGGATTGGAATAGGAGAATCATGTCCAAAGAAGGCGAACACGATTGTGTTGCAAGCTGGGCAATGGCGTCTGATATTTTGGGTGCACATGAAATTAGTTTTATTGATTACCTGTGGACAGGAAAACCCATCAAAGGCGAATATTATGCAAATTTATTGCAGCGTTTATGTGATTAGATTTAAAAAAAGGCCTCATTTAGCGAAAAAGAAAGTGTTGTTTAATCCATACATAGCTCCAATTCATATATCTAGTACTACGATGGCCAAAATTAAGAAATTAAAGGTCAACGCATCTTGTTCGCCAGATTTAGTTACCTCAGACTATGTTCCATTTCTAAACTTGAAAAAATGGCTCTGTGGTAAAAGATTGCCCAACAATGAAGAGGTGGAGTCTATAGTTGATGGCTATTTTAAGGAGTTTGGAGTTTGATATTTCTTTCTATAAACAGGGTATAGAAGCTATTGAATATTGCGAGAGAAAACGAATCGTGCTAAAAGGAGATTATGTTTAAAATAATGAACATTTTTCCCAGCTTTTTTTGTGTCTTCTTTGTTAGGCCTGTTACTTTTGGGGCCGCTCTCGTATGCAAATTCACACCTTGTATTTTTTACAAATTCCTTAAGGAAACTACAAAACGTAGAATAAGTAGTGTAAAATTATTCACATTTTTGAATAATCAATTGTTTGACTAACATATTGGTCATGAGTTATGAATCAACTATTCGTAAAATCTATCAATTTATATATTATATATATATATTTATATATTATATTTACATATATTTTATGGTTAATCTGTTAATTGGTTATTAATAATTTTTGTTTAATAGATTTAATGAACCAATCAATCACACTTCTCTACTAACCGTGCTTAATTTAATTTCTTAAAATTAAATAATAATATAATTTGTTTCGATTTTAACGTATTTCGCACAAGATAATAAAAAAAAAGTTTGAGCTAAATTGCTTTGATTTGTAATCTCTATCATTGTATTTAGGTGTCTTGAAGTCGACTTAATTTCGGGCGTTACTATCCTTGATTGTCCTTTTAAGCTTTTGCAATTTATTCACTGCATATCGAAGCAACGAACCAGGAAAATTGGTTAACAGTTTTGGTTCAAGGCACACATAGAGGCATTCAGTGTACTATTACAGAAAGCTTATTTAAGTCCTTAAAGCTTTTACTAGCTTTAGCAAAACGGGCTGGATATTTGATAGTATTTTAAACAACTGAATCACTCTGTTGTACTAAAGGAGAAAAACAGGGTTAACATTAACACTAAATTGGTTCAGTATTTTTATTTTTCTTTGTAATACAATAAATTTGAAACATTCTGTAAATATGTATATAGCCAAATTATAATAGATAAGGAAAATACACTGAATTCCAATTTAAATCTTTTTAAAATTTAACAAAATTCTAAAAATTTTCAGTGATTATCTAATTCAAACTTTATATCAGAATAGGTTGGCGATTTGATAAAGAAAAATTTCAAACTTTTTATGGATTTCACTGAGTTTAACTTATCAACATTTTGTTTTTTTTTTTGGTAACTGACGATAGTGTGTTATGCGATAAAGAATCAGTGTTTGTTTCATTTTTAGTTCAGTTTTATTATTAGGATATAATGCCACGTATATTTATCTTCGCCCGGAGGAATAAAGGCATAATATATACAATTATGTTCGACACAAAAGTAGAAGGAAGTGTTTGAAATGTCAAGTATCTTCTGACCGAATAAGTGATGTCCGTCTGGGTGGCTGGTAACTGCCATGAAGCTTTATTCAACTTCTTAAAATTTGGCTCTGTCCAACAATTTCGTACATCGTAGCCTGGGATTATAAACGAGTTTTATTGTTTCTTTTCTTTTGGTAACTTCCATACAAAATGACAGATTTTCCGAAATTCACATTTTCCCCAGTAACTCCTAATCCATAGACTGCAGCAATCTAAATTTTTCTTCTTACATTTTTTTGATGCTTGAAAAATGTTTGAACATAAAAAAAAAAATAAAATAAAAAAGAGCGATTAGCCAATCCCATTCTGTTACCATCAACACGAACCGAATTAACCAATATGTTTGTAAATTTATATCGTTCATGCAGTTACACTAAATTCAATTAAGCATTAAGTGTTTCCATTAGCAAGGTCTCGAAATAAAAATGGACTGCAATGCTATACTAATTCTGGTACCTGCCAATTTTCCAAAATTCAAAAATTTTCAGCTGCAGCTCTCTCTTTCTCTATTTGTAGACTGTCCCAACCTAAGTTTCTGTTCATCGCATTGCTTTACAGTTCCTTATAATATTTGAGAGAAAAAAAGCGAATAAGCAACCACTCCCTCCTTTAACTCTCATAAAAATTGCTGATTTAACGCATATACTCTTTGTTTTATTACTTTCAAGCAGTTTCATATAATTCTGCTAAATTTTTCATACATTATGCGTTTAATAAATTTAGTTTTGAGAATGAAAATAGATTTCAGTGCCATGCCCACTAGGCTAGACTACATTCTACTGTGCTATTATTCCATAATAACCAGTTATGTTTTCATTTAAGTTCATGAATTGTTTCAAAAATTGTCATTTTGATTGAAACGTTGAATTAAAGAAGTCCTGACATTTGCATCCGTTCGGAAATTTAAAATTTGTGTGCGAATATTATTGAAATACTATAAATGGAAATTAAATGTTTGCCCTCCAAATATCAGTAACTTTAATTTTTTTATTATACTAAATTGTAATCTATATAAATAAAAATCAAATGCCGTTCATTGGTAAGGACATCAGTTGAGAACGGCTGGACCGAATTGAATAATTTTTTTTTTAAATGTTCGTCGTAGTCCAACTTAGGTTTTTATGGAAATAAAAATTTACCACGCCCACTTTTACGCCCACTTTTTTCGATTTATCTAAAATTGTAAAACGGCTACACCGATTTGGCTAATTCTTTTTTAAATGTTTGTATGTTTTAAATGTTTCCAGTGCTGCTACAAATATGGGTGGGATTGGACGAAGGGGCGTGGTACCTCTCATACAAACCACAAATTAAAAATTAATTATTTCTTCTCCGGCTAACAACATGTGAACAAAATTTGGTATATAAGTTTGGTTTACATATTGGAAGTTCTGCTGAAAATATGGGCGGGATTAGACAAATAAGCGTGGTACCACCCGAAGAAATCAAAAATTAAAAAAACCATTATTTCTGATCCTGTTATAGGAAAATTTAAGTTTTTCATATACTGACTTTATTTCACTTCTCATTTTTCTATGTATGAGAAACTGTTAGGAGAAACTCAAACACCTAACTTTGTCAATCATGTTGCCTTCTTTTCACTTCTCAATTTTTTTACTTAGCCTAAGCTTAAACTTTAAAAAGTTCCTAATTAGTGCTATTTGTGAAAATTGTTTACGAGCCTTATTCAGTCCTGTTGTGTTTGCTGCAAAAAGTGAAAATTTTAAAATACAATTAACCGTGCGCTCAAATTTTTTGTGCAATATAATATAGGTGTTGGTGAGTATAATTTCAGCAATAACTTTTTTTATAAGAAAAAACGAAGAACATTTTCTTTTCTTCTTCTCTCTTCTCTTATATATAAAAATGAATTTCGGTCAGAAACAGTGTTAGATTATAGTATTGATTTTGTTTTCAATTAACTTTCATAATAAGTGAGTGAGATGCCGCCAATCAGACGTAGGAACATTGGTCGCAGAGGCCGTACGGCTACAAGATCAAGAAATTCTCGAGTGATTGAAAGTCCTGAACATCAAGCAAATCGTATTGAGAGGAACAGCCAACGGATATTCGAATCCCGATTAATTCAGTCACATGAAGATCAAGCTATCTATATATATATAAAAATGGTGTGAAAAATGTATAGTAATTCATTAATTGAGAACGGCTGGGCCGATTTGGCTCAAATTTTTTCTCAGTTGTTCGTAATTGCCTGGAGAATGTTTTTACGAAAGAAAGTTTTGGGGAAACCCTCCGGAAAAGTGGGAAAATTGAAAAAATCGAAAATTGATTTTTTTGTATGGAATTTTGTGTGCAATTGTTCCGGAATGGCTTTTCGAATGGCAAAATAGAAAACTGTTAGTGGAAAACTCGGAAAATTTTCAATTCGTTTGATTTTGGACTCTGTAAAGTTGGAAAATTCGTTGTAAATTTCGGAAAATTATGAAATTTATTGTGATAAAATATGTTTTGCGTGAATTTTGGGTGGAGAAGTTAACGAGATAAATAACAGATGGCTGGCGTTTAGTGCCACCACCCCGTAGATGGCGTTATACGTTAACTTAGGCTGAGCGCAATTTGACAGGTGCATTGTCATTTTCTATTAAACAAATGTGCTATATTTCCTGCTGCAATTGATTCGTGTTTTACCTATTATTACACTGATTTCGGATACTCATATATCGCGTATCACATCAGTAAATGGTACAAACAGTACGATCAATTGAAATTCAGTGCAATATTTATCAATTCGATCATTTTTTCAGAAAATAAGTTTGAGTATAAAAAGTTAGGTCATCTTATTGGATTGCAGGCATTTATTGCGATACATTCATTTCGTAAGTTTTTTTTTTTAATAATTTTCTTTTTAATAGGATTAGTCAACAGCGAATTTATTCTATTTCAAGGAGAGTTATTTGCTTGACTAATTCCACCTATTAGACGATCAAACCTTGGACGTCGTACATGTCGTGCAATAATTAGTCAGAATGCTTCTGATAATTAAACGCAAGAGGAACGCGATGAACAAAATCAATGGATACGTGCCCATATTGCACAAGTTCGCGTTGCACAATCACCACATCACATTGTCGAAGGAGGAACTCATCACCAAAGTGTTCCCCGGCATTATAAAAATCTCGATTGGGTTAGTGAACTGGCAATAACAGCAGCTAAGAGTAAGGACGTCGATAGCTTGAATTTAGTTATTCAAAGTCAAATCGCTGGAAAACTGTATTCGTACAAATCTATTGACAGAGTGACCGACGAGGTTGAAGCGACAAACAATCTGCAGGAATTTTTGAACTTGCTTGATGTGCCAAGAACTCCGCCGCATAATTTACAGCTGAAGGTAGGATCGATCATACCCATGTTGCGGAATCTGAATCATCCGAAATTGTGCAATGGTACGCAATTGTCCATCAAGAAACTGATGAACAATGTGATTTAAGCGACGATTATCAAGGACAAATTCAAAGGAGAGGAAGTCCTTATCCCACGAATTTCGATAACTCCAACTGATCTTCCATGCCAATTCAAGAGGATTCAGTTCCCCATTCGATTAGCTTTTGCGATGACAATCAATAAATCGCAAGGCCAATCGTTGGAAGTCTGTGGGATTAATCTCCCTGTTTTTCGCACGGTCAGCTCTACGTTGCCAGTTCGCGTGTTGGGGACAACCGTCTTCGTTGTTTGTTTTTGCGCCGGAAAACAAATCAAAAAATATTGTTCATCATAATGCTCTCTACTGATTTCGATTCCATTCAAATAAATCACATTGAAATTTGAGCTATCTGTTTTTTATTATTACTCGGGAGTTTATCTGAAGGCGTTAAATTATGGCGAGTCGAAGTTCGCCGGGTCCGCTAGTGTTTGATAAAATTTGAAAAACTCGACTGGATAACCACGCCCTTTCGGAGCCTCCCATATAAATTACCTGATTTAGCCTCTATGTTTCCAGATTCATATCATTCCCATTGTACTGAATTCAAAAAAAAAAAAAAAATTAGCAAGCATCAGATCTTCATTAAACTGCAACGAATCGAAATAACAAATTATCCAAAGATATTAAGCTATAAATAAGTTAAAATAATTAAATTCAGTAATGATGCTGGAAGAACGGTCATGGGCAATTAAGAGCGCTGTGGCCTTATGATAACCAACTTTTTTGACCCACAATTGAAAATTATGAACTGGTCGATATGTGGTTTGAAAGAGACGGTGCCAGGAGTACCACAACACAACCGATTTTGGCTTTATTGCATGGGAAGTTTCCAGAAAGCGTAGTTTTACGTGTTGTTGACGAGAAATAGCTATCATAATCATGCGATTTGAAGTCGTTAGACTTTTTTTGTGAGGCTACTTCGAAGACCGTGTTTAGGCGAACGAAGGAGCATTTAAAAATCAACATTCAATCAAGTTATCGCCGAGATACCGTCCAAAATGTGCGAAAAATTGGTCGAAAACTACCTCAAAAGGAGCCATTTGCTGCAACCAATGCAGAGGCGGTCACCGAAATAACAACCAATAAAACAATATTTTCTACATAAATGGAACAGAGACAAAACTCTTGATGGTAATAAATACCCTGATTTTATTGTTCATAACAAAGGTAGTGTTCGAATGGAAGAAAAATTTCATCAATTTTTAACAAATCAGGCAGTAGGTATTCCTGTAGCAAATTATGAATATAAACAAAAAAGTGGGTTCATTTAACTCTACGGTCCATAACCGGGTACCCGGGTACTTTTTGAACTTTAAAGTGCTGCTGTTCCTTTATTATTGAAGACATCAACATGAAACTCCGGATCATCAGAGATTTCGGCTAAACTTAGGGACTAGAAAAAAGTTTATCAAATTTGATTAAATATATTAACTAAAAAATGAGTTTAATGTTTTTGCATACAGGGGTCCATGACCAGGGTACCGGGGCACAGTGCTTTGTCCCATTGATAAAAATAAAAAAAAAAATGTCCCAAAATATAATGGAAGTTATAAAAATCGAGAGATAACAATACAAAAGAAATAAAATTGAAAAAAAGTTTCGTTTGACTTTCCTACACTTCACCAGAGGGCGCTAAAGTCAGTGAAATTTAAGCAAAAATCAATGAATTAAAAACTAAATTGTATTGCTTTATGAAAATAATTCCCAAAAATTGATTTTTTTTAAGAAGTAGCTTAAAATTTGGATTTTTGTGTTATTTAGTGTGAGCAGAACTCGGAAAAAAATAAATCATGTGTTGAATATGTTAACTGGAAAAAAATGTATTTTTCTAAAAATTTTCAAAAATTACAAAAGTTTGATGGAATTTAAAAAAAAAACATTAATTTTTTTTTATTGTGTTTTTATTTAGTTAATAGTGTTTTTAAAGGCATGAGAAATAATTTATGACCGCTTTTGATCGCAACTTAAAAAAAAAAAGTTTTAAAAGAGGTCTAAATTCACATTTTTAATCACCGTTGGCTGGTTGCTGATTAGGGTGGAGTGAAAAGATCTGTTTTTTATTTTAATTTGGAAATGAGAGATGCAATTAGAATTAGAAAGAAAAGGTGCAATTCTGGAAGTAACTTACGAATTGCATTGTACAATGGTTGACGGTGCAGTGGCAAATATTTTAACTGACACAAATGCAGCAAGTAGATGTTTCATTTGTAATGCAAGCCCCACTGAAATTAATATTTTAAATGTACCAAAAATCCAAATGCCGAAAACTACAAATATGGGCTTTCAACCCTTCACTGTTGGATAAAATTTTTTGAATGCTTAATACTTATTGCTTACCGACTATCCTTTAAGCTTTGGCGAGTCGGTGAAGAAAATATAGATCAATTTATGGAAAATAAAAAAAAAATTCAAAATGAATTCAAAGCAAGAACAGGTCTAATAATTGACCAAGTAAAACATGGATTCGGAAACACAAATGATAATGAGCAAGTGCACATTTTGGGATTTTGCCAATAAAATAAAACAAATTTCCTGTATTACGTTCTATAATATTATTAACAATAAAGTATTAATGTAAGAGAAATATTGCACCTTTTGTATGGGAGGTACTAGAATTCGTTATCCGATTTCTTTTAAATTAGGCGTACAATTTTTTGGTTTGGAAAGCTTATGCTTTCTGAGTTTTAGGTGTAATCGGTTAATCGCAGAGGGTGTCGCAATAGTTCAATTTTTGCAGCCAAAAATAGTTTCGGTTTGTATGGGCGGTAGGCGATGGGCGTCGTCAATGTTGATGAAATGCTATTTTTTAATAATAGGGCATATAGATATGTTCTTCACGCAATTTTCATGAAATTCTACGGAATAGTTCAATTTTTATAGCCAAAAATAATTTCGGTTTGTATGGGCGGTAGGCGATGGGCGTGGTTAATGTTGATGAAATGCTATTTTTTAATAATAGGGCATATAGATATGTTCTTACGCAATTTTCATGAAATTTTACGCAATAGTTCAATTTTTATAGCAAAAAATAATTTGGGTTTGTATGGCGGTAGGCGATGGGCGTGGTCAATTTTGTCCATACTTTGAAATTTTCTTAATTCAGTTATATCAGGGACTCGTGCCAAATTTTATTATTCTAGGATTAAGATTCTGTTACCCTTCTATTTTTGTCCCATCGATGTACTGGGGCAAAGCACTGTGCGGGGTCCCTTAGTGCAAATTACCTTATATTTCAAAGAAAAAACGTGTGTTTTACTTTTATTTTGTCTCAAAATGTTTATTGATGTTTAAAAAATGAACTGTAATTGTGTTTTAGTTAAATTATTTATATTTTATTCATTTTAACTTATTTCTAATATTTGATGTCTTATGTTGAGTCATTGTTGAAACATGGAAAACATTTTGATATTGTTTGAGTATGTTGATCGCAAACTGGTTTCTTACAAACGTTGCAGACTTTTCTCATCTTCCTTCTCCGGTTGTTTAGCTAAGAAGCGCACAAATAACAGCATCCTGTTATTGGCTTTCTGCCATCAGTACAAGCAGCCATAGAAGTAGATGGTTGCTCGTTATAGGTTACCGTCTCCACTAGTCTTCCCAAAAAGCTCTCAGCGTTTTCTCCGTGTTGTTTGATATGGAACAGTTCTGTTATTATCATAAAATATAGTGTACGCCGCGGAAGCACTAACATCGAGCATATTGTACAAAAATGACAAAGGCCACCTTTCACCCGAAGCGTCTGGTTCATAACATCCACGCCACCTTTCGTTTTGTTATAAAAATTGATGATTTCTGGTTTGCCGTTTTCTTCTACAGTTGCATCATCATGCATAGTCGACAACAATATTACGAAATTTGTTTTCCTCTGTTTGTATGAAAACATTGTCACCTTCTCGTGGAAACCATATTTGCTTGTCCCAACGGTCCAACTGTTATCGTCTTTCATTTCTGTTGGTATGTAGGCTTTGTTTTGCCGCAGTGTTCCAACAATGCTAAGTTTGACGGATATCAGCTGCTTCGCCCGTGGCAGCGTCGTTAAAAAATTATCCATGGTGATATTACGTCCGCTATTGAGTTATGGCCCAACCAAATCTCTGACTACTCTTTCGCCTACACCGATTTCGCGGCCACTGTCTTGTTTGCCAGTATATATTTGGCCATGAAGAGGAAATGAATTTTTAGCATCGCGTATCCACCATACCTTGATCCCGTATTTCGCAGGCTTCGGTGGAATATACTGGGTAAATTTTGTTCTGCTGCGGTACGGATGCAATTGTTCGTCGATTGTTAAATATTCTGGAGGCACATAATATTTTGCGAGATTGGCGTTTTAACATTATCCAAATATCTCGTATTGGAGCAGCTTTGTTTATGCGCTGCCTTTCGTTTCTTGTTCTCGCGTCTCTCTCGCCTTTTAGGTAAAAAATGCCCATAGAAACCAATTTTATCTTACAAACATGAAATTTATACAGTTTACATGTAAAACTAAGTCTAATAATCTGTGCAAATATATATTATTTTATTTGAATATAAACGAAAAAAACTTCAGTAGGGTACCCGGGTACCCTGGCTATGGACTATGGACCGTTCGTCCAGGTGGTTATGGACCATAGGGTTAAAGAGGTAAGGAACATTTTGTTCGATATACCAGACAAAAATATAAAGTTCATTCAGTTGTAACCAGACCACATAGACATCCATTGCAAATTTGTAAAGCTGGAAATCATCCAATTTCTGGTGATATTGGCTTAGGTAAAACCGCTACTGTTCCAATTGTTATCAATAATATTAATGATGTCTATGCGAGAATTATAGAGTCTTATGGAACATGTCATCCAGTAAAAGGTGGATGTGGCAATAATACTCAACCGCAATTACACGTTGGTTTAGTAGCTACTCCTCAATTGAAACCAACTGATAATTCTGTCAGTTATTTAAACAGTGCATTTTATTGGAAAGTTTGGTGTTCTATTAGTACAGTATGTAATATCACTTCATCATTTGGAAAAAGCTGCAGTGTTAGTTGGCCCCTAGAAGTTTCTTTTTGTAAAAACTATTGTAGAGCTTATACAGTGGCCAGCCATTATTTGGTGTTACAGACGATGACAATGGAAAAGTATCTGCTATTTTCAATGATAAAGAAAATGACGATGAAGAAGAAGAAGAAAATTTTGAAGTAACTGAAGAAACAAAATATTTTAATTTGTAATATTTATTGATATTTATAATTCGTACATAATATTATATTTCGTACATAATGGTAAGATCAAATCGTTATAATGAAATAAAAGTATCATCGAAACCATAGCTTTATGTGTGTTTTATTCTACAGTATAACTTCGATAGTCCGGACGTGCGCTAGTCCGGTCACTCTAATAATCCGGACGCTTCTACATTTCGGACAATTTAAAATTTTTACCTCTACAATCCGGACAATTTTTTTTTTATGCAAGAACAAATATTAAGTTCCGTTGTTTTACCGTTTTAACATCGTATGTTTTGTTATTCATATGTACTTTTATTCCCATTTTGCACTGTCATTACTTCAGTTTCGGTTCTTTTCCTCATAAAAGTGTTTGTCTAATTTCATACCAGGTGTCATGTTTTTAAATAATAAACGCAAACATAAAACATTAACTTTAAAGAAAAAGTGTGATATTTTACAAAATCTTGATGAGGGAAAAACTATTAGGCAGGTTGCCGAAAAATTCTATATAAATCAACGGTTTATGACATTAAAAAAATAAGGACAAGATAAAACAATTTATTTCGTATACCTATAATGGACCCGGTAATATTTGAACCAGAATATGTGATGTATTAAACCATTTTCATAATATAAAACTTTCTTTTAGGAAATAGAAAAGTTACAAAAAAGCCAGAATTAGAGGAAGCGCTTTACACTTGGTTTTTGCAACAAAGAACCAATCTTATCCCGATTTCATCAGAGATTTTAAAAGCAAAGACCAAATTCTTTTATGAAAAGATGACGGGAAAGGACGATTTTTCAGCGAGCTCAGGTTGGTTAAAAATTACGGCATGGTATTCGATATTTAAAAATTTGTGGTGAAAAAGTTTCCAGCAAAGTTTGTCGACATTGTTGCTGAGATGGGTTTGAGTGAAGAGCAAGTTTACAATGCAGACGAATCTGCTGCTTTCTGGAGAATGTTGCCTGGTAACACATGGGTGCATACAAAGGAAAAATCAGCCCCATGGAGAAACATTTCCAAAGATCGTGTGGCATTTATGTAATGCTCAAATGCTGCAGGAACACATAAACCGCCTCTTTTGGTTATTGGAAAATCTGCTAATCCAAGAGCCTTTAAAGGTTATAAGATTACAATGGCATATAAAGCAACTAATAAAGGAAGGATGTCAACATTACTTTTCTTCGACTAGTTCAAAAACCATTTTATTCCAGAAGTACGAAGATTTCTAACACAGGTTGACAGACCAATGGAAGCATTATTAATATTAGATAATATTAACATTATATTAGTAAAATCTATCCTAAGTATGATTAGATCTATGAATTGCAGTAATGACATCACTAAAGAAGATATCAATGATTGGGCAACGGGTACAATTGAATGTTCTTAGGATTTTTCCGATGAAGAAATAATACAACGGGCTAAACGAACTCTGCCTACGGACTGTGAGGATGACATCGTAGTAATGGATGTAAAAAAAAAAGATTTCTAATGCAGATGCAATGAAATCATTTGCAGTTTGCATTCAGTGGGCTGAGGAGAATAATTTGGACATGCAGGATATTCTTCTGTTGAAGAGACTAGAAGAAAAAGCACAAATCAACCACCTCAACAAAGTTAGTCAGCACAAAATAACTTCGTTTTTTAACAAATCATAGTACATATGTATGTATCCTCATCAGTACACTCAAAACATTTTGCATGTTATTTAAAACCAATAAAAATTTATTTGAAAATGGGACAGCTAACATTTCATTTATTTAATATTTTTTATGTATGATATTTTTCATATTTTATTTCTTATAATATTGTTTTTGATTTTGAATAAATATACCTGCAAAAATAGTAAATTCAAGTCTTAATTCACTTAGATAATTTCAAGATTTTTCACTACTATAGTCCGGACAACTCTATAATCCGACTGAGTCCAAAACTATATGTGTCCGGATTATCGAAGTTGCACTGTACTTTATTTTTGAAACTGGAAAATGGATAACCTTAATAGACATTGTCCACTGCGTTGTGCTGGTAGACATTTTTCAAATTATTGTGCAACCCAGTAAATGCCCAACTGAATGCTGTAACTACTGAAGACGATATTCTGCAGAGTCTACAGAGGTTGCATTATTGCTCAGAAACTACAGAAGCTACGAACGGAGAAGACGTATTAAATTAAAATTTCACAAAAGCAGAAAATGTCAGTGAATGTAAAATGTTGAACTCAATAAGCGGCAGACAAAAGCTAGTTGCAATAATCACAGATCGAAGAAAAGTTGTAATTTTATTTAATATACAGGGTGGGCCAAAAGGATGTTGGCGATTTAATTCTTCAATTTCTCGGTAACGCGCGGCGCGGGGTGGCGGGGGGATATGTTGTTCGCTACGCCGCTTCCTGGAAATTTAGTCGCCATGGAGCCGTACACGGGAGTGCGGCGTGCATTTTGTGTCCGAGCGTATTACGACAACAATAAATCAGTGATTACTGCACGACATTTGTATCGGCATGAACACGGTTTACACGATTTAAGTGAAGTTCCAAGCGCCAATGTGATACGAAAATGGATCAGAATGTTCGAAACAACCGGCTCAACAGTACCAATTGCGGTTCGTGGTCGCCCAGTTTCTGCAAGATCAGCCGACATTGTGGAGCGTGTTCGTGTTTCAGTTCAGCGAAATCCGCAACAGTCAACACGTAACAGAAGTCAGTCTTTGGATGTCAAAAGAACAACTTTACGACGAATTTTGAAACGTGATTTGCATTTGAAGGCTTATAAGATTCAGATAGTCCAAGAATTAAAACCTTTAACTTTGTTTTTCCTGGAAAACTCATTTCGAAAAGGGGGAATATTGAATGGCCCGCACGTAGCCCCGATCTCTCTCCATGCGATTATTTTCTATGGGGCTGCTTCAAATCGGTAGTGTACGAGAATAATCCGACCAATTTAGAGCAGTTGAAGAGGAACATTATTCAGGAAAGTAACAAAATACCGAGAACAACTTTTCAACGAGTTTTCCAAAATTTGCGACTTCGGTTCCAAGAGTGTCAAGCAGCAGAGGGAAGCCATTTGAACAACATTATTTTTTGGCCTTAGAAATTCCCATGCTTCTACTTTTTAAAAATACAAATATATTTTTTATGTTTCGTAGTTTTTTTTTAATTGAATATTTAAACCGCCAACACCCTTATGGCCCACCCTGTAGTTACAAAGTTTTCACAATGGGGTCTTAGTGCGAATATTTGGATCGCGTTGAAACATTTACAATTCCGATTTTTACATAAATCTTGGTGTCAGAACGATTAAAGACGAATTCTAGCTTTACTTATAAACAGATATTTCCGCAGTATCCGAGTCGCCAGGCGATCATTTAAATGTCTTTGCATTTCATTATAATTAACTAAAAGTTTCATCGAAATCATAGCTTTTTTTATTTAATTTTACTTTTGAAGCTGGAAAATGGTTATCCATTTTTATTATTTCTAAGAAGGAGTCGTTTTGATAGGCTCAGATTTTTGGCGAAGAGTTGGTGTATGATGTCATATACGGCACAGTAGTTTACAAGTGTATACCAATAATGAAAATCGAAAAAGTGATTCAAAATTGGACTCCACGCAGTGATTACATGTGACGTAGCCATGTCTATGCATTTGTGTGAAATGATTCCTGTTTTATCCATCAACATACAAATTTCTTGTACTTTTGTGGTTTTCCTGTTACTTTTTTTTTTTTTTTTTGTTTCAAAACTGAAAAAACGCTTAACAGATCACCTGACATATGATGTTTTGCTACCAGTCCAAAGGAATACAATTGGAAATTCTCGAAAATGCTGATAATTTCCTGATTTGTAATTCTCATGATATTTTGCTGGTAGTCACGGGTACAGGAAATCAAACGAGAGATCATTTTTTGATGCTTTCCTAAATCAAAATCCTGTAGGCAGTAATTGAGCTATCGCACAAAAACAGTCACCCCCATTTTTCTTCATGTAAATAAAACACAGGGCATTTCTTTTTTGTTTCTTTTTTATAAATGGAAATTTTGCTTTCTTCTTTATTTTAAATCTTTTTTTGATGTCTTGTCTGTTTTTGATTTTTCACTTCAAATTAATTATGTTTGTTTGTTTAGTTGTTGTTATGGATTTTAATCGCTTTAAGATTCTTTTTGTTTAATGTTCGTATTTGGTATCATCGTTATCGTTAGTTTTATTTTTATCTTTATTTTTATTATTATTATTGTTAGTTTTAATACAATTATTTTCCACATATGTATATATTTTTCTACTTATGTATATATATATATATTTATTTATATATATATATATTTATATATATATATATAGGGATATTTGGTTGTTTTTAACAATATATATGTGTTGGTATGTATATGAGTAGTAACACATAATAATTGTTGTTGTTTTTGTTTCTTATATATTTTTTTTTTTCTATAAAATATTCATTTAATTATATATAATATTTATTACACACATTAATTATGGAACAATGAAAATTGTAAAAAAATAACAATTAATTTTTATTAAAAAAAAAAAATCTATGTAAATTTTGACTCACTATTTTTACAAATTAACCCTAAGAAATGACTACACCTCTTTGTTTAACGAGCTGTTAATGGCACTAGGACCAATGTCCCTTTCGACTTTTATTATCTGGCAAGGATGATGGGATGGGGGGAGGAAACTTAAAGTACAAATTGTGATTTTGATATGACTTATGCATACGTACAATAATGCTGTTCAAATGCCAGTGACAAATATTTCCATATTGCCCGCTGACAGTACATAATTACAACAAGTTCCTTGCAATAACGTAATTGGCTCGTATTTGCTACATGGTACGTATTAGTCCTAGCAAGTTGTTGATAGGTTTTCGTAATTTTTGTCGTACCAGCACCTGCTGTATTAATATTCGGCTTAGCGAGCCATTATTTCATTTTCTTGTAACTTTTCGCCTTAGAAATTGTATTTAAATAGGGAGGGAAAAATACATTAAACTATTCTGCTCTCATGAGAAGAGGAGGGGACTTTACAACATTTATTATTTGCTATTAAAAGCATTATTTGATTTATTTCTTTATTGGTTTATATAATTTGTCATGCTCGTATTCGCTTAATTATTTGCATGTCTATACAAATGGAAATAACTAAATAGAAATAAAAACTTTTCTAGTATTTACTTTTGCAACGCAACCGCAGTGGGGGAATGTTATTTCATATTTGTTTAACTTTGTTGAATCCTGTAATATATTTACACTCAGGACAAAAAAAAAATTACATTGCAGCGGTTGGAAAAAGTTGTAATTAATATTAATTCTCATACCCCAATTTATTATTTGGCGCGTAAATTTGTTTCGTATATCAGTGGTAAAGAGGGAGGATGCTGTATACACATGCATTTATTTCAAACTCATTGAAAGGGACCAGCTATATAGAAGCGTCAAATGTGACTAATTTGAAGGTAAGTTTCGACGTTATCCATAGTTGAAAATATTAGTCGAAAGTAGCGTCCAAGTTTTAAGAGATCACAGTTATTCTCTTATTTGTTTGCTTCAAATGTTTCAATATCAACAAATAAACAATATAAATTTCCTATATTCAATACTGGGATAATTAATGTAATATTTACATATTATTATGTATAACGAGTACTTTTTGAATTATATGTAATCACGGCAAACGTTTATATTTTGGCATCAATATCAGTAAACAAATGATTGAGAAACCCGTACTTAAGTTGGTAAGCCGATGGAAGCATTCACAGGAAGTAATAGTTAAGTGTATATTATGGGATTTTTGCACCATTTGGGCCATTTTTACGAAAATGGTATTGAAATGTTGTTTCGGCATACAACGGTGAGCATCACAAAGGTTGATTAACATTTTTTTAATGGACTCATCAGAAAAGTCTTTGAAAATTCAACTGACAGAATATACGTTACTTTGAAACCAATCCAGGGAACCACATGAAGAGAGATCGCATTTTATAAATAATGAAAATATTTATCCTCCCCTACACAGCCAAAATATTTCAAAAGAATTTTAGTTTCGTTCATTTTTTATAATTTTTATTCATTCACTCTAATGGAATGGCAGAAAAAAATTTGTATTTGAAATTTTGAACTTCCAATTGTGGTCAATATTTGTTCCACTTGACCAGTAATTACCACAAGTATAACTTAATGAAAATATAATTACTCTTGCATTTAGATCAAATTCATGGCCTCTTATTGTAGCCATTTCTGTATAAATATCAGCAAAATCTATGTTCTTACATATGTTTGACTTGGATTAGTCTCACCAATTAAGGAAAATGAGAAATTATTTTAGACATTCGAGTAAACTATTAAAACAATCCTGTCGGATACAAGAGAGTTCGAGTAAAAATCCCCAAGATGCCAGGAAGCTATACCATGTTATTATACTTCAAATTGGGATCTTCATTTAAATCAAGTGTCCTTAGGTACTAATCTGTACTGCTCTACAACACCGTATGCCTAATAAAAAATACTACTCCTGATGAGTTTTAGACATCATGAGTATACGTAAAAAGATTCCTCAAATAAAGCACAGGTTCTGTACCTGTATTTTGAAAGGGAGGGATTACTTACCGAGAATTATTATCATAAAGGAAACAGCTGCCCTTAAAGATTTGCTTAAAGCGACTCCTCGTTCTAATAACGAGCTTCTTTCTAACAGCTTTTCTAAAAACAGAGTCTATTACTACTACAAGTTTCTTGACCTTACTCCAAAACTTGGGTGTTAAAAGCCGATTATATCTATTACAAGTTAAACGCAGCAGAGTTCATCATTATTTATCACCTGATTGATTTTACCCAAAGTCAGCTATCGTAATCTAAGATCCATCAATGATTGCTTCTATAACCCAGTTCTACAACCTGATATGTTAATGCTTCCAATTTAGAACTGAAGCGCTTTAAAATAGTACCATAAAGGTGGCTTTCGCTTGAAAGTTACAGCGTTTTGAACAAGCGCAAAAATACACCGCCTAGCATTTCTGGGTGCCTGGTAATTATTTCTAAAACACCTTACGTATTATTGCGATATTTAAGCTTCTAAACGGGAGCAAGAGCGTTTTAAAGAAGCTCCTCAAATGACGCTTACGCTTAGATGTTACAGCGTTTTGAACAAGCGCAAAAATACACCTCCTAGCATTTCTGGGTGCCTGGTAATTATTTCTAAAACA
>JAHXMU010000191.1:55803-84056 GCA_019455685.1 Philornis downsi | reverse complement strand
GTTTTCGGTGCGTACATGGTTTGCAAATTATATAAAAACTTACAGCTTGATCTTAATATTGTTTAAATATTCATCTCCTGTGTTGCTATTACATTCAACATTTTCAGAAAAAGATATATCCAAGCATTCCAGATTTCTATCTTCAGTTACATTAACTTCAACCTGCCGTTGTTGTGCAGCATCTTCAGCGTAGGACTCCTTCAACAATGAATTGACAACCTTTTTATTCTCCCTTTTCTCAATTTTAAAAGCCCGCTGGACACTGAGTTCAACGTTTTCAAGCGAATCAGTGTTGATCGTTGGAACCACTCCTTTTTTTAACAAACGACGTTCGGCATAACCTTCAAGTAAAACAGTGAATGAAATGAAACTCTTCCTCGATTTACATACATACCCATGTCATACTGTAAACCATTTTCGATGTCCTCAGGTTTGAAATGCAGCATACAAATATATCTTTTATTTGCTTTAAATTGTTTTTCACGCCGGCAAAAACTAATCCATTTCTTTTTTAACACTGCGTTAGTCGGAAATATAAAAAAGTTTATGTCGGACGATTTGTCCTCGGAAGTGCTATTTCAATTCGCTACAGAACACTTCATAATTTATGTTTCTTTAAACAAATTAAAATTTTTTTTAATACTTATGTTCTTTTTTTTTTTTTGCATTTTTATGTAATTTAAAAATTACTTAGTTTTTAAGCTAAGGCCTTTTTATATATTTTTACTTTTATCTTCTGTTTACACAACAAATAACATAATAAACGATCACATGTTCACATGTTTTTTATGATCCGTAACATAATCAATAAATACCTATCTATGCCTTAGTGCAAGAAATATGTGATATTTAAATTTTGTTTAATACTTTCAAACCAAAATTACAAATTCTACGTTGTATTTTTTATATTTCTTTAAATAACTAAACTATTCACACTTATTTTTAAGCACTGATCACAAATTCCAATTCACTTTCTTCACTTACCGAAGGCTTACAATTGAATGCAAAACAAATTTCTAGAGATGTTACGTCATAGACAGAGTGAGAGAATTCAACCAAACATCGTAACAATGTAATAATTCATGATTTGTTGAAGTATTAGATGTTGTTGTTATGTTATGTTGTGTTTATGTTATGTTGTTATGTTTTATGTTTTTCTAATTATTTCGAAAGTCCTGAAAGTTGTTTAATTTATAATATAATAGCTTTATGCCCTTATTTTGCTTATGAACCATTCATTTTTATAACATCAACTCATGACTCAACGTTATGGTAGTATCTTGAGTTCCAAAGATCGTACTTTTGATGTGACACATATATTGTGTAAGCAGAGAGAAGGACTTAATCTTTTTCATATAAACGCACAGAGCATAAAAAACAAAATTGATGAATTCCGCTTTATATTTAAAAAATCTAATGTATATGTTATATAGGTATGTGTAACTGAGACGAGTAAATTTATATGAATATAAAATGTTCCGGTGTGACAGAGAAACTCTTGGAGGCGGTGTTGCTATATTTGTCAAGAAGAATTTTTTAAGTAAAATTGTCTTTAAATCATCAAAGGAAGAAAAAATAGAACACTTGTTTATGGAAGTTGCGTCTAGTGAAAATAAAATACTCGTGGGTTGCGTTTATAGACCCAACCGCAGAACAAATACTGATAACTTTCACCGTTTCCTAGAAAATGTTACAGTAAATTATGAAGAAGTAATAGTTTGCGGTGATTTTAACTCTAATATACTAATAGAAAATATGCTCTTAAACGACATGCGGTCTATTGGATTATATCCAAGGAACATCACAGTACCTACACATTATTCTACCACAATAAACTCCCTTCTAGATATTTTCTTTGTCAGCAGTCAACAAAAGGTTTTACTTTATGACCAACTTATAGTTCCCTCCTTTTCAAGACATGACTTAATTTTCCTGACTTACGAATTTAAAAATCTGCTTAAAAATAATATAATCACATACCATGACTTTAAGCACATTGACTACGGTACGTTGAGGACGGAATTAAGCAAAATAGACTGGAGCGCTATATATTATATGTTGTCTGTTGAAGATCAATTAACATTCGTGGAAAAAAATGTTGCGTACGTGTTTGGAAAATCAGTACCTCTGAAAATTGCTAATAATAGTTGTAAAAAGAAGCAATGGTTTAATAAAAACATAAAATCAGCCATTACTGAAAGAAATGCTATCTTTAGACGATGGAGACAGTATAAAACGTCTGTACTCCATACGGAATTCTGCTTGGCTAGAAGAAAAGTGAATAAAATGATTAAAAAAGCTAAAACTGAATATTATGCCAGCGTTGTTTCTAGAGATGCAAATAGTAAGAGTAATTGGAATACATTACGCGAAGTTTGTGTTGGAAAAAATCGTCTTAGTTCTGATGTTGACGTTGATGTTGAATTACATAATGCAAACTTTGCGAACATTCCCACAATCCCTACGAATGAACATTTTTATGACACATACCTTTCAGATCAAAATGAAAACTCTTTTACTTTCTCTTGTGTGGATCAAAATGATGTGTTAGCCAGTTGTTTTGCTGTAAAATCAAAAGCTATGGGATTTGATAACATTCACCCTACATTCTTAAAAATGATTCTACCTGAAATACTAAGTCATATTACTTTTATATTCAACACAATTATAACCAAAAGCATGTTTCCAGTAAATTGGAAATATGCCAAAATCTTGCCTATACCAAAAGCAAATAAAGATTATCGGCCAATAGCAATTTTACCATATTTATCAAAGGTGTTCGAAAAAATAATTCATAAACAAATCTATGACTTCTTACGAAACGTAATTGCATTACAGCCATTCTCGATGTATCCGAGGAAATACGCAAAATTTTCGATGTAAGAAATATATCATTTCTTGTCCTTTTAGATCATTCTAAAGCATTTGATTGTGTTAATCACAGTATTCTTTGCAAAAAATTAGAAACAATGTTCAATTTCTCACCTTCATCCACAAGCTTAATTTCTTCCTACTTAACCGATCGGTGTCAGTCTGTTTGCACACATAATAAAACATCGCAGAAACTACCAGTATTAAAAGGTGTTCCGCAGGGATCTATACTTGGTCCACTGTTGTTTACAATGTACATAAATGACCTTCCGAATTATTTAAATTACTGTGATTTACATTTATATGCTGATGATGTACAAATTTATATAGGTTGTTGCTTAGAACAAATATCCAGTTGTATAGGTAAACTTAATGAATAGGTAAACTTATTAATAACCAAAGGGTGGAAGTGGTGGTGATGTCGAAAAATTTAGGCATCATTTTCAATAAAACGCTTACATGATCAGACCACATAATCTCTGCAACTGGAAAACTTATGGTATGTTGAGAACTCTTTGGAACACACATTATTTTACACCCATACATATACGTCTTCTCCTGGCTAAAACTTATATTATGCCCACTTTGTTATATGGGTGTGAAATATTTGCTAGTAGTGATTCTGCAAGTCTCAGAAAGTTAAATTTAGCGTATAATGCTGTGGTAAGATATGTGTACGGTTTGAAAAAACATGACCATATATCGTTTTATGCAAAAAAATTGTATGGAGTTACTTTTCAAAATTTATTGGTGATACGTGTTCTAATTCTTCTTCACAAGATTATATACAACCATGGACCTCCTTATCTATATAATAAAATAAAGTTTACACGTACAAATAGATCAAATGACTTAATACCGGAAAGGCGCAGAAGTTTGATGTCTGAATGGCAGTTTTATATAAATAGTATACATCTTTGGAATTCACTACCTGCACGCATACAGTTCATAAGCAATGCAGGGCCTTTTAAAAAATCTATTTTTTACCATTTCAATTAATAACATACATAGAATAATTTATTTTTGTTTACATAAAAAATCAGATAAAAAATATTGTTACATTATATTATATACCAAATGAAAAACCTGTACTTTAATTAAAATATATTAAGTCTTGTTGTACAGGTAATGCCAAATAGATAAATAAATAAATAAATAAATAAACTTTTCTCTCAAATTTAAGATGAAGCTATAGGAACACTCCCTTACCAATAAAGAAGATCTAAAGTTAAAGTTCGTTTGTTAAATTTGTTGCTTAAATCCAGATCCAGGAACAACATTTAGCAGCCCAACATACCGTATTTGAGACGATCAGTACTGTGATGAGGTCTTTCGGACTTATCGGAATTTCTCAGGTCGATTTGTTGTTTCTCTCCCCTTTAGACGATAATTTCCTAATGAAATCAACTTATGCAACTCTCGCAGTATTGCACTGTCGCAATATTTACAAAATAAAGCCCGCTTGAACAAGAATTTTAACTTCAAATAGATTACGATATCATAAACGAATATCTGTCCCTTGGCCAAATGCGGAAGGTTACTCTAGGACGATCTTACTGCTACTAATGTTGGACGTAGTTAATCTTTCCTTCCCATGAATTGAAAAATGAATTTTGTAAAGTAAAATAAAGTATGAATTATCAATTATAAATTGAATTGAAAAATGAATTTGATAAAGTAAAGTAAAGTACCAAACAATTTGTAAATATTGTAAGTTGTAAAAATTACCTATTCTATTTGCTTGTGTAAAGGGCCCTTCTAAAACTATGTAACTATAAAAACCCATATTTTGTTACGCCCATATGGCAACCCAGGGGGGCACTGAAGGCTCCTGGTTGAAATCAGCGAGATACTTGTACTCTTTTTCCGCCAGCCACTCTCAACATACGAATAAAACCTGAAATAATATAAGTTAACCATTATCTTTTCCTCATCTCCAATACGAAACCCCCTCGTGAGTATACACATCCTGCTAAGAACCTTAGTTCTTCCACAAAACCTCCAATCTCTTTCCCAGAACCTAAGTTCCAAAATAAATCGTTAGACAAAATCTGTCAGATTTACGCACTAGCATTTGCAACGACATTTGCATTTTAAAACTACTAATACTACTCTATTACTATTTAACTCATCATGCTGTACTAAAGCCCGATCACTCCAGGTGGTATTTAATGCATCGAACCCTTCGTCAAATGGTGCAAGTTTGAACAACATACTTTATCCAGGCCTATTTTTACAGGCGGATTTAACTATTCTACTGTTACGGTGGAGACTGTTTAAATACGTCTTCAACACCGTAGTAAATGCCAAGCATATCAAAGGATTCTTCATCGCTATGATCCCAAAGACTATCCTTATGATTTTAAGTTGAAAACCGTCCCGTTCGTTATCAACTGTGCCCCCCATTAGAGTAATGCTAGAACTAGCTACACAATGTGAGCCAGAAATCCCCGTTGTTTCTGATATTCTCAAAAATTTAATGTACGTCGACGACATGTATGGGGATCTAACGATCTTTCCGTAGACATTGACGTTAGAGACGACCTTGTAAATTTTTCGTATTCGGTTGGATTCTCCCTAAGAAAATGGACATCGAACCATGAGTCTCTATTGCAAGGTATCCCAGACCAATTGCATGATATAGAGTTCTTTAAATTATCCGATACAAGCACCACAAAAACGCTTTGTCTACGATGGAACGCTGAAAGTGACTATTTCCATTTTATCCCCTGCAAGAACTTTGTTCAAAATGCCTCCTCTAAGCGCATGTTATTGTTTTAAATAGCGATGCTGTTTGATCCCGCCGGCTGACTTGCCTCTAAATTGTAGTTACAAAAATCATAAGGCAATAAATCTGGAAAGACGGAACGGATTGGGATGAAATCCTCAAATCAGAAAATCTTATACAATGGCAGAAGTTTCTCGATGATTACCCCGTGATCAAGAACATTAGAATACGCCGTTAATTCGAGTACGGCTCCTTGTCTACTGCAGAGTTTCACGCATTCTGCAATGCTTCTGAAAAGGCTTACGCAGCCGCACTGTAGATTAGAGTAGAAGCGCCAGATAGCTGTATTCGCTCACACTTGTTAACAGCCAAATTAAAGGTTGCCCCAGTCAAATTTGTGACATTGTCTCGAAAGGAACTATATGGCGCCGAACTAATGGCGCGTAGGGTCAACTATCTACGAATGGATCAAAAACTCTCCGAGCATAACTTGTTCCTGTGGATGGATTTCACTATCGTACTTGCCTGGCTACGGCGTCAAAACGTGCCTGAACAAACAATCAGAAGATATTTTGTCTCGGTTCTTCGATTTTTCTCCCACTTAACGAGTTGTAAGCTATATATTTCGCTTTCATCACCTAGTCCATCCTAGTCCTGACACGTATAGAATTTTGGGTACCTGAACTGAAAAACCAGATCGAAAGAATTATTTTTAATTGCAAGCCTTGTGATCTCCATAAACACAAAAGATTATGGCTGCCTTTGCCGGTCCATCCGACATTAAGTCCTACGTGGACCGTGGTACTAGAATCCTTAAAGGTTACTTGCTTGTTTTCGAATGCTTTGCAACCAAAGCAATACAATACAATGATGTTCAATCTATTTACTGGCATTTCATTCCCCTTGGTGCTCCTGACATGGGCGGATATTGGGAGATGGGGGTTAAAAGTTTCAGGAGAAAGTTTAAAAAAAAATCACCCATTCTCAATTTTTTACCTATGAAGAGTTCTATATGATGCTTACTACAAAAGAGGCTTGCTTGATCTCAAGACCACTTTGTCCAATGGTTTCACCCTTGGCGATTTGGTCGTAATTAGACATGACAACTTACCGCCTAACTTACAGTGATTAGGGAGGGTTGAAAGAATTGTACATGGAACAGATTCCAGAGTCAGAGTAGCAGAAGTGTGCAGCCAAAACTCTCACTAAACTTGTTCTGCTACCCAATCAAGAACAATAATCCCAATTTTCTATATTTAGAGTGTACAATGTCTACACCACCATGAATGCTTTAAACAGAAAAGGAACCTGAGGAATCGGATCGCCAACTTCGGAAAACCGCCATGACAAAAAATATACGACAGTAAAATAATTGCGTTATTGCGAACGGTATCATCCCCTACGGAAGTGTTTTAAATTCCGTTGACTTTGCGTTATCGATAGATGGCGCATTGCCATCTAAAACAACGTTGTCGAAGCCGTGAGAAATGCAGGGTCCACTTTGCAAGACACCATACCCATAAGAAGCAAAGAACCAAGACCAAACAACCCAAATGTAATTTAGGACCTGACAATATGAATTTATCTGCAACAAACAGTTCTGCGCCGCGCTTGGTCGCTATCATCATCAATGTTAATTCTACCTAACCAATAGGACATGTAAATCTAATAAATGAATGAATTTTAAAGCTATATAAGAGGCATTACGTACTCATCTGTACTATAAGTTTTTTAAATAATATTTTGCTCGACCTAGTCTTATACCAATTATCCACACTTTCCCACCATAAGATATTGCAATACTGCAAGGGGTCAGTATGTTAATGTATAAACTAATGAATTTTATATCTTAAGTATTATAATTCCTATGACCAATTCTGCAGAGAAAAAATTGTTCATCTCAGCATTCTAGCAGTGACCTGTCACCCGATGATCTTGTCACCTTGTGATGAAGAAATGAGTTGATAGTTAGTACTCATTCTCTAGCAGCTCGCGAAACATCAATTTTGGTATCAAACGAGAGATCAAAAGAGAACTTAGTAATTACTATTCCCTAAACTCCTCGCCGGCAAAAGGTATCGTATCGTACGAATTTGGAAATAACGATTTTGAACACCCGCATTTTGTCTCTGTCTTTTCTCAATCTTGTAGAACTATTGCTGATTATCACCCCCGTATATATAATGTTTAAAATATATTTGTTGTCACGAAAACTAGCAATCAATCAAAATTTACTGTAAGCAAATCAGTCCCACTTGCAATTTCCTCAAGGAAACGTTCCGAAATCAACAGATATGTTATTTTCGCATCCACAAAGAAAAGGTGTAGTGTACACTTTTTTTCAAAATCAAATTTCCAGATGAACCATTCATAGAATCGAATAATTGCACTCTTGCAGTGCAGAACACAATATAAGAGAATATCCTTAATTTTACAAACTTATTATTCAAGAGAAATTAAATTAAAATAAAATAAATTAATATACATATTGCAGCAATTGGCTCGCTTCGTCTACCATGAAATCTAACTAGAAAAGCAAAAACACATTACCACAGATTGAACTCGGGAAGGAATTGGTTACAAACAGGGATCTGATCGATTCAGATCCGCAAAAATGGATATTTCTGAAAAAGTGTAAAATCGCATACAAATTCAAAAACAATCTGTAAATAAAGAATGTGGATTGCTGGTATTTGAGGTCTGATCTACCATTAACTCAATCGCACTGCCAAAAGTTACCGAAAGCTTACGGTTAATCGCATATGACAAGCCTCATTCAGCTAATGTTACTTTCAACAACTCAGCCCATACGTTATATAACTACTATATGAACCAGAGTTTGCCAACTTACAGGGGGAAAAAATATTAACTTAGCCGAGAGAGAGCTTTATTTACTTGTTTATTTTCACAAAAAAAAAAAAAAATAACAAGAATTCCGCTGCACAAAGAGTACAATCCCCAACTTGTATAATCATAACACCAGAACTATTAATATGTCACATATAAATATGCTCCAATTGAAATAAAATTTGTGAAAATCCCTTTAATAACATTGATTCAACAGCAATATTTCTCAAATGAACGCAACTTACATTCCAGACATCGGGAAATGGAGACGGTTCTTGGTGAGATGAAACTGAAAATTAGATATCGCGGGGGTGTAGGGTCTTCTGGACCTGATTCGGATATATTACTCAAGGCTGAAGGAACGAAATTTCGACATTTTATCGAACTTTGGGCCGCAATTCGCGACCTCGGTTTTTGTGAGATTGTAATACAGTTTGTGGGGATGGTCGGTTACGTACATTATGTTTTTAAAGGAAGGGAAGTATTTTCTCTGCTTGATTCCTTGATTGAGGTGTTAGAATAGAAAACTTTCAACATGTTGGATGATATGAGAAGAGCGAGAAGAGGAAAAGGCGAAGACGATGACTCCGAGCACTCTATTTGAGTGCTGCATTAGTTAATAGAGAGAGAATATGTGCTAGTACTACGACGTCTTTTGGTTGGAGGGTGGCAGTCCATTCCGCATTATAGTGATGACGTATCGGAAACCGGCCGATTTCCTATTAACCAGACATAGTGCAGACTCTTTAGTTTATGACAATGTGTGGCTTCAGTCAACATACATATATCCGTCAGAATAGTGCTAACTTTGATCTCGTGCGGGAACCTTATATCTCTTACGGGGCGTAGAGCTGGAAATCCTGCCGTTGTTTTAACAATGTTAAATTTGATTGTTTGTGGAGAGTGTGACTCTATATGAGGTATGGTTGTGTGTGGAAAGGAACTTTGGAAGGGGTTTATTAATCAATTGTAAGTTCACTGAACCGCTGGGGCCATATATGGAATACGCAGACTCGCTGCCACTACTCGCTAGAAGCTATTGTTTTGATATTGTTCTCAGTTATACTGAAGTCGATTGCGATAACATCATCGATGTGATGCGCTGGCTTACCAGCAACATTAACTTGGCGTTTATGGTACCTGCATTGCAGCCTCCATTGTTTCGTGGGATGACTGTTGATGAGCAGGTAGGTAGGTGGGGGTAGTGAGGTTCTTCTTAGGAATATTTAAAAATGCTTTATTGTTTTATGTTACCTATGATTAGGCGATCTTCACTGCACTCAGTGCACAAATAAATATGTTATTGTCCTTTCTATCTGTTAGAAATTGCATACTTTTTAAAAATTTCTACAGGTAATCTTACTCAATATCTATAAGAAAAATAAAAGCATTGTAATTATGAACATAAGCCACATAAGTTTCACATTTCTTCGCGTTTATTTTATGGTTCCTATTCATTGCCGTCAAAAAAAAACTTGACTTTAAGCAATGCCAGAAATTGATGCATTGTTTCAAAGTTTTCAAATAGTCCTCCAGCTGTGTTTCTATCATTTGTATTTCCCTACCCGAAAATCACTTTATCAATTATTAATATAGTTTAAAGAAGTCGTAAGTTTGTGATTCTAAAAGAATATTCAACTGTGATGTGGTTACCCGTACTGGTATCAAGAAAATATCAGATGCAGAAATATTTTGTGGATAGGCCTCTTAGTACGAACTGAATCACAGAACTAAAATGAAAATTTAGCATAACGTGAGCCATATTTCATACGACATAATATATTTTTCTAATAACGAAAACGGAACAGGACGGTAATTTTCACCGCTTATGTCATATCACGCATCTGAGGATGTGGGATTCCCCAAATCTCAAATTTCAAATGACGGAAGTCTGTGCACCATGTTACACGCATTTGTCTGCCTCCAATTTTGGTGCGGTATTCCAAAATAGTAGGAGACGGTTAATTCATTCATGCATCAGGCCCATCGGCAAAATCCATGGTCTTTGCGAAGCGACTAAGGAAGCTATCAAGTCTTGATAAAATCTGGAGAGATATACTAAAAGCATGAGATAGTTTTCAATGAAACTATTACAAACTTTCCTCCAATCACACATTTACTCAAACAAATTTATTATGGATGAAAATGCGGCTAAATTTATGAATGGCCTTATAAATATGAAACGCACATATTTATAAGGCCATTCATAAATTTGCTTTATTTGCGTAACGGTACATTTTTTGTTGTTATGATGTTCTTCACAAACTTCGTGATTTCTGTAGATAACGGTACTTTTGTTCTTGCGATAATTCTGTTTTTAGCGTGTTTCACAATTATAATTTAAAGGTGCAAGCGATAAGATCATTTTTATTTTTATGACGAAGCGGTAAAATTCAGTAATAAAAAAGATATGCCTTGAGGAAAAAGTTTGACAGAACACGAAATAGGTAAAATAATCGTTTACAAGGATGAAAGATTCAGTGGAAGAGAAATTGGGAGCAAATTAGGCATGAGCCATAGTCTCATTCAAAATGCTTATGGATCTAATAAGCGCTGGCCAGTTCATAACATTCATTCTTTTAGAGCAAAACCCTGCTAACGTGGATTGCGGTGTTGGAAAATCCAGTCTCTATCCCAATTTTCAACCAGAAATTATATGACAGTTTTCTAAATAACTTACTCATTGTATTTATTGATCGCATAATAATAATTGTTAAAAATCTTCATTGTGGAAATCAAAAAACGTCTGCATTTTCTTATTCCACTTATTACAACTTCGAGAATTTATTCCAATTTGGTTACATAGTTAGTGCATTCATATTCATATTAAAAACTGTTTTATATGCCATAGTCAAAAATATTTACAAAAACATAAAAGTTTTATAGTCTTTTACAAAACGGCTTCGTTTGTTGTTTTTTAAAAGTTGTTTTGGAATGTGTAGAATACGCAAACACAATAACAAAAACTCAAGAAAATTAACGCAACATTTCATATTAAAGACTGCTTATTCATACACATTTTTTTGCGTCAAAAGTATTTACATGGCATACAAATTATTAGTTATTTCATTTCATTTATTTTATTTATTAACAACCGAGCTATATGACTACTTTTAATATAAAGTTATTAAAATGGCTAAAACAAACGAACTAAATATTGAAATACAGGCAGAAATTGTTACCAAATTTTGGAGGTACTTCCGGTTCTGAACTTGCAAAATCTTATGGAATTTCACGGAAAATCTTTTACAATTCAACTACAAAAAGAAGGCTCACGGGAATTTGTCCAATAGAAAGAAGACTGGACGGAAGCCGGTTGCAAACCCTAGGGAGCAGGAAAGTAATGAGAGTCAGAAAAGAGAATCCACCGTTAAGTTCAGTTGTTATCACAGCAAACCCTGAAGAATTAATTTTTAAAGAAATAAGTGAAGCGACGGTGCGACAGAGATTGAGAAGAATTAACATAAAAATATATGCCGTCCGCCAGCTAATAAGTTCATTCAATAAATCGAAAAGTCTTGCATTCGCTAAGGAATACATAAGAAGCCAATAGATGTTGGCATAACGTTTTGTGGACAGATAAGTCGTCGTTTCAGTTCCATGTATTTACCATAAAATCTACGCAGAAAGGCAGTACAGCCTCGATTCGGGGATGGTTCAGTTGTGTTTTGGGGATACGCGTCATTTTACGGATATGAAGACCGTGCCCTCTGTAGGTGCCCTAAACCCATCCGGAGGCTGGGATATTCTTAATGACCATGTATTTCCATCGGCCAACAGTCTTTTTCCTACTTCCGATTGGATTTTACAACATGACAATGTTTCATTTCACATGGGATGGCTGCCTACAGGCGTTATTAACCAGACTGTTCTACATTCTCCACCACAAAGCACGGATCTCAATATCATTGAAAGCAACCACTGACCGTAAATAAAGACCGAAGCCGGCATGATACAATTAAATAAGTGTTATGTGCCTCTATCATGACGTTAGGTCGGTCTTCCGGCTGCTATGCGGTCTTCAGCGGGTTCTCAACCCACTAACACTAACCCAGAGGACTAACAAAAAAAAAAATTGAACATCAATTACAAACATTTACACACACGGACATCCACAAAAACCAAGAACCTTGATGATGGGTCCCGCACTTTGCCCACCCTTCCTGGGTTCATCAATCCATTTCGTTTTTGCCAGAACCCCCTTATTCCACACACCGCTTTGTCCTTACCTCATCGGTTCAGAACCCCGTTTCCTTATTAACAACTAATTGGTACATATTCAATACATTAAATTGAAATTAAATTAATCAAATTAAATTCAAAACATTAAATATATGCAAACAAACAATTTTTCATAAACAATTTTTAACAAATTGGTTCCTATAAAGTCTGTAATTTCTTTAAATCCTCTACGCAATAATTTTGCCACAATACTCTAATTTTCTAACCTACATAAAGGAGCTCGTTTAGGTGGTCTCACGCTGAGACAAATGTGTCTATAATGAACCAACTAAAGGATTTCAACAAAAAACAGTACATCTGTTGAGGCGAATATTACAAGTTATATTAATATTTATTCACATTGCTTGCGCAGTTCTTTTTGTTTCCTTGTACAAAAAGGAAAATTTAATTGTGGTCCTATATGAACTTCGATGGTTCACTGCGGCGGCGCCTTTATTTTATATGGCGTCGTGAAGTAAAAATAGAAAATCAGAAAATAAAAATAACAGACTTAAAGGAAACTGTAACTAAATCTACCCCAATTTTAAAAGTAAATAAATCCTGAGAACGCTGTCCAATATCAAGGCCAAAACACAGAATACGAGCGTCTAGAAATAGCAGAAAAAACGGCAGTTTAGATTTGCAAACTATGCTAAAATCAAAATGCCAAAATTTACATGTGTTTCATTCATTCATTACATTCATAACACCAGGAAAATTCGGTTTTTCCAAAAAAAATTAGATTGGCTTCAGTTTTTTTTAGTCAGAATCACAGAATCTCCGACTGGCTGTGATAGTCCCAAGTTGGAATCATCTCCAACACTCATCTGGTACAATGCCTTGGTTAAAAAGCGTAATGTTGCTGCCAATTTGATGGTGTTTGGAATAAACGTCGACCTAACTCCGCTTTTCAATTGCCTCCAGCACATGCCTAAATACTGTTTTGTTCAGCAGAAAATAGATAAAGCCTTTTCTTTTCTTGCATATAAAGGACTTTGAATTTACCTCTTACTTTTCATCCAGTAATTTAAAGATGTTAGATTTCTGTACTATTCATTTTTTTATTTTCTTCATTATTCATTTCATTTTAATATATTTATTTTTTCTAAACTAATTTTTCCAACAAAAATTGTAAATATAATTCTGCTGACGCAGATATTAGATATGCTTCGTACTTTATTAAAATTATCGATAGTCAACGTCGTCTTAAGACAGTTGTGGAACACCAAATTGGTGTTGACATCGAGTTAAAGTGGTGTTGACTCAAAATTGATGATATTGTTGTTGTTGTTCTGTTTGAAGTTGTTTAATTTGGTAAATAAAACGACAACAGCAACACATAAAAATGACCAAAGCGAAACAGAAACAGTTGTATGTGTTGTTGCTACACCGCTAACAGCGAAACAAATATGTTACGGTGGCTCTTATGTTACTGATTGCAAAATAAATAAAATAGATACAGGTTGGATACAAACACAATGCCAATGGACCGTTATTTAAAAATGTTGAAGGAGTATTTTGTTATATGCCTTTCATATGCCCTAGGATAATTAGACGGCCGACTAGCTCAAACGGCTCACTCCTGGGTGTGGATACCATCCCATTATCCTAGGCGAACGACATCACAATTAATATATACAACAATTACATTACTGTAACGGAAAACTAACACTTAAACCAACCACAACGAGAGTGAGAGGAAGGTTTTTCCTCCAGCCGCCCAACCCAACCATGGTCACGAAGTTTACCCTTCAGTCAAAGTGACCCCTATGATCCGCTCGCACTATCACTCACCTTATACTTTTGTCACCCCTTTTTATTGAATTTAGCACGCCATATTCCCTCCTCAGATTATTAGCATGGCATACATTTTATTAACCATCATCTTAACCTAACCTATGTACTAACATTCGTTCAATTTAAATATTCTTTTTTTTTTTTCTTTTAGGATATATACAAAATCGATTTGAATATGGCTGAATATAAAATATTGATTTATGTCAGGAAAACTAAAACTAATAAATTTACTGCGAAATAAAAATTGACTAAACGCTATATTATTAAAACAACAAGAACTAAATAGAACGAAAATCAAATCACGACACACAAACTACCAATCTTGGGAGTCCAGCACAAAATCTCGGTAATATCTCCTCTCAATATTCACTTTCTGGGATACCTAGACCTGAAGGAGCTCCCTAAAGCCTTCAAAACCCTTAGCACTTTATTTTCCTTGTAACTATGGAGATAAAATTGTTACTTCACTTTGTCTGATGATATCTTCGTATTTAAGGAACTTGATTTTCGTTTACATGCATTCACACACTTACACTGTCACAAAATTTATGTACGAGTATAATATTCTTAAATCTAACTTCACTCATCTAAATCTTAAACGGCTCTTTCGCCTTTAATTCCTTTTTTTCATTTATTTATTATTTTTTTCCAAAAGTTATATCTGATTATTATTTTGTTTTCTGCATTTAAAGAAATTTATACTTTAATCTTTCATCGTGATTCTCCAATGAGCACCAGGTTGCCAATGTTTCCCTCCGAATGAACATTCTTATTGGGGTTTCACTTTCAAATTTTCTATATTTATTAATCGGTCTAATTCCAACACAACAATTTCGGATTTCTTCAATTTTCTTCCGCTTTGCTGGTAATTGCGGTTACTTTGCCCTACCTTAAGGGACTTGGCGGAAACTTTATTTAGAGATTACAGCATCAGCAGCTTCCTTTGGGTGTACTCGTCTATGATATTGCCGGTTGAATTTTTTTTGGTAAATTTCAGTTGCTGAATTCTTTTTTTCCGTCCTCCAGTGTAACCTTTTTATTTTCAAATGGTTAGCGCACTCTCATCAGATTCTTCGATATATTTTATTTCTCACGATGTACAACCTGCTTCTTCGAACTTTACTTCTCTTTTTCCTAATTTTTTTTTTTGTTAGTCCCCTTTTCAACTCAGAAATGTCTCTATCCCTGCCGCCTAATTTGGTTTTGGAGTGCCTTCCAACCAGCCATCTTTTATAACCATTCCCAAAAATAACACACTATAATCGTCTCCTTTTACAATTTTTTTTTGTGTTGAAGACGTCTATCCCTTTCTACTTTTTTTTTCGGAACCGCCTTGTCTTGAACCTATCATGGACCTCAACCTTTTATATCTTGAAATGTTCATTAAATTAAAGCCATGATTAATTGATTTGTACATCCATTCATTAAATTCAGATTTCAAATCTAACAGTTATGTTCCACAAGAAAACGTATTTAGTCAAAGATGAAGATCTGGTAACATTAAAACAAGTACTCAGTTTTACAACTGATACCACCTGATGCATTCATTCTTAGATTTGTGGGTAAGTACAGGGTGGCCCAGAATGAACGAAGTGGTGTGAATTCCTTATAACTTTTTTATTATATATATTTTTTTTTTCTTTTTAGTATTTTGTAAAGAAGACTTGGAGAATTCATAATGGAGCAATACACAACTGAACAACGTGCCCAAATCGTTGAAATTTACTTTGTAAATCAACGGTCCATTGTGTTGACTCAGCGTGTATACCGTCGTCAATTTAATGTGCCCGTTGCACCCTTTCAGTCAACAATAAACCGTCTTGTTGCAAATTTTCGAAAACAAGGAGCAGTAAGGAACCTTCCTGGTGCTGGCAGACGACGAACGGTGCACACGGATGACAATATTCAAGTGGTACAGGAGAGTATTCAGGAGGATCCACAAACATCAAACAGGAGACGTTCGATACAACTTGGCATCTCAAGAGGGTCGCTGCAGCGAATTTTGCATAGCATAAGAATGTTTCCATACAAAATTCAAACCATCCGCAAATATGGTTCCAACAGGATGGAGCCACAGCGCACACTGCGAGGGCCACAATGGCTCTTTTACGCGACATATTTGGTGAAAGAATAATTTCGCGTACAAGCAATTTTAATTGGCCTCCGCGTTCCCCGGATTTAACCGCTCCAGACTTTTTCCTTTGGGGTTATTTAAAAGGGGAAGTTTATGTTAATAAGCCCAGGACTATTGACGAATTAAAATCCAATATTCGAGACAAAATTAACAACATAACACCGGAAATTTTGCGAAAGGTCATGGAAAATGTGTTGGAAAGAGCACATTTGTGTGAAGCAGAAAATGGCCACCATTTGCGGGATATAATTTTTAATAACTAATCTAAAAATATTCCCCATAAATTTACTGTATTTAAAAAAAAAATAAAAAAAAATATGTCTTAAATAAAAAGTTATAAGCAATTCACACCACTTCGGTCATTTTGGGCCACCCTGTATAAAGTAAACAAATTTTTTTAAATTTTTGCTTTGTTTTGGTTTTCTATTAATTTATATATTTTCCTGTTTTTTCAGATTTTCCTTTCCAGATGAGTATGCCTTGGGCGAAAGGAGATGGTATCCCATGCCCTATAGGCTGATACGCTGGGAGGGGGCTAAGGACAACGTTTCCTTAAGGGATCAGGGTCCCCTCCAGCAAAATAGATAAGAATCAACGATGGTTTTGGGCTTCCATGGTGGAAAAAAGTCCCAACCTTGCGAAGCTCTGCGCCTTTTTTTCTTGGACGCCTTAATTGGCATCAAACCCGCAACAATTTTACCCAGAACTGCGCCAAAGACGTAGCCGTTTCAACGGGATTAGGTTCCAACAATATGGAACAACGGCACACATAGCCAGACCCGTTATGGCGAAGCTCCAACGAAAATGTCCAAATTAATATCCAGAAACTCCACTTTCTGTTGGCCCCCAAAGTTATTTGACCTGACTGCACCAGATTTTTTTTGTATGGGGGTATGTCAAGCAAGAGGTGTACAAAACGAAACCAAGGAATTTGACTGAATTGAAGGTTCCATTGTAACAACAATTGAGGCGATACTGACTTCAACCCATCAGGCCGCAATGAATAATTTTCTGGTCAGATGTTGCATATGCGTGAAAGAACATGAAGTTCATTTGCTGTCTCTCATCTTCAAAACCAATTAGTTATATAAAATAAAATTGAATTTTCTATATAATATAAAAAAAAATTAAAAACATTGATACATAGTTGGTGCGCCACACTGTATATGAACATGCAATTCGAGGCGATCTTATCCGTAGTCTGCCCATTGAAAGATGTATCTTTGAAACATCATTGCTGGAAGGAAAGGAAGCCACTTTATGAATAGGACGACGATATTGACCCCTTTTAAGTTTTATCTCCACAACACGATGACCAAGTGATCTTAGCTGATATTTAGTTGTGTGTTGAACCAATTTGACCCTTGTTACAAAGACCGAAGGTAATCTTAGGATCGTCGTTGCCAAAACTGCTGCTTCAAAAACGAAATACGTGTAAGCGATTTAGGCTTTGTAGCATCGAAATGTGCATTAGGAAGGACAACTAATGATGAACCAATTAGCAAATGGCCGGGCGTTGAGGCTTCTCCATCGTTTAGCGCATCTGACTTCCATTCTATGGTGAGCGCCTGCAGTTCTTCAAAAGTGAGATACTCGCATGCTTGACCAATGTTCTTAATGAGCAACGTTTTTGTTGACTTTACGGCGGTCTACTACAGACCACCAAAATGTGGAGCGCGCGGTGGGAATAAGCAAAATTCAAAACCGATATGTTGGGAATACGATATTATTTCGTGGACTACTTATTCACGGAATAAAGCGTTTTTGGGCTCTGTCAGACATTGCCACAATGCAGACGACTGACTACAGGCCAACAAACCTTTTGAGGCAAAATTATTACTCCTTTAGGAGTGAGTACATCTTCTTTAAAATGAGTTGGTTTTATATGAGAAACCATTCTCCAAAATGGGCTTTCTAATTCTTTGGGCTGACTTCATTCTGCGATCTACTGGGCATCTGTTAAAAATACGAAAAACATAAGCGATGATTCTAATGATTTTATAACAAGATGAATGTTCATCGAGTATTTCCCCTATGATGGATGCTGTGACGTCACTGCATTCGAAAACTTTCGTTTTCCTCCGTTCCGAGACCTCTCCGTTTTCTTTATAATTTCTGGGCCATTTCGACTGGTGATTGTGAAGAAATCAGAGACCGTTGAACCAAATTGTTTTAAACAGTTCTTGGGCACTGCAATTGCCAGAAAGGATTTATGCACGGTTACTATTTAAAGTGGTATTTGTCTCCAACAAGTACCACTAGTTTCTTCTTAAAGCTCTGAGACATGATTAGTCACGAAGCAATTCAAAGTTGAGAATTAACTTTCAGGCATTGCAGAACGATTTGGAAGTAGTCCAAAACCATATGTAGGAGACAAATTTCAACATTTTGCCTTGCATTTTATTCCAGGTTCTGCTGAGCAAAGCGGCGGCATACCGCCGCTGATTGGGGCCACTTTTTACATCACCATCAACAAATATGTTTCGTACATACCTCGGCCCAAAACACGATAATGAAGACAACATCCATATGCTCTTTGAGACGCGTCAGCAAAACCATGAATTTCTCCCCGTGTGTCGAGGGACGTCAGCACGTAGCGAGGCATTTCGATTTTGCGAATAAATAAAAAGTCTCCTTTGATGTTAAGCCAAAGTGCTTTAAGACGATCATTTATGGGGTCATCACAACCAACATTTTGAACCCATATTTCTCGTAATAAAATTCTACAACGAAGAACAATTTGGAATCAAAATTCCAAGTAAATTGTATATTTTTGCCACGAGCACCTTTTTATTGGTGTAATGATGTCAGGCAACTCGAACTTTTGTGACGTCATCCTCAGTAATCTTGGTTACAACTT
This sequence comes from Philornis downsi, assembly GCA_019455685.1. Taxonomy (NCBI): domain Eukaryota; kingdom Metazoa; phylum Arthropoda; class Insecta; order Diptera; family Muscidae; genus Philornis; species Philornis downsi. Next base: position 64,598 of record JAHXMU010000191.1, on the reverse strand, counting down.
TGTCGTCATAATTTAGAGTAAAATGAGCGTAGTTGCTGCTCTGTTTTACGAATTCAAGCTCATGCAACTCCAATATGTGGACCAATTCATCCTTTTCGGATAACAAGGCATCGAAATCGGCGCCAGTGAGAACATCACCCATACGCAAGTCTCCCTTAAGAATTTGTAATTTAAAGTGAAACGATACTACTACGATACCATACTTTTCTGCATTGAAGAACAAACTGCGAATTACTAAAAATGTGGCATACGACAAACCATATATATGCACAGTGTTTAACTGGAACATTGTTTGCGAGCAATATCGAATGAGTTCCCCGGTATATTTGGCGGTCCTTTAAACGGTAGACGAACTTCAACTCTACCACTTCCATCTAAACGAACATTTTCCACATAATGGCGCTCATTCTTCTTCTTCTTTCGATTATTTTAATGCAGATTTGACGTAATCCCCGATTTCCTAAAATTTCATTAAATTGTGATAAGATCCACCAATTATCCAACCGAAAATGACATTTGTAAGACAGACTGCCATCTCCCAGAAACGACTGCCGAACAAAGAATCAAAAAATTTCTCAGAACTAATAAGCAAGTCGATACGCTAAAGTTTGATAAAACATTGGGCCGGCCGTATCGATGGTTTGTGTAATATTCCAGTGGGGTATTTGAATATACTCACCAGACTGCCGAACAAAAATCGACTTGGTGACGGTAAAATTTGAGGACTACTTGAACGAACTGATACGAGATTTCACTGTAGCTTCAACTGATTTTTGTGCGGACTCTATCAATTCCAGAAGATTCTTGTGTTAATCGCAAAAATTTTAACCTGAGCTCCTCGATATTTGTTCTGAAATAAAATTGATTTGGAGTCTCGGTTAAAATACGTCACAGTATTTCTTGATGGGAATCACAGCTGTAGGAGATATCACTCTCTTGAATGAACGACCCACTTACATTTGAATTTTCCGAAGAGGACTGTGTTTAATGTTAGGTTGAATGCGACGAGGTAATTGAGTTGGCGAATGTGTGAAAGGACTGGATAGTTTGATTTTGGTTTATGTTCTTCGATTTATCGGGAATTTCGAATTTTCCCATAACAGGTCTTGCTTTTCAGCGTAACTCTTCTTTGTGTCCGGTATCACAAAATCAGGTAAAATGCCATTCAGTACTTCAATTTCTGAACCGAGCGACAAAAGTGAACCTCCGATTGCAGCAATAGTATTGAATAAGATAAGGTGAAGAAGTCGCAGCTGATTGATTGCAGCTGGGGCAAATGGACTGTTGTTATTATTGCTACAATTTGAAGTGGTGATCGACTGTATTTTGGGTTTGAGGTAATCTTCTGTACCGCTGGGAAGGCAAGTCGACCTGCTGATGAATGTTATGGCGCCTTTAATAATAATTTCTCAAGAGATTTGAGAAATTATTTGGTTGTAGGTTGTGAAATAGAAGAAATTAAGATTGTTAATTTCAATTCAATATATGAAAGTATATTTGGGAAGCTGTGATGCTTACCGCTTGAGATGTGCAGAGTAACTGAATTTTGGTTTTTACAATTTATGGTAGTTACAAGTGTAATTTTTGGCTTTCGTTAAATATTATCTGAACAATTATCTTAGGAACAATTCACAATATCTTTACTCCAAAGGGGGCAAAAAAGGTAGTATACAGGCCTGTTCTGAAAATCACAAAAGTGATTTGAAATCACAAAAATGGTGTTCTGCACAACAAACCTTTTGAAATTTTGTGATTTTAAACCGGTCAGCTAAGCACCTGTCGATTTCAAATCACATGCTTATTTTTACGAATACTTTTATGGGAAATTTAAAATAAATTGCTTAATTTATTAACAGCATGTGTTATTTCTTAATTTATGTAGTAAAATTAAACATTTAGCGCAATAAAAACGCTAAAATTAACAATTTTTTGAGACACTACCTTTTGTTTATCTGTTTTGTGAATTTGTTTGTGGTTTGCTTGTGATTTCTTTTTGCTTGAGGTCATCAGCTGAATTAGTTTTCGAAGATATAATCAATGCTTGCCAGACCAACAAAATTTTGTGGCAATGAAAAAGTAAGTTTTAATTATTTGAATAAATAAAATACTTCAGACTAAAGTTGATTATTTGTGATGTTATTAAGAAAATAGTTAATAATTATTCAGTCTTCTTTGGGTAAATTCAAAGAAAAACTCCATAAACCTTAAGCAAATGGCAACGGAAACCAATTGAGAACTGTGGCAATGCTGCTTTTTCGCGGAATTTGTCTGTTAGTGAATGTTTTTGAATAAAGAAGTAAAATTTTTTTCAAGATGTAAGTATTTTAGCTCAAATAAATGTAATTTAAAAGTTGAGCGTCCCAGGCTTAAATTGATATCGTTCGCTATCACTGCTTGGTACGACCCGACTGGAAGAAATCTAAGTACAGCGGCAAGCTGAATACTTGGTGGAATGGAACTCGTTGTCAGAAGTGGTGATAAATCGTCCAAAATCATTTGGAAAGCTCTCTTGTTCAGCCTGTATAACGATATAAAACTGAAAAGTACTTTATTTATAATCTTAATGTCTACATCAGTTTCATTTACTTACCATTTTTCGCTTGCATCCATAGGGTTGGATAAGTCGCGCAATTTTCTCTTCCTTATGCGTTCGTTGTTTAATTGCGTCCTTCGCAAATTTACCAGAGCAAAAAATATAGCACCCGGCATTTAAGTTAAACTTTTTTTTGTTTTTTTCAACTTAAAAATGTGAAATTTTCTACTCACTTGATAATCTTAATTAAATCAGAACAAAATAAGTCAAGAAATCAGCTGTTTTTTTGTGATTTCGAAAAATAAAATTACATCGAAAAAGATAAAATCGTGATTTACAGAACAGGAAAAAATCACACGTGTGATTTCAAAACGGCATGTGATATGAAATCACCGTCATCTTTTGACATTTTGGAGTATGGAACAACGTATTGAGATGTTCCAGAAATGTGAGCACCTGTTCACCACAGCTAGGGCAAATAATTGAATTCATTGCTACCACTTAACGATAAATTCTCTTGAACTATATTATTAACAGTTGTGATGCACCTTTTATAATCCGCATACTTTTCATCGAAGCGCGGCAGCTTTAACTAGGGCAAATGGGATGAATTGGTGACGTCAGAAATCGATGCGTTGAGAGAACTTTGGTCCATTGGTGGTGAGCAAAGGTTATGAATATGCTTGCCTTTGCTGTAACAAAAAGTTCTTTAACCCGCTTCTTGCATTATCAGTGGCAGAACGTTTTTCTACTTGCCTTTGAATGTGGCACAATTGTTTGAACTATGAGTCTAAAATTTGTAACCGGCATTTCAAAATGGTGATGTCAGCCTTGTCACCATTTACTACTTAGGCTGCAAATTCCGAGCTATTAGAGGCCGTATCAACAGAATCGACGCCATTTTCACTCATTTTTTTAAGGACAATAACGGAAATGGAAAACACAAAAAAATTGTATGACGCTCTAAATACATTTACAAAACTTGTTGATTGCTTGAATACTTGAAGTTGAGTCACGAATAATAATAGGTGGCATCAGGCAAACGATAGTCGCATGTACTAACCATCGCGCCACGGTCGGTCACCTACATATATATTAGGTTGCGCTTTTCTTTTTAGTAGGTTGTTAGTCGCAATTGGATCTTTACATGTTTTGCAACCTGTACATACACATACATAATATAAATATATAATGTATATATTGGAATATTTTTAATCATGACAAATGTCCTCCTGTCTACTAAAACACTTGAGTTTCTTGTTTCTTTACCCAATGCAATGTAAAAGCCTATGTCCCATATAAAAGTATTTGTATTAATATGCCATTTTTAGAAGATTTTTGAATAGTAAAAAATAAGAAATAATTAAATCTAGTGAATGAAGAATTGTATTGGCATAAATGAAGATTGAAATGGAATAAACTATTTTTGTAATGCTAGCTGTTTGAGTACGATATATTTACCTCGATATCCTACATAAAGTTAAAAGGTGATAACGAAGGTGATTAACAATGTTCCCTTCTGTCGTATTGATTTTTCATTTAAAGAAAGTTTGAGGCAAAATTTCAGTTCGAAAAAAAATGTTAATAATACACAACATTTACAAATTAAAAAAATATATATATATATATAATTTTCAACATTTAAATTTGTCGTTGAGATTTTAACTAAAATCATGTAACGGATATGTTTTTTATTTGAGTTGAACAGATTCCTCAATAGGTATACGAGTATATTAGTTATATTTTCATTTCGCTATTGTTTATTTTGTTGGATAATATTGAACAATAGATTTAATTCTACGTAACAATGCTGTATTAAAAGTTGATTCTGGATTTTCCGACATTTCCAATGTGGAACACAGTTGTTTAGAAAATGTTTCGTTAAAAACCAAAATTAGTTTCTTCTTTAAATTAAACAATTCTTCGTTAGTACATTGGCCATCTGTCTTTAAATCTGGAAGAAAACGAAGAAAAATATTAATAAGACATATGAGGGATTAAAAATAGCACGCCTATGCAAAATAATAAAGTTAATTTCATAAACGTTGTTCTGTTATACATAATTCTTTCCATGAAGATATGTCAATGCTAATTTATATAATGTCCAATTTTGATACAAAAATAGCGCTGTAAGTCGGGGTCGACGAAGTGTTTCTCTTACAAGTTTCTTGCAAATTTCGATCCTCAATTGCATCTGGCCACATCCGCGACTAATTTAGCACTTTTTCGTTTATAAAACCAGAGCTCTACAATTTGTTCTAAAAACCGTTTTCAGTAATATTGTCCGCTTGATCGATCAAGTTGGAGTAGTATATGGTAGCAAATGAGCACATGAGCGGACAGAAATTAGGTCACTGTTTCATTGTAAACAAAGCGAGTGACCGATGCATTCCGAAAATGCACTGTTTGATGCTGTCGGTGGATTGGAGTCACGATCAAATCAAACTTGTTCGAAGTTGAAGAAAAATCGGCATTGCTGACTTCTGAGTCATTTTTCTTATCGAATTTTTAATTTAATAAATCTATGTTACTCTCTAAAAGACGCTTGATTTCAACAGGATAGTCATATTCATATATGTCATATTCGTACTAAGCTAGTCTACTAGAGAATGTAATTTCTCAGAAAATCGGGAAAAACATTTAATTTGCCGGGATACCGGGAATTCCCGTAAAATTCAGACATAGTGTCTCTAGGAATTATTAATAAATAAACTAACTGCATAACCAAATAGAACGTTTTTTATGATTGAGTAAAATTTTAGTATGTGCTTTCAAGTGATCGACCAGTTTCCCACCAGTTCAACCTACATTTCCGTACTTCGGCTGATAAACTTCAAGAGGGGAATCCTGAGGTCGGGGTACACCCATATATTGTAATATAATATTAATTCACAACTTTAAAATCCACCGCCATTCGTCAATCGAAACTGTAGTTCCTATATTCTGCCTTAAGTGAAAAAATGAGTGTCTGCACGGATTTCAAAAGAGATACGAGGGGAAATATATCCAAAAAGATGTCGATCTAAATGCCTTCGCGATCATTCGCCGTGAATAAGAACCTCCTACTTAGTGCGCCTATAGAAGACACAAATTTCCCTACGAAGTCAGATCAACCGGGGTACCAAGCATCCAATCAACTACAACTTAACCGTAGACAAAAGCGGTTTCTACAACTGCCTTAGCACCACTAGCAGGTCCACTAGCAGGTCCACTACCAGATACCAACAGGATCCTGGTTATCATCAACGAACTGCATAGTGAAATATTTGCAGACATGTCCATCATTCAAACGAACGTGCTCATATTGATCGTATATTTCCAAACATACCCATTTTACTCTGAGGAAGTTGTACAATACGAATACATTCCTTCCAATTCATATTAAAGAGAGGTTAGCTTATGCCTTGCTGATGTCTCAAATTAATTACGGTATTGCAGTTTTTTCGGTTACCTTAGGAAAATTGAGAGGATTTTTAACATGATAGTATATCACAATCACCATATATCACAATATGCTATACGTTTTTTACGTGTTCCCTTTAAGAATTATGTTGAATTTTGAATCATTAAATCATTTTATATATGTAAATTGGTAATATCTGGTTCGCCATCTTTACTGCGAAGTAGATTCAGGTTCTCCAGATCAGCTAGAAATCTACAACTTGTAATTGCTCTTATATCAAGCTCTTCTATATTCTTAAAATCATTTACGGTGCGCGTTTGCAGAGCTTGAAATCGGCTCTCTCTGCATGTACGAATTTTGCTTATTCAAATCAACTAGATTTGCATTAAGTCAACTTCAATAGCCTATTTTACAAGGTGTGTTCAAAAAATAAGGTGAATTTTCAAATTTCGCGGGCTACGTACATTCGACTTTCGATTATTATTTTTTGTATGTTGGTACACTCGTCTCGAAGATATGTTAACGGTTTTATCCATAGCATGTTTAGTTTGTTTGTGAGAGGCATAAATAAGACAAGTGTTTTGCGTGTTCCGCAATTTTCTGCTATCGAAAAAAATGGATCAAAGAAGTTGCATCAAATTTTGTATAAAAAATGGAATTAAGTGCTAGAAAACACTTGAAATGTTGACAGTAGCATACGGTGAGAGTACTCTGAGTCAAAAAAAATGTTTACGAATGGTACAAGTTTTTCACAGAAGGTCGAGAAAATGTGAGAGACGACGCTCGCCCTGGATGCTCCAGCACATCAACAACCGGTGAAAATGTTGAGAAAGTGAAGAAAATTGTTATGGAGAATCGTCGAATCACAATTAGAGAAGTTTCTGAGGATGTCGGCATATCGGTTGGCTCATGCCATGCAATCTTTTCGGAAATTTTAAGCATGAAGCGTGTGGCAGCGAAGTTCGTTTCAAAAATAGCTGCATTTTGACCAAACACAGCGTCACATGAGCATCGCTCAGGAATTATTGAATGACGTCAACGATGATCCAGATTTGCTTAAAAGGGTTATAAATGGTGACGAATCATGGGTATATGGTTATGACATCGAAACCAAAGCCCAATCGTCCCAATAGAAGAGTCCAGGAGAGCCAAGACCAAAAAAGCACGCCAAGTTCGATCAAATGTCAAGGTTTTGCTTACTGTTTTCTTCGATAACCATGACGAAGTGCATCAGGAGTTCTTATCACAAGGCCGTACGGTAAATAAGTAGTATTACCTTGAATTTGTTGTGAGGAAAAAATTCAGTCCTGATAATGCACCTGCTCACTGAAATTTGCTTGTAAGAGATTATGTGGCCAAAAACAACACCGTTATCATAACGTAATAATAATAATAATAACGTTCTATTAGGAGTTGAGAGTTTCTATTTGAATTGATAAATCGGTACAACAAGAAATATATTCCGGTTGGTAGAACTTAATAATGCAAAATAAAGTGAATGTATCAAGAAGTACTGTACACAGTTATGATAATCTGTGACACAACGGGAGCCATGTACAGGGTTGCCCATATTCGACGGACCCATGTTTTTTAAAAAAAAATCAAAGAAAAAAATAAAAATTTGGCTGTTGGCAATCTTATTCATTTAATTTGTTCCAAGTAGATTTGTTTACATCAATTTTTGAATATGGCCGCCTCTGGCGTTGATGGCGTATTGTGCCCTTTTTGCAGCATTTTCCATCGTTTTCGCCAACATTTCGGCCGGAATAGCGGCTATTTCTTCACGAATGTTGTCCTTGAGCTCTTCTACGGTCCTTGGCTTGTTAACGTAAACCTTTGACTTCAAATGTCCCCACAAGAAGTCAGCGGGCGTCAAATCGGGCGAACGCGGTGGCCAGTCCAAATCACCACTTTTCGACATCAAACGGCCCGGAAACAAATTCTTCAGAAAATCGATTGTTATGCGACTTGTGTGCGGTGGAGCGCCGTCTTGTTGAAACCAGAACTGCCTCATACGCTTTCTACGAATAATTGGCATCACAAAATTGGTCATCATGTCGCGATAACGCTCCTGTTTGATGGTAAGAGCATGGCCATTTTCGTTTTGGAAGAAAAACGGCCCAATGACCGTTTTCGCACTAACGCCGCACCAAACTGTGACTTTTTCGTCATGAAGAGGCAATTCTTGAATCTCCTGAGGATTTTCAGTGGCGTAAATACGGCAATTTTGCTTATTTACGGTCCCATTCAATGTGAAATGGGCTTCATCGGACATGATAATTTTGTTCCAAAATTGCTCGTCATCATCGGCCATTTCGATGACTCGTTGGTCCCATTCCAATCGACGAGGCTTGTCCGCAGGCAACAATCTTTGCGTCAATTGAATTTTGTACGGGAACAAATGCAAATCAACGCGAATAATCCGTTGTAAAGTGGACCGAGCCATGCCCAACTGCTGAGAACGGCGTTTTTGGGATGTTCTTGGGGACCTCTCAACACTGGCTCGTACGGCAGCGATATTCTCGGCCGATCGCCTTGGTCGACTTTTATTTGGGCTCTTCGGATTAGAAAGAGCCTCACCAGTCGAAAATTTTTCGTATAAACGCTTAATGGTGTTCTTAGAAGGCGCACTTCTCACATTTTTTAATATTTTAAAAGCACGTTGAGTTTTCACAATTGACTTCTTCTGTTGAATGTAAATTTCAACTATTTCAGAGCGCTCGCGTGGCGTGTATTGTTCCATGGTAAAAATCTGCTTGGATTGACGCTTCAAACGCGGTATGTCATTAAGCGATCTGACATCTCTGTCAAAAGTTATGGCGTTGCCAGATGGGTCCGTCGAATATGGGCAACCCTGTA
>JAHXMU010000191.1:17262-55403 GCA_019455685.1 Philornis downsi | reverse complement strand
AGTTATGGCGTTGCCAGATGGGTCCGTCGAATATGGGCAACCCTGTACAAATCTTAGGATCACGTGCAAACACGTATTGAAGCAATGTTATTGTTTTGCGCTGAGGTAAATTTCTGCCCCGTATATGATACGAGGTAATGAAATAGCATGTGCCAAAGTATACTTTGCAGTAATCGTAAAATAACATTAACAAAGTTTTCTCAAACGGGTTGATTTTCAAACACAACCGAGCAGTATGATTAGAGAAACTACAATATATTTCAAAATTAAGGCAATGAAACGAAGGTGTGGCAGTGATAAATGTAGTTTGCAGAACAGTATTACGATCAACCACGCTTTGCACATGTGCAGTCTGGAATATAGAACATTTAGTTTTGGCAATGTTAATGATAATATTATTTCTTGAAGCCCAATTTCAAATGCTCCTATGTCGCTGTCAAGTGGTGAAATGAATCGATAACAAAACATGTATTACATGCATTTCCCTTTTTAATAATATATTGGAAATGTTCGGATAAGAAAGAAATTAACCAACAAAAGAAGAAAGATGCGTGTATAATTATGACAAAGAGTGGAATGGTCTATAGAATGAAATACTTTACTGATGTGTAAAATAGCCAGTACTCCAAGTCGTTTGTTGTCTAGTAATCATTCTATCATATCAGTAAGGCTGACTATAAGGGCAGTTGCCTACGGAAACGAGACCGACATGAATGTAACAACATATATTTTTCAAGAAATCTGCCATTTAAGGCCTTGCGCTTCCGCTATTTTACAATATCGCACATTCTAGATGACGGTTCAATTTTCAAAAGTTGCATTGTACATTTTTGCTATTATTTCTTTACAGCATGCTCTTTGCAAATCAAATATAATTTAGTTGGTGATTCAAATTTCTCTTACTTTACAACACCATAACCCCACCCCATTTTAAGCTGATATTGTTTTCACAAATAATGAATACCTCACTATTTCCATATAGAAATTCTTATGGTTATCTTTAATTGCCAACTAAGTTGTATTTTCTTTAACTGTTAGGTCTTTAGACAACTTTAGTAAGGTTTTAATAAAGCAAACCATAAATTTCAACTGCACAAACTTTACATGATTCGATTCAATACGAACTTTAGCGTGGCAGCAAAAATTCGTCTTCACGGATTCTAGTATTTTGATCTTGGTCTAAAACTACTACGTATGTATAACATTTAGGAAATATTGAATAGCTCTTCGATGTGGCAAACTTAAGTCAAATGTTTCTTATCGTCCTTGATATTTTGATGGAGGGGAGACTTGGCTTTAACAAACATATTAGAGCTATGGGCACAAATCATAATATGAGTTTGAGTAAATTGCTAAGCTCATATTAAACTAAATTCATGTAGTTTGCGGCACTACTGATACGATGAAATCTTTCCAAAAAGAATTTCTGTTTTTGGCTTCATGGGAATCGAAGTTTTGTCCACCCTTTTAAACTTGTATGCTGAGGGTAATTCCACAAACATTGAAAATTAAGAAAATAAATGTTAGAATTGTTTATAAATATAATTTTTTTTTCTTTGTTCCCAATCTCTTTTTTAGAGTTTTGTTTTCGATCGTCTAAATTGTAGTCGTCGATTCTTTTCGGGGGTTGTCGTCCTTTGTATTTGTAATTTATATCTGGGAGTTAATAAAATTACGTGAATGACGTTACTCTATATTTGTTTAGATAATTAATCGCGATAAATAGTATATTCACATTTACTATCATGTCTATTTTTAATTCTGTGTGGTAATCAACCCTCATCCATTGGGATATGATATGATACGCGAAAAGCTTTCACGCATTATACGAACTATAACTGAACTTTAATTTCGACAAGATTTTCTTTTTTCGCCTACAATTTCGAATTCAATATGCCAGATTCATTTAAAATTTCGGCAACAGTAACATTTTATGTTGTTTAACAGAACTTTTGATAGTATGGGAGTTACCAACATCTCTTCAGGTACAACCCATACAAATTATTTTAAACCTAAAATATTGTTTTTTTTATAACTTTAGTAGCGGTGAGAGATAGGACGATTGTATAAAAGCTAAAAGCCAAGAGTATGAAATATAAATATTTTGCTTCCAGTATTGTCTGAGGTCAAAAACCAGTGCAAAAATTTCAATCAGGTGAGCTGACTTACACATACTTTTACTCAACTTTCTTTTATGCGTAGAGAGTTTAGAGGAATCAGTGATTTTTGCATCTCGAATAGTTTGTATGTATGTGAGGTGGATTAATATACCATTCGCAGAATTAAGTTTTATAAAAGCCTCACGCTTGCTAGATTATACTAAATTTAGTACAAATAGATGAAAAACATGAATCTAGAAATATATGGGTTAAATAATGTAATTTGTATGGAAGGTACCGGTCGATTTTTTACATCCTACCGAGCATTATATTATAACGCAATTGACAGATATTTAAACTAATGCATCTTACGAATTAAAATTTGCAGGGAGAAGTTACATCTCGTCAGTCAATTTGTTTGAGAGATACCAGTACAAGCGTATGCCGTGCTCCAAATTTGGATGAATTTAATACAACTGCTTGTGAGATATAAAACATTGGACTGTCCTAAGTTTTAAGGAGTTTGATAAAAATTTGTGGCATCCAGCTAGCCAGACATCGCTCAATTGGCTTAAAAGAGAATTTTTGCCGTTTCAAATGATATATCCTTTTATTATTTCGGATATAGGTATAATTACATTAAAAAAGTGCTGTGCATATGTTTCTTGTCCAGAACACAGAATTTTGGAGTACGGTTAGTAGGAAATGGTTCGTCTAATTAAGGTACTATGTTGGTAATTTTAGATTTCACATTATTATTGTTTGATTTTACTTACCGTTGCGGTTTACTGATTCACCGTAAACATTTGTTTCTCGTTTATTTGATGAACAGTAGCGCATATAATAATCCAGGTGGCTCCACAATAGATATAGACATTGCTCCGTAATGAAAACGCACATGTATAACACATCTTGCTTTTCGTCGAGTTGCTTATTAATTAAGGCATACTTGGCCCTGGCTGGATATAGATAAAAAATCAATTAGCATAATTCGTTTAGGGACAAAGAATTTAAAGAAACAAGGCTAATTAAACATTACATATTAAATATTTGCATAACAAAGAATGTTAATGAGTGTAATGTTCATTCAATAGAGCTGTATATACGAGTTATACAGCATTATTATCAAGGGGCATGGGCAGTTTTTCTTTGTTTGATATATACAAATATATCATTTGTCAGTTACTCTAATTTTAAGAAGATTGATCGTCGTGAAGATAAATGAATAATAAATGGGCGTTGATTGATTAATAAATATATATGAATGAATGAAGATGGATGGGATATAGTTCAGATTATTGTTTTCTTAGCCGACACTGGGAACATATTACTATCTATATTATTATAACTGTAAATTACAAGCCAAAAGTAACTGCGTTGCAGATCAGCTTGTTTTTAACAAAGTGCCCCCTGCAATAAAATGTATAACATATCACAATTTTTGATTGATTCATTAACGAAGGCTGCAGCCCTTTACGACTATTTTGTATTATTATTTTTTTAACCTTACTGGACATCTTTTGGACATTCTTGTACAATGGTTTACTACGAAGACTGGCGTGTACTCTCCTAACAATGCGTCGATTACCTAACAAAACTCCAGTACATATCACCGTTCAGATCAAACCATCGTTGGAATTTAAGGAACATCGACTACAAAAGACATATCGCGCTACTGACAAATTAGTGTGACATGCATATTTACATTGCTTTAAAAAAAACATTTGTTTGAGCTGAATCTTACATAATTGGAAAATTCATAACTAAGATATTTGTCGAGCTCTAAAAAACAATTGTGTAAATTATTAAGAAAGTATTTTTACCAGGACTACTTTACATCATTTTATTTTGGCCGGATAGAAAACGAAATTGATTTGTCTCACAAGATTTTAAAGCATTTTTGGCCAGAAAGTGGAATCAAATGGGAAAACGCGTTTTTCAACAGATGAGACGGTTTTGTCCAATTCCGAACTTAGCGTAACTCGGACTGTGGGTATTATTTGGATATTACCGGTATCATTTCTTACTAAGTTGTATTTTTGTTGCAAAAACAATAATACAGATTAGATTGATAACGTATAAATATTAGCCAATAAACACATTGCGTACCAAACATCACTATATTCACCATAACTGCCCATCCATTTGTGGAAATTTGACTGAATGAATTTAACATTGAGATGTAAGTACCTGAAATTTTATAACAATTCCGTTCTACTTATATAATGCTATTCTGACATTACATTTTCGGATACATTTCTCAAAAATAATAGAGAAATTTAAAGCTTTAAAAGTAGATTGAATATGTAATGGTTAACCGTCCATTTTTAATGCAACATATAAAATTGTGATTTTACTTAATACCGTTAAATTGAGAATTCATGCCGCATAATTTGTGTATATTAATAATTTTCCAAGGAAGGACAACTTCCTACCGAAAGCAAAATGTTTCATTGCTTCAAACCGTTATTTTTCCGAAAGTGACGGCATTATTAATGTTTTGAAGTAGTTTACATTTACATTATTGGAAGCAATTAGGAAGCACCTTCGCCGGAAACAGGGAATCGCTACATGCCATTACCTTGTCACTAATAACAATTTTGTTTCTTTTGGAGCTCTTCCACTTTTTTTTTGCTAGGTATATATAGGTACATATACATATATTTTATATTATATAGGTATATATTTATTTAATTTTATAAGCATAAAATGCGACTTTTGCCATTTTTTTTTCTCAGAGAAAATTTAAAAATTCGGTAAGTTTTTTCTTTTTAAATATTAGCATATTGCGCGTTAATATTATACGGAACCAGCCGACCCGGCGTGCGCTACAGTGTCAAAATCAATGTGGAATAAAAAATGTTATCTTTAGCAGTAAAACAATGCAAATATCCAACTTCGTACCTAAAATAGAACCAATTGTTTCCACATGTAATCAGACATAGTTGATAATTACGGTGTTCCCTAAATCTCTTATGAAATGTCTGCACAGCGCCGCAGTAGTCCATGAGATAAAATCATCTAAATCTGTGTATTGAATGGGCGATATCACTCCCATTTCTTTACAATCGCAATCTGGGGTTATATAAGACAATTTCGTGATTGATAGTAACCACTCCTAAAATTTGAATTTTTTTCTAGAATACATTTTTGTTTCTAGTATGTGTATTAAACATATAAGAAGTTCTAGTAGTTGCAAAAGTTCGTTTTTCTGTAATAGACTATGAAATTGAAAATTTTACGACTATTTTTGAAAAGGGATTTTAAAGAAGGACAGTGTAGCGTTTTCTTTTTGCTTCAACAAAATCCCTTCAAATCCCTTTTTTATACCTCTATTAATCCGTTAGAAATGGTTGTTCATATGAGCGGTGCTACGCCCCTTGGTCCAATCAAGACGTAGCCTATGATTCTTTTCTGGGTGACATAAACGCACTTCGAAAATTTCATAACAATCTGTCCATTACTTTAGTCTTCTATTCGGAACAAAAATACAAACTTTCAAGTTCATACATTATTAAGTCTAATCACATTTGTATCGCGGTTAGGAACACAGAGGAGTATTTTAGGTGCTATAGGTGGTACGACAATCTTAGTAGTCCTATGGTGGAGGATAATCAAATGGAAATAGTTGTATGTCCGTAACGTAACGTAACAAAATTCGTAATCAAAACCACACATTTCTATAACCTTTAAAATGCTCAGTTAAGTAAAAAATATACAAAAGTTGATTCAATTAGAAATATGAATAATCGAAACCACAAATTCCAAATTGTGCGTACCTGATGCATCTATACTTATATTGTTCAGCACCAATCTTTGGCGCAACATTCCTTCGTAAATTGCTTTCTGTGAGTGATAGTATTCCACGGAGCCCTTCAGTTGATTTATTACAACGCCAAGATTATAATAGTTGTAAGTGTTACTTATGTGGTTGTCACCGCTGAAAAGGATTTGATAAAGAAATATATTTTCATTTAATATAAGGTTATTGTCCAACATACGAGTACAGTACAAAATCAGCATAATAAGTTAACAACATACAAACAAAAAAGTTGCTAATATAAAAAAATTAGATCAAAATTATATTAATATATATCTGATAAATGATCACAGGTGGTGATACTACAATAAATTACAAATATATCCTAGCCCACAAACTTGTATTTTACCGTCTGTTGCTTTGCCAGCATGTTTTCGCTATTTTAATCAACTAAAATTTAGTCTCCATTAATTAAAATTTAGGTGCAAATAATCAATACTAAAAATAACTAGGATAGTCTTAAAACCGCACGACTCCGTTACGTTACAATATACTCGAAAAATCTCTCCTTGGGCACAATGCGCCTAATCGGGATATCCTGATACAAATTGTTAAAATATTGCGCAAGAAAATAAACACTACTTGCCTGCTCTAGCACGATAAAAAACATCGTTTCTGAGGAAAGAAATTATGCATATATGCCAACATTACAGGAGAAGAAAAAAAGGAGCCTTCTCTTTTGAAGAAGAATGGCGCTTTTATTGTGGGAGGTCAAGGATGTAAAAAGGAACAGGGTTAGAATTGAAACCCGAAAATTCTACCATTCTACAAGAAGTAATGGTCATGGTACACGGAATCCCCTTCTTTAAGGACTGCGATGGAAGTCTGGACCCACTATTATGGAGGGAATACTTTTACAAGTTGCTATTTTCGATTACCAGCGCAAGTGTAGAAATCATGTCAATTATCGACGATGCTGTACATTGTTCACCATCGAATCAATGTGAGTGGTAATACACTGCCGACAGAGCTTTGTAAAGTGGCAATAACTGAACTTTTTTAGGAACTGATTCACTGATAACACGGCAAGGTCTAGTCACGTTAGATAGGGCGCCTGAAAACAGATGCTACTACGCGCATATCAAACGATTTAATAACCAAGTTCTGGAGCAAAAATATAACTGTACCAGACGCTACCCCCGTCTACCTTGCTATACAGTGCATTGTCCTAATTAGTGATATAAGAGGATGAATCAGTTCTGGGAGCATACGAGAGGAAAATACCTAACGTTATCTGGCGACAAAGAATTCGATCAAAACTCCTTTTCAAGGACCAGGCTTTTGAAATACTACCAAAACTTAGTCAATCGAATAAGGAAGAAGCGCAGAAGACCTAAACACTTGAAATTATTTTCTGCATGCGGTGGATAATAAATAAAATTCAATTCGAATCGGAATTTAAATAAATAAACTATCAAAGCAATAATGTGGTTGTGAACAGGGTAGTTCAGTTAATAATATAAAGCATTGGTTACTTATAACCAATATAGAGTGCGGCACGGAATATCCATGTTTCGATTGAAACTGATGTGGTGATTCACTTCTCTTCTGCGAATTCAAGTTCTGATGAAGAGGAATTAAGTTAGCCATCTCGATGGAAAACTTATCTGATATTGGTGATAAATTTGTGTTCACAAATTATGATTTTCTGACCAGCTTTTGTCCTGATAATTCCATCATGACTGATGTAGGACTTCATAGTGGTAGTGGTACTGACAACGCGATACAAAAATATGTTCCTGCATTAGCACACAATCCATTTCAATTAAATGAAATGATTTCCTTCCCATAGACAGCAAAATGTGTGTACAGAACTACCTTAACATTGGAAATCATTTGATGCGTTTAGAATTGAAATTGAATTGGAATATGATATTAAATAACTTATTTTCATCTTCGCCAATTTCTGCATCTCTAAGAAATCGGCCCCTTGGGAAGATAGCTTTAACATTTGATTTTGCTACAATTATTTATGAATATTTTCATATATTGCACCTGTTTTTGACTGCAGGTGATGAAACCTTATTTTTTGTTGATGTCAGACTATTTGTCAAGACCAATTGTTCCAAGGTCCACAAATGAAGTTTCGATTTTGAGCAGCTTTAATAAATGTGACTCATTTTCTCTACAAAAGGGTTTATTTTGAACTGATTCATTAGAACTGATATCTAACTCCAATACTGGGAATCATTATTTCTCCTGCAGATTATTATTTCCATTCATTCTGTTATTCGAGCTTACTGATATGACGTATAAATTATCAAATTATTCTTCAACGTATGAAATGGTCTTTCAGGCAGTTTGATGCACGTGACGCAGATTCGTTCGCCTCACTTTACTTTTATAATATTATACAAATTTCAAGTTTGATTCTAACATTCCACTTAAGAATATAAGTTACACATTAGCAGAATATTGCTTAGTTGGAATACAGATGAATTATTATGGTATCTTTGTGTGTGAGTGATATGTAAGTATGGATGGTGTGGGCTTATGTGTGAAATGTAATACATAAAATGTACTTTGATATTTGAATAAAAGACTAACCTGGAGAAGACGCAGATGAAATTGAAAACTAGGCAACATCATTGGCTGCTTAATAAAGACATAAGGCATAAGGACTTCAGTACTACTACTCCTTATGTGACAGTAGAGATAGAAAAAAATAAAGCAAAACATACGGAGAGGGTAGAACATCACACAAATGTTCTAGAGCCTTCTGCACTTTCCAGACTCCGGAGGCAAATCATTTGATAAATGTTTCCTTTTAATTTTTAATTTTTTCCCCTTTTTTCCATACCCCAAAATTCTCACCATTCATATTCTGAGACGACAAAAAAACGCCGAAGATACATTTTCAGCCAATTTCTCAATACTGCAGCAATACTTCACTTTTTCCGTGAAAAAATTCAGTCTGCGCCACTTGCCCAGGCCAGTGCTCGGGCCTTGGCCTTTTTACTCACGCCCTTTAATCTATGAAGGGAGACACAAGCGCGATTCACAACTTTTTGATTAATATTTCTGAGATATCATACGTACGAATATTGCGATTAACGTTTCGAAATGCAAATGACGCCTAATCTGGATCACAAGAGCTACTGATCTAGTAGCTGATTTCAAAATACTACGCAAAAAAGAAACATATTGGTCGACTAGTAGATTTAAGATTCAAATACTTATTGTTGGGCTCGCAAAAGGAAAAAATTTCAATTTCATATATTACTCAATCAACGTACATATTGGACTATACATTAATAGAAGCTTATTATCACTTATATTGTTTTAACCTATTTTCTACCAAAAAACCCTAAACGTAACGCATACGTTTTCGAACAAAAAACAACAAAATCATATAACATAATATTACGAACGTAGATTGCCAATGAAAAAACAAGAAGCAAACAAAACTGCAAATAAACCTTTAAAACATCAGTTTTAAGAATTTCATGAGATCCACAGCAATGGTCTAACTAATGCCAATTTTCATTTCAGTACACTTTTTTATTTTCTTGTAAACGAATAGGCCAATGTCAAAAATGATTCGATATTTATTTAAGATTGCTAAGGGAAAAATATTAAAAAATCGCCAATCATTTACTGCACCACTAATAGAAAATGGTGTATTTTATTTAAAGAAAAGAGAAGTCAATATTCAAAATACTGTGAATATCAGTTTAATATATCTCCCTCTTCAATTTTAGAGAAGTGCATATGCAATTTCATTTCTCCGAAATGGATAGCCTAACCGTAAATAACTTTAATTTCATTTGCAAATCATATATATCCGTGTTGGAGAACTATTATTATTTTAACGATTTTGTTTAAATAATTTGACAAAGACGTAACATAACAATACCACACAGAAATCTAAAAAATTGGGCAATTTAACGAATGGAAAAATATAGATGTTATCTTTATATTTATCTTTCAAATTAAAAAAGGGCAGGGATTAGCATGGGTGGCCTTCAGAACGCGAAGCGATTTACGTTGAGTCTCTTAATAGTAAATTTGTGTAATATCCAGAAATCACACGGTGCTAAATCTGGTGAATACAGTGGTTAGTTAAATTGGCGAAAAGTTCACGGAAAGCCAAGGCATCGTGCCGCAAAAACACAAGAGCTGTCCGCCTATATATCCGGCCACTTTTTGCATAATACATCATACCACGATAACTGATAAAAAGAAAAAAATTTCAGCATAACCTTGATTTTTGAGCGACTTTGTTGAGATGTTCTCTTCGGTTTTGTTTCAATTTCAGCCTGATATTTACTCGATTGACCTCTCTCATCTCCCGTTATAATCTATTCCGAAAAAAAGGAATGTGTTTAGAACCAATCGAAATTTGACACCCCTTCGGCCAAACATAAAATTTGAAACGGCGAAATGTAATCTGCATGAAATGTCGAAATCATCACTCAGGTCTCTAATTATTATTCGACGATTTCAGCACCAATTCTGGATTTGTTGGACGTAACTTTCACCAATAGATGCTAATGGTGGTATTTCGGGATGCTCTTCGTCTTCAAATTGTTCTCGGCTTTTTATAGAATTGCAAAAGATTCTCAGGCAGACAATTTCGTAATCAAAATTTAATGCAACTTGTTTGCTCTACAAAATCATACATCGAAAAAATCACCGAAATTTGTTTTTGCGTAGACTTTCCCCTGGAATGTGGCCTGGACTTTAAGTGAATTTTGGATCTGGGCCTGAATGAAAAGATTTCATGCGTTTGCTGTTTCGTTCAACTTAGTTTCACTCAATTTCTTAGTTTTATTTAGGAAGATAGTACAGAAATGGGAATAATTTAGAAATGGTGAACACTGAAAGCAAGTACTGTACAGATTTCATTTGAGCTGCCAAAACAATGTAATTGAAAGCTCCATCTACGCTTTACTTTTTGTACCATTAAGAAACATAGCATCGGTAATACTATATTATTTCTAGAGTTAGAATATACGAAATTGATAAGGATTTGTGAGAAAGTACTTCAGTTTTTGTATTTTTTTTTTTTTAAGAGATTTATACCATGTCGTTTAAAATGATACCTTGAACTTATCTAATTACGTTGGTTTTAATTTCACATTTTTTTACAATTAATTAAGCCCCACAAATTTTTGTTTTCGTCCGAATAAACACTACTTTAATTCAAGAATATTACTTTTAATTGTTAAATCATTGTTATTAATCATTTTGGCGATAATTATTCGTAAAACAGCACCACTAGGGAAAGGCATCTAGTTTCTCATGTCCTTAATATTTTATTTGGCTTTGCCGCACCAACTACCAATCACCAATAAAAAATATATATAAAAAATATATTGTTCATAAAACCATTTTTTAAAACAATGTGTAACCAAACCAACTAAAGCAATATTAATACGCTGTTAGAACGCGTGTTCTTACATTTAAGTTAACTTATTGGGCAACTATAACTCATTACTAAAGAATCTGTTCAAGAATGGCTAATTTATAATACATTACAAAAATGTACATTAGACATCTTATACATCCTTTACCAATTCGCAACGCGATTAAAAATCAGTTCTTTTATACTTACCAGTGAGCAACTTCACTTATATATGGAGAAAACAAAAGGCCATTTGTTCGATGATCGGCCGAATGATTGGTTACTATGTTCCGACAAAACAGTGTTAAATTAGCCGCAATTTGCAAGAAGTATTTGATATGCAGCAGTGTGTTTGCATCTGTTGGTTCGTACAATACGTTGTCTGATTTCAACATTTCCTTAAAATTTCCATCGCTAACGATAAATCGCAGATAAATTGAAAGCATTATCTTTTGAATCCTGTATAGATTGACTCCAATATCTCCAGCTGCATCAATATTAACTAGCGTCAGGGTTTCCTAAAATCAAAAAGTGGAAAATGAATAAAGGACCACAAAAAAAGCGTTGCAATGTTTACCTGATTGAATGTGCGAGCAATTATGCCTGTTATCAAGGACAATTCTTCAAGCAATCCTAAATCTGAGAAGGGAGAGCCAGACCTGAGAATTATTTCGATCATATCCCAATGTGCAAGTAGAAAGTGCATCACTTGCGATATAACTGAATAATTTTCCGTCCCAAGGGTAGATACGAGGCAATCACACAAGTTCAATGCTGGGAATAATATTTGTCTGAAGCGATAGTCGAAACCGGGCACGAAATCCCTCAGCTCATTTTGTTGCCACACTTCTTTCCTTTTCAAATCTGGATGCATGTCATACACTTTCATGCTCGATAAGACATCTAAAACCTTGTTCGAAAGGAGCAGCTCTGCACCAACGTGAGTGTTTGCAAATCGCAGTAACATGGACATTTTCGATTCATACACATAGAGATACTTCATATTTTCCGGAACATTCGATAAGGTTAAACACAGCTGATTGTCGCTTTTAGCAATACTTTCTATTATGTGAGACAAATAGCCGTGATGTGCTATGAAATTCATCAAGTGCGACATTGAATCAATGTCCAACAGAACGTCAATGCAGGCCAGGGCAGACATTTTGCAAATATCATGGCCAGCAATGCAGTCATGACAAATTGTTTCCATTAGCTTTTCGCCAAAGGACAACAAAACTTCAACAGACATGCGTATATGTGTTGCGTCCGAATAGAGAGAATGGGCACCTTTCGACTTGTCCAACCGAGAAATAAATCTGAAAAGAAAGTTTGTGTTACCGTTTGGCGTTAAAGACTGAAGAAATTAGCAATATAACAATTAGTAATGTAACAAAATTACCTAAATGATAGTAATATTTATGACGCAACAATAAAATTTGGTTTAGCAACATTTCACATCTACAAAGATGGCTTTCGTAACTATAATATCGTAACAAGCCTTGAAATACAAATGGCCATATTGAAAAGAACATACCAGAACCACATGATTACATGATGAACAGTACAGTAAATAAAATGAACAAATGAGGTCTATTTTTTGAACATTTGTTTATATTGGTGTTATGACCATTTCCTTATAAAAACATTACCTGAAGAAAAACATCTGAAACAAATCCATTACATATTAAAGTACATGTATGTCTAGACAGTTACGTGTTTTACACAACATTTTTTAAGACATCCTTATTCTACATTCAAAAATCATACGTTGCATTATTTTAGACCTTTTACAAATAAACATTATCAGGCCTGTCACAGAATTTTGTGATATGGTTTCGAATTCGCATTTTCAAATCGATCGATATGGTTTAACCTTCTTCAGAAATCGATCGATTTTGTTAATTCCCAAATTGAAGATTTCCCGTTGTTTTGATATGGCAACGCAAAGAATGAAGAACGCAAAGAAAAAAAGCAAAGACCATGTGTTTTAAAATAAGCAAAAGTGTTAAAATTATTACAAGTGACAAGACGATAATTAATGTTTGTAAAGTAAAAAGTGTCAGTTCTTTGAGTAAAAGATTAACTAAAAAAAAAAAACAAAACAACTAAACATGCCCGGAATTTCCGTAGTGGCTGTGGTGGAGGCACAAGAGCGTCATTGGTCTGCCGAAAAATTGCGCCGTCGAAGTTTGAGAGATGCCTCGGATCCTTTGCATACCCAAACTCAGTGTATGTTCATACACACATAACTACATTGCTACAACAGTGTTATTTTATAATTATTGGTTTCATTTTAGTTTCATTAGTTATTATCGCCTGAACAAGGAAGACTTTATTATGGTGTTGGATTCAATAAAGGATGATCTGAAGCGGTCGAGTATACATCCAATATTGCAGCTTTTTATCGCCCTTCGGTTTATTGCAACTGGAGCATTCCAAGGTGCAATAGGTAAGAATTTGTTGATAGTAGTATTTCAACTTTGCTGATCGTAATATCATTATAGCAAAAGATGTTGACATCACTGTAGGAAGAAGCACTGTCTCGACGCTGATGTGGCGGGTTATTGATGCCATTGAACGCCACATATGTTCCTAATGGATAACAATTGCGATGTCTGTAATCTTTTTTCTTGTGGCACAGCTTTCTTTTTACAAACACCTTCCAGTCCGCCCAGGGCTTTTTTCCACCCATTGATGTCCTTGGTTGGCGGATTGGCCCACAACGCTTCAGCTGCCACCCTATCTCCCTTTACATACCCCTTAGCTATGTCCTGGTGGGCATCCATAGACTCGGCCAATATACGCTCTTGTGCGGGATTCCTATATTTTCTCCTAAAATAACGCGAATTGTTACTAAATAAAATAATTTAAGAAAATTTTTCCATACTTACATGTTTTCACAAATTATTTTGTTTGTTGTGCCTTTCGTTTTGTTTCGTCAAAACTTGCCAGTATGTAATGTTATTGCAAATTAGTTACTTTTACTTTGAAGGAATATGTGGTTTACACGAAAAAAAAGGTGGCAATACTGCATTAAAAAGTAGTCGAAAAAAAGTTGCTTGCTGTGCTACCCCCGAAAAATACGCAATAATTGTTTAAATTAATCATTAATATGTTTATTTTCACCGCAATCTATTAAAAAACAGTATCTTTTATTGATATAAACCAATTGCAAAGACATTTTTTTGTAGTTTAAGATAGGAAAAAAACCAAAACCATTTACATAATTGAAAGTGGTTTCAAAACGAAAAAATTTTGCGGTTTTGGTTGTCTGGAGAAGCAAATTACGAATTGGAAACCATTTCGATCGAAATGGGTTTCTGCGACAAGCCTGTATATTTGTTTGTTTTTATGAAAATAAAAAGCATTAAGCCCGAAGGCGACTAGAATCAAAATTCGAATTAACAAATTGCCTTTTTATTGACGGAATCAATATTTCCTTTCTTACAATCAGTAGAGTGTAGTTGCCTGGATGAGATCCAAAATACGAATAAAAAGACTCAGCGAAAACAATAATGCTAAGATGGAGAAGGATGGCCTTTAAGTGCAATTCTACTCGTTACAATCTGATGGATAGTAACGTAAGAAAACAGAGTTACCAAAGAATTCTTATTTAATCCACAATCAAATGGGATAGTGGAGATGTAAATTAGACAATGTTAAAACAACATTTGTGCATAAAGTCTTCACATTTGAGTACCCGGAGAGTAGTGTTATTAGTATAACAAATACAACAATTCCAATATATCCATTTAAATTTGCATGTCTGTATAGCCAAATATATATATATATATATATATATATATATATATATATATATTTTTTTTTTTTTTGTGTATAACTGCAGTTGCATTTTTATTTGTACCAAACTTCAAATTCTACCACAATTCCCTGTATTTTATTCCAATCCTAATTTCCAGAAAGCATTTGCAAGGAAAATATAAAACATGACTATAGGAATACTTTTTGATGTGGATCTCGGAACAAAACTTAAAAAAACTGAATTAAAATCATTTTGTCCATCACATTAAGATATACTATGAAATATTTCTTAAATTGCCGGCAGAAGCAAAAAAATATTATACGCCGTGCTTTGTAATGACCGCTTCATGTTGGTTTGAGAAAATTTGCTGTTGTCCTAATTTTAGGTGTACTTACCCCTCGTTTGAAGATGGAATCGTCTTCTTCACACTTTGATCTTTGACAATGCTTAGGCAGTTCAATAAGGATGCGTATAAGTTAATTCTTAGTTTCTGGGAAACTACGCCGCTCACTATTATCCACTCTAATATATATTTTAATATAAATTTAAGATTCAAAGTATTCGATTTTGAGGATTGATGTTTCTCAATTTCGGAGCCTTTAAATTCAGTTGAATCAGGTACTTCAAAATCTAAAAACAAAATAAAAACATATTTTTTATAATGATATCCACAAAAAAAAAAAAGTAAATAAAAATCTCTATAGAAATAAAACTTAGTATGCCATACAAAAACTAATTTCGATTCTTACAAATTATAACGGGTGGGCCATAAGGGTGTTGGCGGCTTAAATATTCAATTAAAAAAAACTACGAAACATAAAAAAAATATATTTGTATTTTTAAAAAGTAGAAACATGGGAATTTTTAAGACTTAAAAATAATGTTGTCCAAATGGCTTCCCTCGGCTGCTTGACACTCTTGGAACCGAAGTCGCAAATTTTGGAAAACTCGTTGAAAAGTTGTTCTCGGTATTTTGTTACTTTCCTGAATAATGTTCCTCTTCAACTGCTCTAAATTGGTCGGATTATTCTCGTAGACTACCGATTTGAGATAGCCCCATAGAAAATAATCGCATGGAGAGAGATCGGGGCTACGTGGGGGCCATTCAATATCCCCCCTTTTCGAAATGAGTTTTCCAGGAAAACTTGACAAAGTTAAGTCGGTTATTGGCATCATCGGGTTTTAATTCTTGGACTATCTGAATCTTATAAGCCTGCAAATCACGTTTCAAAATTCGTCGTAAAGTTGTTCTTTTGACATCCAAAGACTGACTTCTCTTATGTGTTGACTGTTGCGGATTTCGCTGAACTGAAACACGAACACGCTTCACAATTTCGGCTGATCTTGCAGAAACTGGGCGACCACGAACCGTAATTGGTACTGTTGAGCCGGTTGTTTCGAACATTCTGATCCATTTTCGTATCACATTGGCGCTTGGAACTTCACTTAAATCGTGTAAACCGTGTTCATGCCGATTCAAACGTCGTGCAGTAATCACTGATTTATTGTTTTCGTAATACGCTCGGACACAAAATGCACGCTGCACTACCGTGTACGGCTCCATGGCGACTAAATTTCCAGGAAGCGGCGCAGCGAACAACATATCCCCCCGCCACCCCGCGCCCCGCCTTGCCGAGAAATTGAAGAATTAAATCGCCAACACTCATATGGCCCACCCTGTATTTACTTTTGTCGGGAACAATGCCGTCCTGAATTACTGGAAATGTGTATTATCTCTTGTAATTACGTTTTTTAAATATTAGGAGACAAGATAGAAGAAATTTCAATATTTATCTTTGTTGGCGTCACGCTACAATGTGAGTAACATTTTTGAAACGTAAATAGGTATCTCTTGTAATTATATGTTATCTTGACACGATTTTTCGTTTAGACGGCTACCTTATCACCACATCTGGAAATGAGAAAATCTTTGTTGAAAATGATCTTCGGTCAACGACGAAAGCTACAGAGCCATAATTATCGATTTTTTTTTTGTAGGTTCTGAATTTGAAGATATGAACTTGTACTAGTCTTTGGTTTCAACAGTACGGCAGGCAAACCATATTGAACAGCCCGTCAACAGTTTTAGGTATTACTCAGAATGCCACAATGTAATGGAAATGTTTGTTTTTTCTTATAAAACGAAAATACACCAAAAGAAGTCGAGTTTTGCTAATTTTCAACTTTCAACATTGTTTACGTGCACAAGTTTTCCTTACCCTGATAGTTGTAAGTTTTAATTTTTAAGTACACGCCCAGCACGGTTAAGAAAAGAGCTTTCACTCCACCATTCTAGCAGTGTAATAAAGCGGTCTTCTAACTCTCGCCCAAGTATCAGTACTCATTTCACATTCGATAAACTGCTTATTTGAACGTTTAAAGTCCCTGCTCGGTAAAATAATCTCCATTTTGTGAACCCCAGAAATATAACTTTAACCCCCCATTTTTCTCATTCTCTTTCATATGAAATAAAAACACTTTCCGATCAATCTCCCGTATTAACAAACATCAAAGCTTGTTGTAAAATAATAAGTATAACGAATCACAATTAATTGAAGAAAAGCGCTATGGTTATTCAAAAAATGATATGGTTTATGTAGAAGCAATTGAATAAATCTCCCAAAAACCGAACGTATATGCCTTTCGTGTTCTTCTTCGTCTTTGCTTACTATTAATACATCCTCTAAATACGGAAAAATAAAATCGAATCCCGCAAACTCCTCATTAATAAAACACTGAAATGTTTGCGCCGCATTTTTGAGTCCGAATGGCATTCACACAAACTCAAATATGTCAAACAGCGTGGTAATAACTGTTTTAGGAATACCACGTTCCATCGCTATTATTTGATGGTGTGCCCGAACTAGGTCCAATTTGGAAAATATATGTTTACCCCTAAGCTCCATCTAAGATCCTGAATGGTGGAAGAGGGCATCTGCCAGGTAAAGTACCACAATTGGGATGAAGCATGTGAACAAGATGGTCTACATATACCTGAACATACACCTTTTTTCTGCTTTATTTGTTTTATTGGATCGCTCACGTAGTGAGCCTTACAATAAGTAGTTGAATCGTAGATCTAATTGTCGACGAGTATGTATCTTTCCCGCTTTGTTTTTTTTTAACTGTATGCTTTTTTGTTTATACGATCCTCAGAGATCGGCAGGGATTAGTTTGAAATACAAAGCTCACGCCAGCTTCTAGTTAGCAGGTCTAATGATGTAGTTTAGCGCAATGTTCGTACAAATGATCTCACAGTTTTATTAACCCGGTTGGTTTGAGTTACGCACATGTCCATCATCATAGATTTAAACTACGTGAGAAAAGAGGCCAAGGCCCGGAATACATGAGCGGAGAGTCTCCAGGCGTAATGCCGCAAACTCATCTATTACTCTTCGTAATGTGGACTATGTGCGGATTACGTCAGTGGCGAGACCAGGCCCCGGACATGTGGTCTCAGGTGGATTATGTCGAAGCATTACGGCCCCTTTTATGCTGCAAAATCACTTCTCCGGAGTCTGGAAGGTGCCGAAGAGGAAGCAAGGTTCCTAGCTAGAACATTAGGGTGATGTTCTATTCTGGTCATATGTTTTGCTTTGATCTTTTCTATCTCCTCTTTCACATATGGTATATTCAAGTCCCTATGTATATCACAGTTTCTCATGTACCAGGGGAGCCCCCGTTATGTCTCGTAACATCTTTGATTGTACCCTTTGGATTTTATCCACGTTGCTGTGGCTGGCTCTGCCCCAGAGTTGAGCACCGTAACACCATATGGGTTTAATTATTCTCGTGTAGATCAATACCTTACAGTTTAGGCTAAGTTCAGAGCGCTTATTAAGCAGCCAGTGCTGTTGTCTAATTTTCAAGTTCATCTGCGTCTTTTTAGCCTCGATGTGCCTTTTCCAGGTTAGTCTTCCATCTAGATGGACGCATAGGTAGATAACGTTTGAACTCTGAGGAATGACGATATTATTGAGCCTGAGAGTTGGGCACGTGTTGAGGTTTAGTGTAAATGTTACTTGTCTATATTTACTTTCGTTTATTCTTATTCTCCAGTCATGACCCATTTCACAACGCATTTGAGATGATATTTGGAGGGTATTTGCTTCCTGGTTTTGGTCCTTGTGGCAGCACATTATTGCAGTGTCGTCTGCGAAAGTTGATGTGAGGATTCTAGGGTCAACCGGAATATCACCTGTAAAGATAAGATATAATAAAGGGCCAAGGGCACTCCCTTGAGGAACGCCTGCCAATATAGGGTAATTATCCGTATAGTAGCAACCATACTTTAAACTAAACTTTCTGCCGTCCAGGTATGATTGAAGAAGTGTGTTTCCCGGCAAATACTTTGTAATTTTGAACATTAGACCATCAAGCCAAACTTAATCGAAAGCTTGAGCAACGTCTAGAAATACGCACAGCAATATTCCCTGCGTTCAAATGAATGCCTTATTGTGCTAGTCAAACGACTAACCTGTTCTATTGTGCTGTGACCTTCCTTAAATTCAAACTGGTGATCGGAAATTATATTATTCGATGAGAGAAAAGGTTTGATCTTGAGCAAAACGATTTTTTCGAATAGCTTGGAAATACTCGAAAGTAGGCTTATTGGTCTATAGGAGGAAGGTAAAGTTTTATCCTTCCCTGGTTTCAATATCATAGTGATAACCGAATTTTTCCATGCTTGTGGGAAATATCTTATGTCAGTAATTGTATTGAATATTTTCCCAAGATGTTCTAATGCAACAAAGGCAATTCTAAAAGCATTTTCGGTGTAATTAAGTCCATGTCTGGCGCCTTATTCCACCTAAGATTCTTAATTAGGTCTAGAATCTCGTTCGCATCTGTGTGTAGGTTTACCAAAGCGGTCTGTATGGTGTTACGGTCATCACGGGGAACAAAATTGTTCATTTGACCGTTTGGGCGAAAAACTCGTTCCAAATGTGCAGCAAAAACCGTTGCCTTTTCCTCATCTGATATGGCCCAGTCTTCGTTATCCTTTCGTAGCGGAAAATTAGTCACAATGGTAGTGCTTCCTAGCACTCTCCATAATGCATTGTCAGTATGGGATAAGCATTTGACATAATTGGAGGTGCACATCGGATTTTTCCAGTGCGGACTTTAATTTAGCTACTGCTACCCCCAGTCTAAGTTTTAAGTTTGGCCATCTTCTTCCCGGCCATTCTCTTCTACATCTTCTTTTATTAGCAAGTAAGTCTTCTATTTCCGAATTTGTATGTACCCGTTTGAATATCCTCGTTGGCGCCTCAGGAGGCGTGGCGTGGTAGGCAGCTTCTTTCAGAGTGGTACAGAATTTTAAAAGTGTATTATCGATGTACGCCTCATTTTCGCGATGATAGTTCACGTTGATGTGACTACTTATATATTTCTTGTACGAAAGCCAATTTGTTCTATAAGAAGTTAGTCTTACTGGCCCTTCAATTTCCACTGGAGTTTCTAACAAAGATATAATAACTGGAGAATGATCAGCTGATAATTCTAAGCTAGTTTGGGTTGATATCCTTGTTCTATTCAAACCTCTTGAAATACGAAAATGTATTAGATACGGTAATTTATAATATTTATGGCCAGTAGGTTGGTTGTCCAGGCGAGATGAAATCCAATTTTTCATCCCGTAACATTAAGCAGTTGTACAATTGCCTACCCCTAGGGGGAATTAATTGGGAGCCCCAATGCGTATGTTTTGCATTATAGTCACCTCCCGCTAAGAATCTGTGACCAAGGGAATTGAAGAACTGTAGAAATTGTTCCGTTGGGGAATATATAGCTGATGTTGTCAGGGGACCACTTTGGTTTTGAATTCTAATAGATGTCGCAAGGAGGTAGTTTGACGCGAAACCTTCCATTGCGACGTGTTTAAACCGACATCTAATAAGAACCCTGTGCCACGTGGACCCTCCCATTAGGGTGATTTGTGCCGTAGAATGTATATCCAGGAATCATGAAATCATATCTGTTCGTTAAATGTGTTACAGACTGTAACATTATGTCAATATTCTCTCGGTTAAGATAGTCACATATAGCAAATTTGTGTTGGCTTACGCCGTCAGCGTTCCATATACAGATCTTAAGAAAACATATTTTCTATTAAGAGCCTGGATTAACTGATTCTGGGTGCGCATGAAATCATGCATCATTGACTGCATGGAAGAGATGAACTGTGCGATGGCAGGCTGTATTATGGTAGTCTGTGCAATGCCTTTTCTGAGTACATCAGAGAACGAATTCATTCTAGAACTGACCTGTCCCACTGGTGGAGGCTCCTGAGTTAGTACCGGTGGCATATCCACGCCCGTTGGATTCCTAAGCAACTGCACCCTGTCATTCAATCGTTTTTTAAGCGATTTGTGAACCGGGCATCCTCTATAGTTACTACATTTGTTTTCCGCCTGTGGCCTGACCTTACACGCGGAAGACAGGTGTAAGTCAACACAGTCTGCTCTGTTCAACTGTTCGCTATCGTTACCATGTAGGTGAAAGCTGTTGCTCACTGACACATGTGAGGAACGAATAACCTCCGCTTCACTTTGAGTGTTTAGAGCGGGTGAACAATAGGATGCTGTTGTTGCTGATAGCGCAGTCAGATACCATCTCTCGTGACGCCTATTACAGTTAACAGTTATACAGACACTTCTGCCGTTTACGCTCAATCTCCTATCTCCAGAATTTTCAGTGGCCTTTCACTCACCCCTCAGAGCCAATTGGTTTCCCGCGTCACAACAAAGGTTTGTTGTTGTTGTGCTAAGAAATAATGTAAATAAAACCGATCCCAGATAATATTACCATTAGTTGCAATCCAAATTGTGCTGCGCACCGATATTCGATCTAAATCGTCGATCCAAAGATACGATCCAGATCCAAAGATACGCCTTGTACCTATATTCTTCATATCCGTAATTAGTAAGGCGTTCCCAATGTTTATACTTAAGTGAGTGATTTATTCCGGGAGCGATTAAAAAACACGTCCGCCTTAGACAAAGGTTCACTTATGTATATGAATAATAATTCATATAATTTTAGCTATTTTGTATTCTAACCGTATAGGTTTAATTCTATGAACATTCGAATGTTTGACTACTTTGTCGTAATCTGTAATAGTGGTAACTGTAGCAAATTCCTTTAAAAAGCGATCGTATTTATTTTCACTAAAAATCATTTCGGAAGAGAAATCTCGCTAAACTCTTCAATTGCGGTAAAGGAATTATTAGTCAAAGGATCATGAAGCTTCTTGTTTTTCAGACCAAAGGCCTAATTTCGACAGAGAACCGACACCTATAATAGGCTTAGAAATTTTAGCAATGACGGAAATAAATTTAAAATCGCGTCCGAGTCCCAAGTTAACTTTTAAAAGCTTTCTGCCATATGTTTTAATATAGCTACCATTTGTAGCCGTCAACATAACATCGAAGTGTCGTTTGTAATCCGTGAACATAGATATAGGTAAAAGAGATTTCTACTCCACTATCCATTAAATATCGCAATTTATTCTCCCTACCATTTACGAAATGGCGATGTGTACAATTATTCATCCCGTTATCGGTCGCTACGAAACAGGGGTGTTTAGTTTTCTTGGTCTTGTTCGACAAGTGAACCTGACTGTTCACATCGCCTAGCTTTTCTACCAAACCCATAATGGAAACGATATAACCAATTGCGTTTTGCAGAGCGTCCCCTAGATCAACTTCTACTCATATAAGGGACTTTCGATTGGAAAATATCAATTGACGTTTTCATCAACGCCAATTCATTTATAGTCTACTAAATTGTTTGCACAGGGCTCATGTAATTTTAGCTAAATTGTCTATAGGTACAACCTCCACCATATCCAATTAACATTCGGCCTTATAATGAGGATCCACAACGAAAAACCTCAGATTTATTAGCAACCTCCTATATGTTGGCAACCAACCTTAAGATGCCATCTATGTTGGCAAATACTGGAACCCACCAAAGCGTTATTGAATGTTTTTTGGCAGTTCTCTAAGCCACAAGGTGTTAACGAAATCCGAAGTTAACAGAGTCCATCAGTTAGAATCAATGTTCATTACAGTTATTACAAAATTTATCCAGGCATTTAAGCCTGGCAGGATCGTCAATGTAGATATCAAGAATCTATTTTAATCTTAATCTAATTTAATCTAATCTATTTTAACTGTGATAGTACGGATTCGCGCAAACTCAAAGTTGCTTATAATAACATAGCAAGGTATATCTTCAATAAAAAACGGAATGATAGAATCTCTGCTTATTCTTACCAAATATTTAATATGAACTTCGAGAATTTATTGAAATTTAAAAGTCTATTACTAATGCAGAGGATTATAGTCTCAAGTGAGCCAAAATATCTTTTTCAAAGAATACGTTTTGCCATGTCCAATAGAGGTAAAAAAATTATACAACAAATTTATAGAACCCGTATCTCAGAAAGGCAATTCTTTATATGTACTGTTCGTCTTTGGAACGCTCTTCCTTCTCAGCTTCAAATATTGAGCAACGCATTAAAATTTAAAAAAAAAAAAAAAAAAAATTTAAACGGAAACTAGCTACACTTTATAAAGATTGAACTTAATTACAATAAAATTAAATGAATGAATAAAATAACTAAAAATCAAATTCATTAATAGTGTATTAAGAGTATAAATATCTAAATATATGTTTTGTTTGCTTAAATTATGTACATCGTGATATTATAACTTATGCCACTAGCACTGTAATATAAAAGATTTAATCTTGTTGTGCTAGGTTATCTCAAAATTGATAAATAAATTGAAATTGAAAATTGAACGTATTCTACGGATATTGTTCAATAAACAAATACGCTTAACAGCCGGATCTATTCTATTAGATGATAATTTGCAAACAAAGTGGGGAGTTAGGTACGCCGTACGCCACTACACCACCTATACCTTTTCTAGAGCCCGTTTTCCCCACATTCATTTCAGTTAACACCTTCGTTCTGCAGAAAGATTGATACAAATATGCGGGAGTTAAAGCAACGACTTCATCCGGATTTTCCGACATAAGGCAAAGTTAAGACAGACCTCTATTCTGGCCCATGCTGTCGAAAATTCCTCAGATGCGAAGTGAAGTTTGAAGCTTTTAATGGCAGCTTCCGAACGACCCAAAATGGGACGCACCAGCTGAAACAAAATTCCACGACAAGCACTGACAAACCGGGTCAGAATCAACGAGAAGACAGATTTATTGTAACACTGGTCGCAAATCCCTTTGGATCCAGAGGTTTCCCTTCCAACAGGTGCTGGCACTCGTCAGTAAAATGAGCCTTTTGAACCGATTCAACTTTTTGAGTCAAGTCAAATGCAATTTAACGTTGCTTTGTTCAACACCAACAACTGCAGCAGTTTGATAGCATTAGTGATTCCCTTGAAATATGTAACACAGCACGCGTACACCCCTTGGTAAGTATGAACACCGTTTAAGAATGTCCTCCTAGTTTACAAAAAAATATCCATGGA
Organism: Philornis downsi; assembly: GCA_019455685.1. Lineage (NCBI taxonomy): Eukaryota > Metazoa > Arthropoda > Insecta > Diptera > Muscidae > Philornis > Philornis downsi. The sequence continues at coordinate 30,874 of JAHXMU010000191.1, read as the reverse complement.
TTCTTTCCAGAGACCGAAAATTCTGGATGTTCCACCACGATAACTACCTAAATCAATTGAATGTAAGCAGAAACAATTACCTGACTTTTGCATTCCCTTTTGGTCAGGAAAGTTGTCCATTTTGACGCGTCCTTTTTCTCAGAACCGTCTACTAAATGTAGATCTAACCCATAAATTGGCCCGTTCGTTATAATCTTTGCTGTAATTATAATGTCGTCAAGCTATCCCTATGGGATTAAGAGCTTAGCAATAGAGGATAGAACCTCACTCTAAGTGTAATAATAGAGTTATAGATGGTGACGAGAGGGATTGGTCGCAGCAGTTGCAGTGGTAGCCGCATTATCATTCGGAAAGCCGTTTGAGTTCTTATGAAGTCTTTACCTACTTCTCCTTACATTTGCGCCCTTCATACTGCATAGGCAATTTAAGACTAGAATTTTCTCATTAAGAAAGAGATTTAAATATTTCACGAGGACAAGGCCGTCTTGGCCCCTTTAGTTTGCTCCCAAAAATTTATGGTTAGCGATGTTGCAATTGATGGCTCATTTTTTATCGAAAAGAAACGAAAAATATTGTTTTACCAACGATACCAAAGATAATATTAAAAAAAGCAAAATATTCAGGATTCAAGACTGAAGGACTGTGAGGGCAACGCGCTTGACATATGGAACAAAGGGTATGTTGTTGATACCATCAAACGTTGAATAAAGACTAAATTTTTTGCGTAACCAAAATAAATTCAAAACAAAAGCAGAGCTTGGAAACCACTATTAGCAAGAAAAGCACGAATATTGCAAATTGAGATCAACTGTCACAAATAATTTATATTAGAAACATTACAGGTAATAAATACACCGGCAATGGAGGGCAGTTTAGTTTATAATTGTTTTAATTTACAGTTTATGCGTGACATGAAATATTTGGGAGTCTTATTAGATGATAAGCTGCGCTTTGGGAAGCACATTAATCAAGTTGTTTTAGGTGTTAACTAAGCATTGAGACAATTGCTGTAGTTGTGTATAACTACTGCAACTGGTTCATGCTCTAGTTATGCCAAATATTATGTACTGCTTAGAGGTATACTCTGCTACTAGTCAAAAATATTCGAAACTCCTTCAATTATCTATGAACACAGCTGTTCGCTACATCTTTTCCCTCAAGAGACGTGTACATTTAACACCTTTTGTGATAAAATTTCTGGGATGTTTATTTCCTGCATTTATCGATGTCTATTGTTGTTATGTTTTTACAAAATATATTCTAACCAATGTCCGCGTTTCCAATATGAAACTTTTAAATTTTGTCATTCCAAACGTAGAAGGCAATTGCCATCTTACAGCACGATCTTTTAATGTAAGAGTAGCTAGTAACTATAATGCATTGCCAAATGAGCTTAGACATTTAAATGTATCATTCGCAATATTTCGTAATATAGGATTATTTGTCATATGCAGTTGACATTGGTGAATATTCTTTTACATCTTAATGCTTACGAGTGATATTTGTTAATTGTTATTGGTTGGTATTAAATATATTCACATTTACTTTGGAGTAGTATTTATTTCAATTTATGCATATTGTGATTTGCAATTGTAAAACTTAACTAAGAAAAAAAGAAAAAATAATTCGCAATTTCGGCTGACCTACGAGTATATCATTCAATATTTAATTTTTTCTCATTAATTTTATTTCCCTCCATTTCGCCTATTTTTAGTGCACTTTAATTTGAGCGTTATAAGTTTATAGTTACTAGCAAATTTGATGTTATATTCTAAGTTATATTTTGTTTTCGTTTTTTTAATTCAAGTAGTATTTATTTTATGCATTTTGTAATTTCCTTAATATTGGTCAAAAGACTTTAAATTACAAGACTGTTCAACAAATGAAATGAAAAAAGCCATTAAAGCAGTGCAAATAGTCACCGTCGGCTGTAAAGCTCCATTAGTTCTTGAAAATAGATAAAAATTATATGGTTTTCATATATGTGCGAGTTTGGATTAGTAAGATGGATATTGAGAAATGTGAATTACAATTTAAATAAGATATTTAAAAAACAATGAACTGGGCGACTATTGGATAATATTGGTGACTACTGGATTCTAAACAGAATTTACCGTTATTAGAAAAACCGAGGCTGATTATTCCCACAAAAAAAATGTATTTGAAATTTGTGTTCACATATATTTTCCAATAAACTCCGGCTACTTTTTCTTTTATAGTCCCATGTTTTGGCAAAAACACGAAAACTTTGGTAAATGCTGAGAAGTTCTCCTATAACCCGCTTTTCGAACGCAAAATATTTTTTAATTTTTTTTTAACCATGTACTTTTTATTACAAGCATTGACGCATTACTTACCAGATTCCACGATATTACCAAAACAGTAGCGTAAGTTCACAAGTAGTATTAATATGGTTTCGGATATTATAGCTGATATTTCAAGAATCGTTTGATTGGGGCTAATTTTTAGTAGAATCTTTTGCAATATTTCAATGATTAGTTCCTGTTTTTTGGATGTAGCCAAACATGAGTGAGGAACGCAACTGAATAAAATTTCGGTGACCTGTTAATAAATAAGTGCTTGAAAAAATAAATAAAGAATACAAAGCTGCAACTTACCTGACTCCAGGCCTCGGCAAACTTGACGATAGCAAATCTTTTGGATTTCTGTTCATTGGTTTTGAGCGCATACAACATGACACACTCGATTTCCTGTAAAATAAGCCTTCTTTGACCACTGGCTATAGTGCTTTGAACTATTTTCAATTCACCGTGTAAAGTTGAATGGATTTTCCTCAAGTCAATCATTTTATGACCTTCCTTTGTTTTGTACTCGCACTCTTTTAATATTTGATCAATGAGAGGTTTTTCAAAAAAGTTCCAAGAGGGAACGGAAATTGTAGGTATTTCTAAATCTATCGTATTTATAAGTTCGCATAGGAGATTGTTTTTAGTAACCGATGATGTATTCGTGGTGGTATCAATAATTGCGCTTGAGTTATTGGCATAGAAGTGATTGAGTTCCAATGTAGTTCTATCCGGGTTGATTTTCGGTGACATTCCCAAGAAGAATTCGGATATATGTTGAAATCTGCTCAACTGACAGTTAGATGCGGTCAGTTTTAATTCAATCGATATGCTTTTCAGTAAGTAGCTTATCTGATTCATAACTTGGGGATTTTTCATTGACAATAAAGGAACTTCACTCAAACAAGAGCAAAGGAAGTCGTGCCTGCTCCGTAGGAAGCGCAGTATTTGATCCGATGTTCTCGGATTTTCACATAAAGAAAACAACAAACAGAATGAACGTTCAACGATTCCTTCTACGTCTGATTGATAAGAATTCATGTTTCTTTTTGTCTGACAGAAAAGAAAATTAAATAGAAATCATTAGTGTTTTCTTTCGCCGGCATTTATCACTTATAGTTAGTTCACCTGCAAATGTTTTTCCAAAAGGAAAACTAAGGACTTAGTACAATTGCTTCCTAAATCAATTATACCCAGTCCCTTTTTGTTGCAGAGCTGTATGTCTTTTAGGTGATCAAAGCCCAACAAAAACTGTCCAAGGTTTGGTGTCGGCTGGCATAAACAGTCTTGTATTAAAATTATTATTGCCTCCTTAATTTGCAAATGTATTTTTGGCGTCTCCATGCCTTCGAAGTATATAGTATCGTCCAACGAATCTACCCTGCTTTGCCTTTGTATGAAGTCAGTTTCCAAGCATTCGACGAAGCCATGTCGCAGCACATTTTTTGTAGTTTCATTTTGCGTAAATATACCAATGATTTGAGAATTTACCCCAGGCTGACAAGACACCATGTGCAGAATCTTTACGGCCTCTAGGGCATGGTACGGCAACCAATTGAAATACGTTAAGAAATAAGTTGTATTTAACACGTGATCGGGCTTTCCACTACGTGGGTTAATGTCTAGCAGTATTTTGTTAAGGCCAGAGAGTAAGATCGCACTATTCGAAATGGAGTGTGCCTCAAAGAAAATATCTTGCAATTTCAAAGCCAATTTGACAATTTTCAGACATAACAATGCGCATTCCTCTAAGACTTCTTTTCCTTTAAACTTTTTCAGGTCGTCCAGTTCCATGCGAGCATCATCAATAATTTGCAGAATCAACCTTAACATATCCGACTTTGTCTGCAAGTTCAACATTATATGGAAACCAGGTGGTGGACTGCAGTCTTGATTTTCATCGAAGTCCTTTGGATTCACTTCGTAGATATCCAGTAAATAGTGCATAAGCTTCAAGCACTTGGCACCCACCTTCCACTTTTCGGATACTTCTTTGTATGTTCTAAAAATATATGAATGTAATATGATGAGTATCGAAATCGTATCGAAATACTTTGATGCGCTATGGTATCCGTTTTAAAGTGTACGATGAAATGAGACAAAGGGCTATAGCTATGACATTTTAATTACTTAGCTACAAAATCGAAATATCAATAGCATAAATATAAATATAATATGATGAGTGTCGCACTTTGATACGCTTCGGAATATTTTTTCAAGTCTACCATGAAATGAGCTATGATATTTTAGTTAGTATAAATATATAAATATTTATTTACTAGCTGACCCGGCAAACGTTGTTTTGCCTTCAAAGATTCAATGTTAATGTGGTAAAAAAAATTAATTGCAAAAATCTCATCTCCAACGCCATCTATCACTTCAATTAAAACCTTTCAAACCTTCCGGAATACTCTACCAATAATTTAAGACCAAAATGAGCCAAATCGGCCCAACCGTTCTCGAGCTTTAGCGAGACTAACGCACAGCAATTGATTTTTATATATATATAGATTAGTATTTTAAAAATGTATTCTTTGAATTTATTTTAAAAATTTTATTTTTAAAATTTGAAAAAAAAGATCGCAGGGTAATTGAACCATTTTTCAAAAAAAAAAAAAATAAAATTTAAATTTGAGTTATACGAATACAGTATACAATACTGTGCCAGAAAGCTTTGTTGGATCACGACTAGTCTGTAATATGAATTTCGAGGAATCTAAAAGTTGTATGTTGTAATGCCAGACATTCTTCTAGGATATGCATAACGCTCAGATCTTCCTGGCAATGTGCACGTTAATGGGTCTATTACTATTATTATTTGTTCTCTACACCACACAGCAGCAACCACAACTAACTAGTTGCCGCAAAACACATGTTAGGGCAACTGAGGTTGCCATCAGTTGCTAACCGTAATGCAAATTTGGCAACTGGCAACGCAACTGAAGTTTGGTTGCCTTCCGTAATAGACCCATAAGATTTGTGAATTGTTGAATAGGTGTTTTGTGTTGAAAAAGGTTTCGCCAACCGAGTCGAGAATTATGCAATGAGACCTGGGTACGATCGTGGTGGTATTGCTGCCGGTTAAAAGTAATGTTGTTTAATCTCAAAAATGTTCACGATTTGATCCATTTCCGTTGCACTATATTATGGCGCGGAATTTATCAACAATTATTGATAATAGACATGGTACTTATGTTGTCGCTTTAACAGTTCCGCTAGTTTTAAGATTTCTTAGGAAGAATATAATTGACATATAAGTAGAATAATGTTTAATTAGTGTATAGATGGACTTTGGGAAGTTTGTGTGTGGGCGATTTACAGCTAGATGGATCTGTTTATGTGAAGATGTCTGTGTGGGTGTACGTATCAAATGTAATACATAATTTGAACTCCGGTGACATTTTCTTCAGCAGCAAATTGCGACGATAGGCGCATTATTTCATTATTTCGTCGGCCTTTGGCGCCATAATTAAGTCGCACATTTCTTGGCAACTTGAAATGCAATAGCAGCGAGGTTCTTGTGCTTACCTGCACCATGCAGGCTTTTTATGGTAGACCAGAGTTTCTTCGACCCTACCGAGCAGTCGTTTAGATGCGTTAATCATCTGTCTCATCGGTGTTGAGTTACTAGAGTAGCACGCAAAAGATTTCTCTCCTCTGCTATCCGTGCTGTAGCCGATGGGAAATTTATTCTAATGTTCGGGTACGGCTGGGATGTAACACTTCGCCGCTTTAAAGATTATATGAAGAAATACCCTCTCACCCTTTCTGGCACATATGAGTGGTAGCATTCGACTTAAGGGCTCATCAATGATGTTTGTAAAGCCTGGACAGTCCGTTTTGCTGTAATTTTCGGAGGTGTATTCATCCAACGCCATAAAGTCTTTGGACTTTTCTACTGCAGCCACAACTGGAATGTAGTCAAAATGTAGAGTAATATTGTGTTACCAGTTGTTATACGCAAGCAGCGACGCACAGGGTGTGATAATGTCGGAGAGCTCTTTTAGGCATAACTTCATTTATATCTACATATCCAGATTCGTTTATCTGTCCGCTAAAGCATATCACGTTGGTCATTACATAAATGAGAATGACAGTTTTCATGATGGGCATTGAAATCCCCAAGAACAATCCTATTGTTTCCCTGTAACTGATATTCTGTGTTGAGGTGATAACTAGCCCCAACACTATTAACTGTGGGTATTAACTCTTTCCATCCTGATGATGTTGCAATTACCATCAACTTCTCCTATATAGCAGCGATTGCCATTTTTCCCCATGCATATACGCTGTAATATCCATGATCTTATTCTTGCAGCCTGTTACAATTTAACCGCAGGATGTCAAAAACTGACCGTTAACAGTGTGCATATTAATGTACTGCTGAGGCCGGTGCTGTGCACGAGTTGTGGGTAAACTCTAATACAGGGTGTCCGTCGGGAAAGTATACTACTTTATTTGTTTATGATTTTTGGTTAAATAAAAGGGAATGTATCTTTTATTGACAAATGTTTTATTTAATGTCGGCAATTATGAATGTAATACAATATCAGATAAATGTCCGACTCAGCCTCACAAACGCAAGCCCTTTTGAGCACATTTTTCATTACATTCTCACACATTTCACGCGGTATTTCATTAATTTCATAACGAATATTTTGTTTGAGTTGCTCAAGCGTTTCTGGTTTGTTTGTATAAACCTTGCTTTTCAAATATCTCCACAAAAAGAAATCCATAGCAGTCAAATCAGGCGGCCGTGGAGGCCAATCAACATAACTATTTCTTGAAATAATTTGTTGTGGAAAGAGGTCTCGCAGTAATTTCATTGTAATGCTGGCTGTATGCAATGTGGCACCGTCTTGTTGATACCACATATTAATCAAGCATGCAGTCTCCCGCCACATATCGCTCCCCATTGGCAGTTACCGTTGCGCTGTTTTCAGTTTCAAAGAAGTAAGGTCCAATTCCTCCTGACCAAATTGCACACCAGACTGTCACTTTTAATGAATGCAAAGGTGACTGATGAATAATTTGAGGGTTTTCCATTGCCCAGAACCGACTATTCTGTTTATTCACATATCCATTTAAATGAAAATATGCCTTGTCACTCATAATGATTTTTTCATGAAAATCTGGGTTATCATGGGCAAGCATCCTATTGACATATTTACGACGGCGTAAACGGTCTTGTGGAAAAAGTTCTTGTGTCAACTGAATCTTAAATGAAAACAAATGCGAATTCTTGTGCAAAATTGTGGCCAAAGTTGTTCTTTAAAGACCACGGCGGCCAGAGCACGGCGTTGAATTGAGGTTGATGGATTGTTTTGAACACTTTCTTGAGCAGCAATGATGTTTTCAGACGATCTTGCAGTACGTTGTGGTCCATGCTTGGCCCTGTCAGCTACAGACCCTCTTTCTTCGAAATCATTCACTACACGATAAATAGTTCGTCTTGTTGACACGTTGTTTCTCCCAAAAATTTCAAGTAACTTTCTCATCGTCACAGTAATCGATGATTGATTTTAATAAAATGTTTTAACGATTAAAACGCGTTGGTTTATCGAATATTTTTCCATAATAAACTTGCCCCGTTTCTACTTCACGACTGCCAAATATGAACTGTCAAGACTAATGTTTACCAAAATGGCGGCAAAACAAAGTAGCAAACCTTCCCGACGGATACCCTGTATGACATATGTATGTATATACACTTACACGTACACATACTTGTTTGTCAATTCACTTTAATTCCATTATTTGCCACATATATTAATACATACATATGTGCGTATTATAATACATACATTTCAATAATTTACGTTATAAGCAGAATGTAATTTCACCTTAATTTCAACATTTCGCTAGAGATGTCTATGCTACATCCGTTAAAATAATCCACACAGTAAAAATATTACCAGTTCTAGTTGTTTCATTTGTAAAACAAAGTATATATTGTTTAGTTATGTTGACTGGCAAAAAGTCGTAAACTACATTAAGGCCATAATGTAAAGAGCAATCAGTTAGAATTTGTGAATCAACCAATAAAAGTGTTTTTCATTTTAAGTGATATAACTTACGTATGTGATTCTTGAATACAACTTTTCCGTTATAGAAAACAGTCGGAGTCGGAGAGGAACCAGTCGTAGTGGACGAAACACAACAATCAGCAATAAAGTTAATACCCCAGTCGCCGCGCGAGCATAAATTTATTGATCGCCTCATATGGCACCAGTTCATAGAAGCATTACACTTTACAGATGTTATATTGGATCTGATGACAGTATGACAAGCCGAACAAGCTTTCTGTATTCTGCTATGATCTGTAGCAGGTGGCTGAACGCTGATGGTGGAACTGGCTGTCGGTACATACTACAGGTCTTTTGTTATTTGCTTTTACATAATGGACGATAATAAATATTCCAGCCAGTTCAGCAGAAAAGAACCCAGAATATACAGTGGGAAGCAAAACTGTCCAGATGTTTTGCATTAAGAAAGTAAGGCAATGAAAATAATACAAATATAGTTATATTATCAAATATATGTATTTTTTTTATTTAATTGAACATTATTCTAAATTATAGAGTAGAAAAAAACTCGCATAAATTGCTTCAAGAAAAATAAAAATATTCGGAAACTTTTGCACTTTTAGCGGTTTGTTGAAAATCAATTAACGTTCCCAAATTAATATTTCGTCCGAAGGCCTTTATTTTCAATTACGCTTTCAATACGTTTTGGCATACTCTCCACCAACTTTTGGATGATATCATGGTCAAGAGCTCGCCATTCATGTTGTATTCTCTCCCAAAGCTCGTCAAAATTTTTTGTTGGTTTTCAAATACTCCCAGCTTTCTTTTAACAATAGCCCATAAATTTTCTATTGGATTCAGGTCTGGGCTTTGTGCAGGCCATTCCATTGTCCCAAAAGTTTGGTTTTGTAGCCAGGTTTTAACTCTTTTGGTCGTGTGCTTCGGATCCCCGTCTTGGTGAAAAATTACCTCTTCGGCTGGATAAGCACTCTCGTCAACAAAATCTGGTAAATTTGTGTGTAGAATATTTAAATAATCCTCCTTCTTCATTATACCTTAGATTCTAACCAAAGGTCCAATGTTCCACCAAGTAAAACATCCCCACACCATAATACTGCCGCCACCATGTTTCATCGTTTCCTTCACATGGTGTTTTTGGATGCGCTCATGCGGCCTATGCCAATAATATTCTTTTCCATCAGACTGGTATCGGTTGACTTTCGTTTCGTCGCTCCAAATAACCCGTTTCCAGTCATCTACTGTCCATTTTTTTGTGGGTTTTACAGAAATGAAGGTGTCTTTTCACGTTTCTATCGGAAAGTGTTGGCTTCTTCTTTTTCACAGTCGCTACTAAACCAATTCTATTTAATGCACGTCTGGCCGTCCAGGAACTGACATCCTTACCAATACCTTTTGCAGCATTTTTCGGTGTCTTGATGGCCTTATTATGCAGCAAACGTTCAATCTGCCGGGCATCACTATCAGAAAGCAGTCTTGGTCGACCCCCTTGGTTACTATTGCAAGCTACATTACATCGTTTTTTTATATCATTTACTGTGGATTTACTTAAATTTAATCTTTCAGTAATTTTACGGCATGAATAATTATTTTGCAACAAATTTATCACATTGTTTTCAATGTCAGTTGGCGTTTTTCTCATTTTTAAAGATCTTTTATTTTTTAACTTAAAATCAAGTCAATCACTTCACAGACAACGAGATAGCAACAAACAAAAAAAAAAAACGGGTCAAATACCGTTACATTTCAAGAAAGCAATATCGTGATAATGTTTATTTCGTGTACAGTGCAAAAATGTCCGAATAGTAATTTTTTTGTTTTTTTAAATTTTTTTTATTTTTCTTGAAGCAGTTTATATGAGTTTTTTGCTTTATAATTTAGAATAATGTTCATATAAATAGAAAAAAAATACATATATTTGATAATATACCTATATTTGTATTATTTTCATTAACTTACATTCTTCATGCAAAACATCCGGACAGTTTTGCTTCCCACTGTAGATACTTCGTTTAACAACGATGTTGTTATTGAGTGAAATATGCAGAATCACTGTATAAGATGTAGCCCCGTTTTGATAGGATCTACCTGTACAAGGTATGTTCTGGCAAAGCGATGTTAAATCAACATAAGATTAATATTATTTTGCGAATTGCAAGCAAGTATTTTGTATTTTTATCTTAGACGCCGCACATACATTTTCTACAAAAGTGCAATAAATTCAGTTGACTTCAATTTTACTCTTAGTGAGGGTAAAGAGGTGGTTCTTAAAAGACCTGCAGCCGTCCTAAATATCCACAAAGACGTCTTCCACATACATGAAGAATTTCTGAATGAATGTCCATCTTTGCATCCTGCTTTAATTATGTTCAAATTTCCTTCCACTTCATCTAGTGTTCTCGATGCTACAGCAAAAATGTTGTCAGCGTATATACCGAAATAGTCGATACCGGGGCATTGCTCAGCTGATATTGCTAGCAACGAAAATTATACAAGAATAAAAAATTATAAAGAGAATAACCGATAATGGTGACTCTTGCGGTACACCATTATAAACCGATGACGCTTGAAAATAATGCATACCCATTCCGACTAATATTCTTTTGTTCGAAAGGTTGTAGTGTAATAGCTAAGCTCTAAACTCGATTTTTCCATAATAATAATTATAACGAACTGGTTGTGCTTTTATAAATCATATTTCACGTATTTGCTGTAATCCTATAACATAACTTTTCTTTCACTTTACTGAATTAAGTACTAAAGCATTAAACACAAAAAAAGTCAGAAATTCAATTTCAGTTTTTGGTTCATTTGAAAAGCCTCCCTTACAAAAAATTAGATTATAAACGAAAACATTAATTCTAAATTAAGGGTATTACTGTTCGCTTACATCTAATTTAAAAATAAGTATTTTAAGTAAAATTTAGTAGTGGGTACTTCCCCCCCCTGGTTGAGAATGCATTCATGTATTCTGTTCGGTAAAAACTCATACAGTTTTTTTGATTAGGTCGAAATACACGACCAGGCCTGGTTAATTCCATTAATGAGTTCACTTTTGCTTGAATATTGCTTGCCTTGGCGTTTTCATAATGTTTATGTTGGGAGTTAGCAACACTGTTTAACAACAAGTGCAAGATTGTTGACTCAGTGAAAATAAAAAGTTTTTAAGGTTTATACCCGTCTCAGTGCGTGCTAGCAGTACTACCTATTTTTATAAATCCCCCAAAATTAGTAAAAAGCTGAAATTATAGTCATCTTTACCCAGGTGAGAGTAATTAAACAAAATTGCCTTGCGGGCACCCGCAGTACGTGCTTGTGTTTTTGTTTTTGCGAATCACGTCAACAGCTGTTGAGCTGAATTGTGTGATTCGTACAAAAAATAGTACGAATATAGTTCTACCACACGCAGGGTTTAGCATTCCTTTAGGCGTATTTATAAATGGACAGGGCTACCGTGTCTACTCCCCCAGTTGGGGAACTCTCAGTTAACACACCAAAGTCGTTAACAATTCCGAAACCTACTAAAACTGTAATGCCACCAGTACTTAATAGTCCAAATGTAAATTCCCTTACTCCAGGAAATGCTAGAAATCGTTATGAGATTGTAATTTCTCATAACGAACCCATTGTATCCGAGGAGACAGGAAACTCCTGGACCGAAGTTCCATCAAAAAGGCCTCGCAATCCAAACTCATCCCCGAAAAATCGGAAACAGGCCAAAATCGATTTCCTGGGCTTGAAGCCGATGAACAGCTTAAAAAAAAAGAAGTCGTTCACCAACCTCCTCCAATTTTTGTTGATGGTGTAGTCAAAATCCAACCACTAATTAATGAACTCAACGAAAAAGTAAATGAAGGATAAGGTTCTTAAGTTACTAAACCACAATAAAGTGAAAATACTACCTAAAACCCCGGAATTCTTTTCGAAAATCGTGAAAGTTTTGGAAAATAAAAATACAGAATTCTACACTTATCAATTGAAAGAGGAAAGAATTTTTGAAGTAGTGTTAAGAAATCTCCATTATTCGACGGATGCGGATGATATCGTTGATGCTCTTAAAAATTTAGGACACAACGTCAAATACAGGGTGGCGCAATAGAACGTGCATATTTAAAAAATAGATTAAAAAATAAATACGAAAGGTATGGTTAAATAAATCTAAGCATTGTAGAGTAATAAATGGAGTTTATTTTTTAAAAATAACATCATCTAAATGGTGAGCCTCTCTACGACGGCACTCCTCTAACCGCAAACGAAAATTATTAAAAACTTTCTTCAGTAATACTGGTGTAATGGCTGCCATTTCACTACGGATATTCTCCTTGAGCTGAACGATGTTTCTTGGATTATTACTGTAGACTTTGTGTTTGAGGTATCCCCACAAAAAAAAGTCAAGAGGCGTCAAGTCTGGACTACGTGGTGGCCATGGGATATCACCTCTTTTCGAAATCAGTCTGCCAGGGAACATCTGCTTCACCACCGCCATGGAGTCATTTGATGTGTAACAGGTAGCTCCATCTTGTTGGAACCAAGTTCTGGAATACACTATTCTTGAACTATCAATTTCTGGAGCCAAAAATCCGTCCAACATCTCAACATAGCGTTCCGTATTAACCGTGACGTTTTGGCCCCGCGGATTTTCGAAGAAAAAAGGACCAATTATTCCTCTGCCAGATATTGATGCCCATACTGTCACTTTAGGACTATGCAATGGTTTCTGGTGTTTGATTTTGGGATTTTCACTGTTCCAGTAACGACAATTTTGACGGTTTACGAATCCATTCATAAGGAAATGAGTCTCGTCGAGAAAAGGATATTGTCAAAATTGGAAAATCGATTAAGCATTTCATTAGCAAATGCGAGCCTTGCTATGAAGTCAGACTCTGTCAATTCTTGTGTTAATTGCAGCTTATATGGATGCAGTTTAAGATCCAATGTTAAAATTCGTTGCAAACTTCGTCGCGATAATTGTAAGACAGACGATCTCTTGCGAGTCGACATTTGTGGATTTCCTCGTACTGACTCCATAACTCTTTCAACATTGCCTTCGGTCCTAGATGTTCTTGGGCGACCATTTGCTTGTGGTTTAAATGTTGAACCGGTCTCTTCAAAACGCTTTACCCATATTTTAATTAAATTAGCACTCGGAGCTTCACTAATTCGCCGTAGTCCATATTCAGCACAATATAGTCGCCTAATAGCAATATATGAACGAGAGTTCTCGTAAAATGCGCGCACGCAAAATGCGCGACGCTTCCCGTC
>JAHXMU010000191.1:0-17252 GCA_019455685.1 Philornis downsi | reverse complement strand
GAGTTCTCGTAAAATGCGCGCACGCAAAATGCGCGACGCTTCCCGTCGAAGTGATTCATAGCAACTAAAACTCCATGAGCCCGCCAACCCAACGATGTAGGCCCCCCCCGACCGCGCCTTTTCTACCCCGCAAAAAAAGATGATGTAATATGCACGTTCTATTGCGCCACCCTGTACATATGTCCATAATATAAAAAGCAGGTATACCAAACTTCCCTTGTCATTGTTTAGGATTGAATTAGAGCCCCATGAAAACAATAAGGATATATATCTAATTAAAAGATTGCTTAACACGATCGTGTCTTTTGAACCCCCTCGACCAACGAGGGAAATCGTACAATATTCTAATTGTCAACACTATGGACATACTAAGGCTGGGTGCCATAGAAAACCCAAGTGCATTAAATGCGCTGGAGAGCATCTATCAATAAATTGTTCTCGAAAAGCTCCAACTACAGATGTAAAATGTGTTTTGTGTGAGGGAAATCACCCCGCAGACTACAAAGATTGCCAGGTCTATCAAAAGATCATTAACCCCAATAAAACCCCTTCGGCCAAAAGTGCCGATAATTCTACCCAGCAGAAAACAACATCTCGCGTTGTTTCTGATAAAAATGTTACCTTTAGGCAACCTCTTGTTATTTCCCCGTTTTACCATGCATTCGTAAAGCTGGCAAGCAGCCTGACAAACACCCCTCGTCAGGTCTCGTAGAGTGAGCCCCTCTTATTGCTGAAAAGCAACCTGGTACCCCCTTGCTAGGCTCTTTTCCCGACTTGGGTGCAAATTACTCTACTCTACAAGGCAAGGCCGCCGAAAGGCGCCATGGATTCACATATGCAGAAACCGCTAGAAACGGAAACAATCCAAGACATAATATAAGAAAACCTGGCTGGTGAATTCCGCGAAATGATGGCGGTAATGGAGCAGATGATGCAGCAAATGACTGCAATGACCACAATGTTGGTAACTGTAATGTCTAAAATGTCATAAATTCGATCGATTGATAGTAGTCTTGCGGATTGCAAACGGGTCATCTAAACACAACCTGGAAGTCAAAACACTTGTAGATATGCATAATATCGACATTCTGCTTGTCTCTGAAACTCATTTTACCCGTAAGGATTATTTTTCTATACCGAACTACAAATTCTATCACACAATACATCCAGATGGTACAGCAAATGGAGGCTCTCGAATACTTATAAGAAACAACATAAAACATCATTTGTCAAAACCAATGGAAGGGCTGAAATACAAGCCACAACAATAGTGGTTGAAGATTGGTCCGGCCCAATAAATATCTCCGCAATATATAGTCCCCCCAAACAAAAAATAAGTTGTAAAATGTACAAAGAGTTCTTCAAAATACTTGGTAAAACCTTTGTCGCAGGTGGCGACTACAATGTCAAAAACACCCTCTGGGGCTCTAGACTAACAACAATAAAAGGTCGTCAACTTCAATATGCAGTTGAATCGATGAACCTATACATGGTGTCAAGTGCACAACCGACTTATTGGCCAACAGACTGCAGCAAAATCCCCGATTTACTAGATTTTTGTGTGACAAGAGGTATTAAGAAAGAGACAGTGCAATGTGAATCCATTTATGACTTGTGGTCTGACCACACCCCAGTAAAGGTAACTCTGGGCAAAAAAATATTTCCTGCATCGAGAAGTTGTGTACTCCATAATAAACAAACTGACTGGAATCTCTTTCGATATTTGGTAAAAGCTAATGTAAATATACACATTGCTTTAAACTCAGATAACGATATAATAAATAGAGTTGAGCAGTTAAATAATATTATCCAACAAGCAGCTTGGAATTCTACCCCTTTGAATGAAAAAAATATACCCGAACGGAACAAAGTTCCATTGAGTATAAGAGAAAAAGTGGCTGAAAAGAGAAAGGCAAGAAAAAAGTGGCAGATAACTAGATATCCACCCGATAAGGCGGTTCTAAATAAGTTAACAAAAGAACTTCAAGAGATGTAAAGTGTAGAGGATAGTAGAAAAACTGATAGAGATCTGGAAAATTTAGATGCAACTGCAGCTACCGACTACTCTCTATACAAAGTAATATAGCATACGAACAGGTCCATAAAACACGATCCCCCTATTCGAACCATGGGCTAAAAATAATTCTGAAAAAGCTGAAACTTTCGCAAAACATCTGAAGAAAGTGTTCATACCTAATGAACAACATGGTAATGCCACTTTTTTAAATGAGCTGCACAACTTTCTAAATGAAGATTACCAGATGGACTTGCCCATTACACAAATTACCACCTGCGAAGTTAAAAATATAATTGCTGATTTAAAAGACCGAAAAGCCCCGCGATACGACTAGATCACTGCTAAAGTCTTAAAAGAATTGCCTCAGGAAGGGTTACAGCTTCTAACAAGAATATATAATGCAATCATTTTAAAGTTGTACATTCCGCCACAAGCCTTTGATAGGATATGCCATGAAGGTTTATTATTCAAATTGAGGAAAATGTTACCCACGAATTTTTTCATTTTTCTGAAATCTTATTTATCTGAATGAACCTTTTTTGTTAAACACGGCGAAGACATGTCGGACATGCTTAAATCGCATGCGGGAGTACCTCAGGGCAGTATTATTGGTCCTACCTTATATCTGATTTTCACTTCGGATCTACCCACAGAAGAAGGTACTCTTATCGGAACTTTTGCAGACGATACAGCTGTTCTTGCCACTGACTTCACTGACTGGAGAAAGCATATATTTACAAAAAGACTGGCCTTAAGATCCTTAAATTGGCTTTTGAATGGCAAATCCAAATTATCCTTAGATAACAAATTAAAAATCTATAAATTTGTCTTAAAGCCCGTATGGACATATGGCATCCAGTTATGGGGGACTACAGCAAGCTCCAACCCTGAAATATTGCAACGCTTTCTATCCAAAGTACTGCGAACCATTTCCGGTGCACCCAGATACTTCTCGAACAAGCAATTGCATAGAGAATAGAAAACACCATTCATTAAGGAATAAGTCCAAAAATACTCCGCTAGATACATGGATCGCATTCAACAACATCCGAATCAGCTGGCGTTCAAACTGATGAACGAAACACCATTATTTACCAGACTAAGGAGGAGAACCACACAGAATCTGGCTACTCAGGACGAATATAGCCGTAGGGACACTCAAAGAAGTGTTCCCGAATAAAAATAAAATTTTAGTATATAAGTAGTATGTAGGCCAATGTAAATATTACTGAATGTCTAAGGACAGATTGTAATAAATACAGGATTAAAAAAAAAAAATAATAATAATAATGTTTAAGTCTGGAGAATAAGGCGGCCAGTTCATAACCTCAACATTTTGGCTTTCAATCCATGATTTGACGGCTCTTGCTGTGTGGATTGGCGCGTTGTCATGCTGGAATTTCCATTCCAAGTCTCCGAAAACATTTGTAACTTCACCAAAAGCTTTTCCAGCACGGGTTTGTATGATGAAGTCGCATTCATTTTTGCAGAGAGAAACTGGAGCTCTACCGCTCCACCTTCCCGGCAGTGTAATCGATTGAGTAGGTGTTCCTCTTTTCCAAGATCGTGCAAGTAGTAATTATATCCATCAGGACCCTCTAAATTTAATTTTTTTTGTCGTCGGAAAATATAATTCTATTCCACTCTCTACTCCACGTCATAGTCGTACGGCAAAAATTAAGGCGACGTTTCTTACGGAGATTGTCTAGCGGTGGTTTCTTTTTAAATCAAGCGTTGCAAGTGTGCTGCTTTGAAAATAACTCTTTTTACCGTTGATAAACTTATACGTACGCCAGCTTTATCTTTGATTTTAACAGCAGAGTCGTGTGAATGTGAGGCGTATCTCAGAATAGCCCTCTTGTCAGCGGCTGTAATAGCACTTGCTGTTCATATTATTTCCATAGCCTTTGGTGTCACGTAAATATGTCGATATAACTTTGCGACTTCTATTAGTTTTTAAGGCTATTTGATGAATAGAAAGTCCACACTGCTTGTAGGTTTTAATTTTGGATCTTTCCTCGTCACTCAAGGATTTAGCTCTGCCCAGTTTACTTAAAATTGATTGTTTTATATTTAATTATACACAATTACTGTAATCCGATCTGATTTATGATGATCTGCGGGAGACTTTCACACTTAAACTGATTACCACGTGAGGGGTGCTATTCAAATGGAGCAAAAAAGAACAAATTTTTCACTCATTTAAAAGAAAAGAGCTAATTAAAATAACGGAACACTTCCATGGCTTGAAATTTTTGTAGGTGATGTGTGGAAGTAGGAGAAACAAATAAGTAATAACTGAACCGTTCTGTGAAATGTACTTTAAATAGTAGTCACTAGTGTAAAATTTTTAGGGGGGCGCTACTCAAGTGAGCAGCAGTGTATCTACAGTTGCGCGTTTTAGGTTGGTTAATATTCGCCGCAATTTTTTACACATATTTAGTATGTGTAAAAAATGTCCAGTGATTCCTCTTTGCAATCTCTCATTCGCGTTTTGAAGATGCAAAGGTTCTTCTAAAGTTTAGAACATTTTGTAGTCATGGGATTTTTGAGAGTTCCAGGCTTTACGCTACAAGGGATTATTCATTTTGTTAGCAGAGAAGCTTTATTTGAAAACGCATCCCAATTTGCACCTTCTTCTACAAATTTTGGTATGAACATTTAAAGATGTTAAAGGACGTTTTTTACCCAGAGCTGTGCCGAGGAACCGTTTGGTTCTATTAAACAAATTGTCAGCAACGTATGTCATTGATTTGAATAATTTTAATCGCTACCAATTCTGTCTACAAAAAAGTTCATTATATGTATATATATTTTTTTAATTTGCCGTCTTTGAATTTTTTTTATGCCGAAAACTCGACAATTAGCCTACTCTCTAGAAAATGTTTGAAAAAAAGTTTTGTTGAAATGCCGAGAAAACTCACAGTATTGCAGTAGCCCATAGTTTAAAATTTCGAAAATTTTCATTATTTTTGACAAATATAAAGTTTTTAGTTTTAAAGGAAACAAAACAGTTACTGCTATTATCTAAAGTTCGTTTTCCTAATTATTATATTTCTCAATTCGGCCTTCACCCATGCTCATTCATTTTTTGTACTAAAATTCGATTTCGAAGCAAAATTAAAAAATTGCGAATGGAGTATAGCAAGACAAGCCATAACCTCACTTAACGCGCACGCAAATTTAAGAAAATGCGATTTGAAGATACAGTATGGCAAGCCATAATTGTTCCTTAACACGTATGTCAAGTTTAATCCACGGAGAGTAACCTTAATTTGAATTTCTAACTAATTATCTAATCTTTAATACATTAACCTAATTTTGTGAATCTTAATTTGGTAAAACATCCTATTTTTAGGAATTTATTTTTCCTATTTGGGAACTGTGGGAAAAGGGTAATCCTACATGTCGGTTTTAATTAATTTTTAATTCACAGTAACAGAATGCACTTTACATATCTCAAAATACTACAACTTGATAGCGCGACAGACTATTAGACATTATTATTTTCATGAAATTACTTATTCGGTTTTTTATCAGTCATCGTTTCGAGAACTTCCGAAATTGTTCCCTTTACGAATATTCTGATAACTCGAGACAATTATATATATAACGGTATATAGAATATATCTCCGTCGAGCCTATAGCCCCCACATAGTGATGAATTAAATATATGCACTTTTCAGTATAAAAAAAGATAAAAAATATGTATACCTAATTTTATTGAGTCGAAAATCAACAAGTAGTTTGCGTTACCAGCAGACTTCGAAGAAAGTTGTTGCTTCAAGGACACGATAAATGGTTATGGTAAATCGTGAAGTTAGAAGTTTTTTTTTTTTTGAAAATAACACTTTTAGGGCATAGAGAGGGAAACAAATAGGACACAAATTATACAATAAATTAGAACAGACGGTTGAAGTTTAAATGCCCAAAATTAAGAAATAAATTAGATTGTGCACGACGTAAAAATCGACTTTTCAGGGGCAACCACAATCATTAGGTGACAAAAAGGATGGTCGAAATTTAAACTGTTAGGTATTCAATAGGACGAATAAGAGACAAAAAGAATACGCCCTTGGCATTAGTAAATAAATTGCAAAGGAATTTAAAATTCAATCTGTATACTATTTTAAAGTTAATGGTACACTTACAAAGTAGTGGGCAGTTGTTGTTACATCATTATTACATTACAATATGATGTAGTTAGCGGTACATGTTTACATATCACATTTTATTGTATATAATAAGAATTTATAAATAAATAATTAAATGAAAACATTGTACATTAATTGATAACTTAAATAAGTGGATGTAGACATACAAAAAACATTTTAATATTTTTAAATTTAAAATTTAATAACTATTATTCCTTAACAACACTTAATAGAACGTGTTATGGTTTTCATATAGATTTTAGAAATGCAGTTGTTTCTAAACTATGCCAACTGGATAAAAATAGCGGAAATTATATAAGTAGTTGTTTTTCTGCCACGATGTTTTAATTTTCAGCGAAGCGTTTTAGCTTTCGTAGATAACTGTTTTTGGAAAAAGTTTTATTTCCCGTACAGTGTGTATCCCTTTGTGTCTTCATTTCTTCATCATTCTTTCTTGGCAACTGTCATTACATGTATGTATGTTCTTATAGGATATTGCGTTCGAACTCTGGACTAAAAGATTAATCGCTCTTGACCATCATTCAAAACATTTAATAAAAACAAAAGAACTCGCCCTTTTCAAAAAAAAAAAAAAAAAAAAAAAATCCGGATTTCGACTTATTCGAAATATCACATGTTTTGAAAACTCGGATTTCTGTTACTCCATCAACAAAACGTTTAAACCGGCTTTGTTTGGGTTTTTTTCTATGGAGAAAGTTTGAGTTATTTAAATTAAAATTATCTAACGACAACGCCACATTCCGAAATTATTGACAATATTTGTGCACAAAATCTGTCAATAAAAATCTGAGCATAAAATGAACTGATTTGTAATATCAGGAAACGTAAAAACCGAATTTTTAAATAAGTATGTGTACACGAATTTGTTTATAGTATTTAATTTACAGTACGTACAAATTGTCAGTAAGCTCCGGTCCATGAAATATAGTAATAGCCAATGACAATGTTAATGACATAATTAAATGACAATTAAAAAAACATATTTGAGGTCAGTCGGAAATTTGTTTTCCAAATAGCGTAAAATATCGTTGCTTCTGTATTTCTCCAACTAAAATGAATTTATGAGTATTAAGTTTGATTGACTTTAACACGGAACAAAAATTGTGTAAATAAAATTTAGTTTCCCCGAGATATTGAAATTTTAAACATATTTGCAGACGTCGCAGTTTTATGAATTTGCTCCCTATTAGAAGTACATTAAAAAATCCTCTGGTATCTGATATGATATGATATCTTACATTAAAATTGTAGTGTCAATAAGCCAGACGGCAAAAAATAATTTCACCAATTAAAGGTGGGGGGCGTGCGTCAGTACCAATACTTCGATTATTTAAAAGCCCAAAAAACCATTACTTTTCTGAATTAGGAAAGTGGAAAAAAGTTGCGGAAATGGACAGTCAAAGTTTACAAATTTTAAATTGGCAATGCAGCAATTAATTAATTAATTAATTATTAATTTTCTTAAAAAAACTATAGATTTTACTTTATTGCTTCAACCATTGGGCCTAGTTGTTGACGTACTTGACGTATAAACATACTGAGTATGAAAATAAAATAAATAAATAAATGTAAAAATGTTCAAATGTATTCTTATTTATATGATATACTGTAATGTGCGTGTCTCAATGGTGTAACATCGAACGCAGTACTTGGACCTATACGTTTTATTTTGTTTCTGAATGATCTGTTTAGTATGATCATGCTACTCTTTAATGGAAATTACCACAATGTTGACATTCTTCAAGCTAAAATTGAGGGTGTATTACAAACAGGGTTTAGATTGCTGCCTAAGAATAAGTAACAGCGAGCAAGAATTAACTATTGGTTAAAGGTGACACTGTAAGTTTTCTACAAACGACTTCGGCTATTGTTTTGGCTAGAAACTAATCAGAACCAAAAGAAATTAGTCGGTAAACACACAAAAACAATAAAAGTCATTTGCGCTGGCCGGACGTCGGCTGAGCCGAATATTCACGCTGTGACGGTTATGCTCTGTATTTGGTGGGACCAATCCGGTGTAATTTATTACGAGCTGTTGAAACCAAGCGAAACCATCAATGGGGGTCGGTATCGACTTCCGCACAATACGCGGAGAGGCACGAAAAGGTGATTCTTCATAACAACGCTCATCCTCACTTGGCCAAGCCCGTTAAAACCTACCTGGAAACGCTGAAATGCGAAGCCTTACCCCACCCGCCATATTCTCCAGATATTGCGCCGTCCGATTATCAATTGTTCCGTTCGACCTGACTGACCAGGCCACTCATACGATGGCATCAGAGAATGGCCAGATTCGTGGATAGCCTCTAAAGATGAACAGTTTTATCGTGACGGAATTCGCGCTTTACCACAAAGATGGGAAAAATTAGTAGCTAGCGACGGGCAATACTTTCAATGCATCATTTGTAAACATGTTTTCATAATAAAGTTGCATTTTCATGCAAAACTCAGCGATAATTTTGTTGCGCATCTAATACATGCGGATATTAATTCACGATAGCTGCAAAAGATACGCCACAAGTTTAGACGAATTAAAAACGAAATTATTTTTTCCTGCTGAGGCTCATTTACAGCCGGTAGAAAAACTAACTATTCAAAGCTTCGTCTCAATCTAATGCCTCTACATTTCTTATAGACTTTATGGCGATTGTGGTTTTCTTAGGTTGTTCCTCAGCTACCAAATGTCACCCAAAATGTTAGGCAATACTGAACAAAAAAAAAAATAAAAGCATGGCGGTTCGACAGCCTAATCTGTCATTACACTCGTAATGGAAAAAGTACGTCTAAATAAATCACTCCATATGCTATTTTGTAATTTCAAGTCTGCACCTGGAAGATCTTAAATTTCGTCTATTTCTAGCATAGAAAACGTTTTAATTTTGAGAAAATTACTTATTACATCAATCCATACTGATGAATGGCTCAAAAATATACATTAGATCATCATCATTTATGTAGATTTGTATTATTATTGCCAAGCAGTTTGGGTTAGTTGACATTACTGCTACTGAGAAGTTTAAAATGCTCCTTTTTGTGTTGCATAAATTCTGAATTTCTTTGCACTTAGCGTAAGTTTGCGGCGCAGACCGTGTATCATTAACAAATTAGCGACATCGACATTTTTATTTATTTATAGATTTGCTACAGTAGGTTGATATTCAGTGTTGGTTAATGGCAAATTAATTTCTAAATAAGCCACAACAAAATTCACTGAGCTTATTTTTCTCTTTCGTTTTATCTGTGCTACAACGCTTTGTTTGAATTGCAATGATATAACATTGTTGTCGTCGTTGTGTTCTTGATTTTCCATACTTTTTGTTCGTAGTGCAAGCTTTATCTGATTTGCACAGCTTAAGCAGAAACTAAGTTGTATCAAGGACAATGTACACGCATAGATCAATTTTTTCGTTCTTATTTCTTATTTGGTAGTCCGATGATGCAAATATGTGAGCTAATAAGCATTCGACAACGGCAGTTGCCTCTTACACCTTAGGAAAAAGTTAATTTCTTTTTGCTTTTTTTTATAACTCCCTTTCTGTAAAATTGTACGAAAAGTGGCTTTAGCGCCGTAAAGGCATTGTTGATGCGTGCTGGCAATATTTTTACACCATGTTATGTGCAAAATGTTCCAATTATATTTATAAATTTCAAAAATTTGTAAAACTTAACATAAAAACTAAAATTAAATTAATGATTTAGAAGCATCTAAAGATTATGTTTTAAATTTTAAGATTTCTTTTAAAATTAGATATTTTATTTATTTGTCTAAGGTCCAAGTGTAATTTGCTAAATTCAAAACATTGTTTTATAATTCCAGTTCTTACATGATTTCGATTTCTAGCGTTGAAAACTGACTTATTTTGACAAAAACTGATTATATGGTATCCAATATTGTTCCCATTGCACTTTAAAAGCGAAATTTGTTAAAGAAAATAAATCCCAGACAATTCTCAGAATATACGATCCCACACTTCATTGTCTTTCTTCTTCTAACTGCGAGTGAAATGAGCGAATAGGCGGTGCACAGAGAAATTTGGCCTGGACAAAGAGGATTGTGTTCGGATCAAGGCAAAGTTATTGACGACAACGAAGAGTATTAGCTGATTCAGTGGTCTCTCTCCCGAATGAAATGAATGAAGTTAGTTCTTGATATGGCAATGCATTATTTTTTCCCAATTTGATGAAAAGTGTTTCCTGTGTAAATTTGTGTATATTGAGATATTTTTAATTGAAACAATTAATTATGTTAATACACTAATACGAAGCTACCGCTACGAAGTGCCGTTATTAGTTACCGAAGCAAACGCGAGCTAGGAATTTATTATGTGCGTTTTGAAATATTTACAATTTACTTTTGAAAATTACGATTTGGTATTAATACTGGTATATCTAACAATTATCCGAAATTATTTTAATAATTGAAATAATTGCATAAATACAAGCGGTATTTGACGAATTGTTGTCAATCATCCGATCTCTGACCTCATCACTTGTGATCATTTTTTCAGATTTGGAAATTATTTTAGTTAATGTGAAATTGTATTCACAGGTCCGGTTTAAAGCTTCTTGAATTGTAAGCAGATATAACATAACACATTAGAGTGACAGCTATATCATTGAAATACAGGTTTACCCTTTTTTTAAAAAACCGCCGGTCTGACAAGGCTATCAGCTGTTAAATACCTGTCATCAGTAGTGTTATTTATTTAGTGAAAGGTTTGCCATGTACGAATATGGAATATCGATAAACTACTATAACTACTTTTATCAAATAGTAGCGGAACCTATTTGAATAACACAACATCTACATTAATAGATTAAGCAATAACAAATATAGAGGGTACTATTGTAAACACGACGAAATGACGAATCTCTGGAAGTTATCGTACCAACAAAAAGGAAAACAAAAGATGTAAAAATAAAAATAAAATATCTATAGCATAATATTTCAGTCTTCCGAAATAATTTGAGGTGTAGTGGCTTAAATAAAATTCTTTAGAATGGTCTACAAATGAATCGTGTGATGTAATAATTTCAAGTATAAACAATTTGCTAAATTCAATGATCAAAAACATAGTTCTGAAGAATCAGAAAAGTAATAAATGGTATAATCCGGTTCTACGGAAAATAAAAAGAAAAAACTGTACTATATCAACTGGCAATTTGGTTCAATGAGGATTGACATTGGAACCTTTATAGAGCATTTAGAAATGAATATGTTTCAAAAATCGCTAGGGCAACAAAAGATATATTTAAATAATAAAATTAACAATTGTGAAGACCAGAAAACCCTATGGGAAGCAATCAAAGAGGATGTATTAAAAAAAGATATAGAAAAAATCAACGAAATAATTATCAACCAAAAGAAGATAACTGATGAAAACGCTATTTGTTATGAACTTAATTTGTTTTTTGTTAGTAGTGTAATGCATATTGTAAACTCGATACCGTGCGTTAAATATCAACATTTAATAGTAAAGAAACCACGTCTATAATTTAAGTTCGCATTAATAGACATAATAAGTTCCCTACAAACGGGAATTTTCCCGGAAGATTTGAAAGAATCCTGTATTGTTCCAAAAAAGAAAATTAAGAATACCAGCTATCCACAGAAAATTCGTCCAGTTAATATATTGATGACTATTAGCAAAGTTTTGGAAAAAGTAGTGCATCATCAGCTGTATAAATACTTTGAGGAAAACAATCTGTTGAATGAGAAGTAATCTGGATGTAGACAACAGCGAAGTTGCGAATCGCAAGTTAATTCAGTAGTAACACAGTGGAAAACGGAAATAGGCAACAAAAATTGCATTGTAGCGGTGTTTTTAGACCTGAAGCGGGCATTTGAGACCATAAATTGAGACCTTTTGATAAAAAAAAAACTGCAAAAGTATGGGGTAAAAGACATGGAATTGGCATGGTTTAAAACCTACATAGAAAACAGAACTCAAAGAACAAGGTGTGGAAACCATTTATCCATCGCCTTAAATATTAATATAGGTGTCCCTCAAGAGGCGGGGGATTTTGGGAACTTTATTGTTTATAGTATATATCAATGACATAGAAAAAGTACTAAAACACTCGAAAGTGTGCATGTTTGCGGATGATACTTTGGTTTATATATGTGGTAAGAATATTAAAAAAATGTGTACGTAACCTAAACTAAGATTTAGTACAAGTGGAAGAGTACCTTAAAATGAATAAGCTAAAACTTAATACAAATAAAACAAAGGCTATCTTTTTAAATGGTAATGCGGAACAAAACATGGATGGAAGGAGAACAAATCGAAATGGCGAATGAAATGAAATACTTTGGAATTATTATTGATAAAAAAAAAAGTTTGAATCATTTTATTTGTAAGATTTTGAAAAAATTGCGTTTCTAAGAAGAATTCGTAGAAATATTTCAACAATTACTGCTATAAAAATTTCCAAAACCATAGTAAAACCACATTTCGCATACAAATAGCTAAAACTTACTTCAAAAGTGTAGATTCAAACATGAGCTTTCAATCGAACAAAATTATCTTCAGCATTGAAGCTCATTTCTTACTCGGTGGATTGTGAGTGTTTGGTGCGCTCTATGGTTTGCAGGTATCATTGAGTTGTATTTTTTCGAAAACTACCTCAAAAGGATCCTCTGCTGCAACCAGTACACAGGCGGTCATTTAAATGACATTGTATTTCCTACATAATGGCGAAGTCCAAGCATTATAAAGAAATATTAAATTTATCTAACTTTACTTTTAAACCCAAAAAATGGATGATCCTATACAAGCTTTGTTTCAACTCAATTTGCTCCAACTTCACTTCTCGCTATCATTGAATATGGTTTTACTAGAAGATGTTATAGCTCAATTTGACGAAATCGCTACATTTGAACAGAATTTAAAAAAGACAGTTGTCTCTGTTTACAATAAACCCACAGGTGAGACAGAAATACAAGAGCTAGGAATTTTATAAAGTCAATGACGGGAGACTTACAAAGACTATCTCGCTCATCCATTATAGGAGAAAAGGGATAGTAATTTTCGATAGCTGCAAAAGACGTGCCCTAAGTTTAGGCGAATTAGAAACGAAATTATTTCTTCCTGCTGAGGCTCATTTACGGCCGGTAGAAAAACTATTATCTATTTAAAAAAACTACTGGCTAAGCAAGGCAAGTTACTAAGCGTTTACCCTTGACAGCTGAAGGTTTTGAAGTAAACCGCCTCGGTCGGTGACGAAGTTTTTGAAGTAGCCTGGGAAAGTTTGAAACAACAATACGAAAATAAGCTTATTATTGTTTACTAAGGGCATTATTTAATCTATCCCAATGTATGCAAGAATCCGCGAGCGGCTTAAAACAATTTAAAGAGATTGCAATTGTCGTCTATGCTTCGATACTATGAAATTGATATTGCATTGTGCGAATCAACATTTGGTTTTCGATGTTCCACGGAATTGCTTGCTTTATCTCTATAGGAATAGTCAATCAATAAGAAAACAAAAATACCAAAATAGGAAGACTTAAATAGGTTCTTGACGCTTTTATTAGAATAAATCCACGTTCAGATGATACTTTTCGCAGGAAATCTATCAACCCACAATGGTTCGGGTGTTAGACGAGAAGCATATGGTTCATTTGCCTTTTACGTGTGCTCTTCCACTGCAATCTACAAATAGCTCAAGATATGTTGCTCTAAACCAGTATCTTAGCAAAAGCAGAATATAAAAATATGTATTAGGTGTGCTCAAAAAATAAAGTGAATTTTCATTTTTCTCAAAAAATATTTATTTATTCATCAATTTCTATTTCATCTCCTTTAAAGTATACACTTGTGCCAGCGTTTTTTCCAATCCTCGAAATAGCTCCGACATGCACTTTTTGGTATGTCTTTAAGCTCTCTCATCGATTCGGTTTTCATCTCCTCAATCTTTGCAAAACGCAGTTCTTTTATGGATCTCTTCAATCTTGAGAACAAGAAAAATTCGCAGGGGGCCGAATCTGGTGAATACGGTGACTGAAGCATGATAACGGTGTTATTTTTGACCAAATAATCTCTCACAAGCAAAGATGAGTGAGCAGGTACATTATCATGATGCAAAAGCCATGCATTTTTTCCACAATTTCGGGCAAACGGCGCAAAACTTAAAGATAACACTTCTTATGGTAATCGAAGAAAACACTGAGCAAAACCTTGCGATTTGATCGAAATTGGAGTGCTTTTTTTTTGGACTTGGCTCTCTTGGACTCTTCCATTGGGACGATTGGGCTTGGGTTTGGGCTTTTTTCGATGTCATAACCATATACCCATGATTCGTCACCAGTTATTACCCTTTGAGGCAAATCTGGATCATCGTTAACGTCACTCAACAATTTCTGAGCGTTGGTTTTGGTCAAAATTCAGCAATTTTGGAACGAACTTCACTGCCACACGCTTCATACCTAAAATTTCCGAAAAGATTGCATAGCATGAGTCAACCGAAATGCCGACATCCTCAGCAACTTCTCTAATTGTGATTCGACGGTTCTCCATAACAATTTTCTTCACTTTCTCAACATTTTCATCGGTTGTTGATGTGCCGGGAAGTCCAGAGAGAGAGAGAGTCGTCATTCACATCTTCTCGACCGTCTGTGAAAAGCTTGTACCACTTGTAAACATTTTTTTTTTTTTTGACTCAGAGTACTCTCACCATATGCCACTGTCAACATTTCTAGTGTTTTTGAGCACTTAATTAAATTTTTTACACAAAATTTGATGCAACTTCTTTGATCCATTTTTGTCTTATTTATGCCTCTCACAAACTAAACATGCTATATGGATAAAACCGTCAACATATCTTCGAGACGAGTGTACCAACATAAAAAATAATAATAATCGAAAGTCATCATGGTAATTTTGTCCTGTTTCGTCCAAATAGTTTAGCGTTTGTTAACGGTACAATATTGATCAACATAGTATAATCTGCAAAAATATTATCCAAAACAGGTAAAGTTATGAAGTTATTATGCTAAGAGAGTAACGAAGAGAGCTGGATTCTCTTACTCTCATGCCTCTCTATTTTTTTCAAAACTTTTTTTCAATAGCGAAATAATTGATCCATGCATACACATTGCCTTTGGAGCTTATCTGCCTCTGACACCGTTATTGTCGCAGCATTTTATTTCACCACATATACAAAGGGCTCTAATTTTCCTCTTGGTTTCGCGCTATTTGTTCCCCTTCTTGTTTTCCTTATTCTAAGTGTCCTAACTACATTCTTTTCTATATCATTTTTATATCTTCTGCTCTACTCATTGCATTGTTGCGCATCTGCCGCTTACACTCAAGGAAACAAGTTAAATTAAAAAGTGCAATTTGTTAAAGAAAATAAATCCAGAAAATTCTCAGAATATACAACCCCAAACTTCATCATTTTTCTTCTTTTGACTGCAAGGCGGATGAGGAGCGAAAACGTATCAGACTGAGGAGTTTGGCTCAGACAAAGCGGATACTGTATGAATCAAGGCAAGGTTGTTGACTACAATGAAACAAAGTAACCAGCTGTTTCTATTACTGACAATAGAGACAATACTTGTCAGTCAAAAAACTAGAATTAAACATGTGGAATATGTTCAGAAATAGTTTTGATTTAGATTACAACGTTTGTTTGCGTAGCAATTAGAATATAGGAAATACAACAAAAGTGAATTAATTCCTTGCAAACAAAGGTATAATCTTCATTTGGAATAATGTTACCTTTTCTTTGCGCAAGGAAAGATGGCTTGATCCAGGTGGGACGAAGTTTGTTTTTAGAGTGAGTTTTTAATTTTTTAGCAAACAAGTTGG
This sequence comes from Philornis downsi, assembly GCA_019455685.1. Classification (NCBI taxonomy): domain Eukaryota; kingdom Metazoa; phylum Arthropoda; class Insecta; order Diptera; family Muscidae; genus Philornis; species Philornis downsi. The sequence goes on along the minus strand of JAHXMU010000191.1, from coordinate 1,248 downwards.
AGCGAGGTGGATTCTATTGGCAGTAGCCTTTACTCGTTAGAATCTATTCACATTTTTTTAGTAGAAAAGTAATCAAATATTGAACAGATATTTACGTAAAAATGATAGTTGCCAACCCACTGTAAATTGATTGCCGGAAGGGGGAATTTCAACGTTTAGGATTAAACATTGCCGGCCACCTTGCAACATCCAAATATACTTAATAATATAACCTCCTATAGGGAAAAATAAATACTGTTTGGCATAATAATTTTTTTCGTGAGCTTTATTTTTACGACCCCATGTATGCACCAGCTATCACCCATCCGAACAGAGTATACATCAGGGTTAGAAACCCTGGAATCTGATGCTGGAGGTCCGTGACGAAGGCCGCGTATACCTTAACCTCTAACAGCAATGCCACCTGCCGAGACTGGAAAAATGTGGATCGGTTAACGCAAAAGCTTCGTACGTCTCCCCTCAGCTTTGCTGGTGCAGACTGTGATGGGGTGCAGACTGTGATGGGACAAGCAATGAGCCCATACCTGCTAATTTCGCGGTAATGATCTATCTGGCACTCTGTCACCAAATGTGTACGATCCAAACAGTTTGAAAACCCCCGTACTTCGCGACATGTCGTAACCTCATTTCCACTTGCATACGCTGAAATTCTTTACATTCCTAGAACAGCGCTGTTTGCCAATAAATGTCCCTCGGTAGGTGCTGGAACAACGCTGATTAGCAATGGAAATCTCCCGGTGGACGCTGGAACAGCGCTGTTTGCCAATAAATATCCCTCGATGGAGGCTGGGACAGCGCTATTTGTTGTTAATGAATTTCCCTCGGTGGGCACTGGAACAGCGCTGTTAAGCTCTGAAAGAGAGCTATTTGACATTGGCGTGGTGTCTTGTGACTCTGGTACAGAGTAACTTGGAAAAGTTTCCATTTTCTTTGGTTGTTAAGGGGAGGTTTGGCTACATATTAAGGCGCAGGAACAGCGTTTTTGACCTTCTGTGGGGTGAAGTATGTATTCCCGGCACCTTCATTTTCATCGAAACTCGATGGACTTGTTGTCGGAAAGGCAACAGCGACGGGATTGGAACTTTTACATTCCTCGTCCGACATGATGGTTCCATCATAATCCATGAATTCGGATTCTGCGAATGGTGGCTTTTCCATTGCTGTGGGGGAAAATACGTGATATAAATCTAGGATGACTGTTCGATTCGAATGTCCACGATTCTTCTATAATTTTCTTCTCGATATCTA
>JAHXMU010000190.1:274573-312105 GCA_019455685.1 Philornis downsi | reverse complement strand
TGACGGCCTTTGCAACAAAATTTGGTATTCATCATAGTACAGGGTGGCGCAATAGAACGTGCATATTGCATCATCTTTTTTTGCGGGGTAGAAAAGGCGCGAGCGTGGGGGCGCCTACATCGTTGGGTTGGTGGGCTCATGGAGTTTTAGTCGCTATGAATCACTTCGACGGGAAGCGTCGCGCATTTTACGAGAACTCTCGTTCATATATTGCTACTAGGCGACTATATTGTGCTGAATATGGACTACGGCGAATCTGTGAAGCTCCGAGTGCTAATTTAATTAAAATATGGGTAAAGCGTTTTGAAGAGACCGGTTCAACATTTAAACCACAAGCAAATGGTTGCCCAAGAACATCTAGGACCGAAGACAATGTGGAGAGAATTATGGAGTCAGTACGAGGAAATCCACAAATGTCGACTCGCAAGAGATCGTCTGTCTTACAATTATTGCGACGAAGTTTGCAACGAACTTTAACATTGGATCTTAAACTGCATCCATATAAGCTGCAATTAACACAAGACGGTGGTGAAGCAGATGTTCCCTAGCAGACTGATTTCGAAAAGAGGTGATATCCCATGGCCCCCACGTAGTCCAGACTTGACGCCCCTTGACTTTTTTTGTGGGGATACCACAAACACAAAGTCTATAGTAATAATCCAAGAAACATCGTTCAGCTCAAGGAGAATATCCGTGGTAAAATGGCAGCCATTACACCAGTATTACTGAAGAAAGTTTTCAATAATTTTCGTTTGCGGTTAGAGGAGTGCCGTCGTAGAGAGGGTCACCATTTAGATGATGTTATTTTTAAAAAATAAACTCCATTTATACTCTACAATGCCTTAGATTTATTTTAACCATACCATATTTTAACCATAATCTTATTTTATTATTTTTAAATAAATATTTCATTATTTTTTAAATATGCACGTTCTATTGCGCCACCCTGTATTATATCAAGAATAATAAACCGCTTTCGATCTTCGGGTTCTTTGGCTACAGTACATAAAGGTGGACGGCCATGAAAGACCAGCAAACGAGATGATCAGGCTAATGCGCTTAGTAAAAAGGATCCGTTCGTATCGTCAAGGACCATTGCCTCACAATTGTCGTTAAACGTTACTCCCAGAACCATCTAAAGACGAGCTATAGAAGGGGGCCTAAAATCTTATAGAAGTGCAAAAAAGCCCTTTATTTCACGGAAAAATAGACTGACCAGGATTGAGTTTGCGAAGAAACATATTAATTGGTCCACTGCACAGTGGACAACCGTGTACCATTCTCCGACGAATCCAAATTTAATATGAACGGTTCCGATATATTTAGGCTACTTCGGCGACCCAGAGGACAGCGTCTTAAGCCACAATATACAAAAGGCATAGTGAAATACGGAGGGGGCAGCGTTTTGGTCTGGTGCTGTTTCTCAGGCCATGGCATTGGTCCAATTCATAGAATAAGTGGAATAATGGATCGATTCGTTTATAGAGACATTCTTCAAAATGTATTGCTTCCACATGCAGATGAGGAGATGCCAATTAAGTGGAGGTACCAACATGACAACGACTCCAAACACACTTCTAGGTGTGTGAAAAAATAATAAAATTGAAGTTTTACAATGGCCTGCGCAATCGCCTGATCTCAACCCCATAGAAAATCTATGGCAAATTGTAGATCGAAATATAGACAGCGATAGCTGCAAAAATTTGGATGAGCTCTATAAAAATGTGGAAAATGCCTAGAAGAAAATTTCTCCAGACGTATTAAATAATTTAATTGACTCCATGCATCGAAGATGTGCCGAAGTTTTACAAAATAATGGATATGCCACAAAATGAGTCTTTTCTAGTCCTCAGTTACGTAGTATTGGTTACGTGCTTTAGTTTTGTCGCCTAAAAACATTGAGTTTTATCTTTTTTCTTAAATTTTAATGAATTTTTATTTTTATTTTTATTTTAAGGAATTTTAATGAAGAATTCATGTTGTTTTTGTTTTATTTTAAAATATAATTTAATAATCTAGAATGTTGAATAAAAAAATCAATTATCTAAACGAATTGTGAAATGCTGTTTAACAGCATTCGTAAAAAGCATTCCGTGCTTTAATTTTGTCCGATACGTACATACTATATAACAGACATGTGTACCAACATAACAGAAAAAGTGCGAAAATCGAACCTACGTAACTCACGGAATTTGAAAAAAAACGTTTGTTTTATCACACCTCGTATGAATTTATGAAGTTGTTGAATTTAATAATATGAAATGATAATCCTAAGGCAAAAGTCAGGCCTGCATACTGGACTGGAACTAGAATTAGAATTGTTTTTCTGATATCTCTTCCATTTTTAAGTATTCAAGTATATGATTTTAAAGAATAAAATTCTTTCAATTTTGTTAATTACAGGGTGGGCCATATGAGTGTTGGCGATTTAATTCTTCAATTTCTCGGTAACGTGTGGCGCGGGGTGGCGTGGGGATATGTTGTTCGCTGCGCCGCTTCCTGGAAATTTAGTCGCCATGGAGCCGTACACGGGAGTGCAGCGTGCATTTTGTGTCCGAGCGTATTACGAAAACAATAAATCAGTGATTACTGCACGACATTTGTATCGGCATGAACACGGTTTACACGATTTAAGTGAAGTTCCAAGCGCCAATGTGATACGAAAATGGATCAGAATGTTCGAAACAACCGGCTCAACAGTACCAATTACGGTTCGTGGTCGCCCAGTTTCTGCAAGATCAGCCGACATTGTGGACCGTGTTCGTGCTTCAGTTCAGCGAAATCCGCAACAGTCAACACGTAAGAGAAGTCAGTCTTTGGATGTCAAAAGAACAACTTTACGACGAATTTTGAAACGTGATTTGCATTTGAACGCTTATAAGATTCAGATAGTCCAAGAATTAAAACCCGATGATGCCAATAACCGACTTAACTTTGTCAATTTGATGCTAGAGCGGTTCAACAATTTCAACAGCTTGATTTTTAGTGATGAGGCCAATTTTCACCTTAATGGCCATGTGAACAAGCAAAATTGTCGGTTCTGGTCCGAGACTAATCCCCGATGCTTGCATGAACGTCCACTTCACAGCCCTAACCTTGTCGTGTGGGCTGGGATAACGTCAACCGGTATTATTGGACCATACTTTTTTGAGGACGAAAGAGGGCATGCGATGACGGTTAGAGCGAGCAATTATTGCAACATGCTAGCAGACTTTTTGGTGCCAGCTTTGCAAGAACTTCAAGGCAATACCTCGAGGATGTGGTTTCAACAGGATGGGGCCACATGTCATACGGCTAGGGTATCCATAGAGCTGCTGAAAAATGTTTTTCCTGGAAAACTCATTTCGAAAAGGGGGGATATTCAATGGCCCCCACGTAGCCCCGATCTCTCTCTATGCGATTATTTTCTATGGGGCTACCTCAAATCGGTAGTCTACGAGAATAATCCGACCAATTTAGAGCAGTTGAAGAGGAACATTATTCAGGAAAGTAACAAAATACCGAGAACAACTTTTCAACGAGTTTTCCAAAATTTGCGACTTCGGTTCCAAGAGTGTCAAGCAGCCGAGGGAAGCCATTTGGACAACATTATTTTTAAGTCTTAAAAATTCCCATGCTTCTACTTTTTAAAAATACAAATATATTATTTTTATGTTTCGTAGTTTTTTTTAATTGAATATTTAAACCGCCAACACCCTTATGGCCCACCCTGTACAATCTAAAACTGAAACTGAAATTATTAACAAAATTACTTTACGAGTTAAAACTACTCTTTATGTTTAGTATCTGACTAACAACTTTTTGTGATCACTGTAATCAGTGGTGTACCTGCCGTATTTTCGTTTTATGAACTGCAAAAATTTTACAAAGCAAACAAACAGACAGAAAAGTATGGAAATTAGTTGCGACTAATGAAATGAACACCACTTCAATGCTACAATTAACAAATTGCTGAGCTTAAAACAAATGTGTATAATTAAATTTTCGTTTTTAATTTATGACCACTAAAGGCAAGAGACGTAGCGGCGATCGCGCTGATGGTGGTAGCGGTGACGGCAAGTTCGCGTCATTGGTCACACCGGTATTGAATGAATTAATATGAGCCATAATTAACGCCACGAGTTGCTTGGAAACGCAAGAAATACATGTCTGGAATGTTAATGTTGTCTAGGCATTAGTCGGAGATACACTGAGACAGAGCTTAGGTTTATAGCAGACACCCGTATGGCAAATAAGACAGGTGACATGTGATTAGCGCCCTTGTAACGATCGTTTAGGTGTAAAATAAATGCAATTTTTATAATGAATTTGCTTAAAATAATTGTTCACATGAAGAGGGGGAAGAAAGGAGGAATCATGCATGCACTTTTACCGATACAAATTTAACTCTTGCACTTAAAACGAGGATTGGGCGAAGCCCTTATTAAGCTCGTTTTAATTGAAAATTAAAATATCTAAACTCAACAGAGAACAAGCACTGTGACACTGTATCCATCGCCTTTCGATAATTTTAGTTTAATGATAAAAAAAAATAAATAATGGTTGTGTTTCGATTTTTCCTTTTAAACAAATCCAATTTATTTGTTCATTTATATATACCTATATATATGTATGTATAATAAAACCAGAAACACTTTGTTTAATTTAAAAATTAGCAAACACCATTTTCTATTTGTTAGCTGCTCAGTTATAATCATCGTTGATGTTGTCTTCTCCGTGGTCCAAAAAGCAAGAGTTTTAAAATCCCCAAGGCTATGTGCAAGTTGAAGAGTGCATTGTCACACAATAATGTGTGTGTCCCAACAAGAACGCAAGATTTAAATTTGGCGCCATTCGAAGTGTCATTGTTTGACATTTGAACAATTGTTATTGTTTGCCAGTAGAAGGTACGAGGTTAGTAAAACTGGAGCGTTACACGAATGAACAACGCATTCTCATTGTGAAATTGTTTTACCAAAATGAAGAAAGTTTTGCGGCTAAAGTTTGCAAATTGCGAGCAATTTGGGGTCACAATAATGCTCCAAAAGAGTCAAGTGTAAAGAGATTAACGGATTAATTTGCCAAAACTGGGTTTGTTAGTGACGTAAAGACAACAACGCGCCTTCGACCAGGTCGATCGACCGAAAATGTTGCAGCTGTACGTTATGATGTCACTTAAATGCCATCCACCTCAATTCGACACCGAGCTCAGCAAATTGATGTCCAAATCCATTGATGTTCAAATCCACTATGCAGCGAATTTTGACGAAAGATTTGCATTTTCATGCATGCAAAGTTCAATTGACTCAGGAACTGAAGCCAACTGACCATGGACAGCGAAGGCAGCTCGTTAATTGGGTATTGGAGAGACAACATGAAAATGCTGATTTTGCCGATGAAATCATCTTCAGTGGCGAGGCCTATTTTCATCTTGATGGCTTCGTCAATAGGCAGAATTGTCGCATTTGAGGTGAGGAAAATCCTCGAGTGATTCACGAGAAGCAAATGTATCCTCAACGTGTCGCTGTGTGGTGTGGATTTTGGGCTGGAGGAATCATTGGACCTTTTTTTTATGAAAATGAGGCATATCAAGCGCAAACAGTCAATGGTGTTCGGTATCGTGAAATGATAACCAGTTTTTTCGTGCCAATAATTGAAGAAATGAATGTGGAGGGCATGTGGTTCCAACAAGACGGCGCCACATCTCATACAGCCAGAGAAACAATTCAATTGCTGCAACAGTCATTTCCCGGTCGTGTTATTTCGCGTTTTGGATACCAGAATTGGCCGCCTAGATCGTGCGATTTAACACCATTAGACTGTTTTCTTTGGGGTCTTTTGAAGTCGATGGTTTACTCGAATAAGCTGACGACGACTCAAGTCTTGAAAGAGGAAATTGAACGCTGCATTAATGAAATATCGCAGCATTTATGCAAAACGGTCATTGAAAATGTCATTAAAAGATCGCGTGTGTTCCAGCAAAGCCGCGGCGGCCATCTACCCGATGTGTTGTTCCATACATAACCTCATTCTGTCTACTTTACGATATAATAAAGTTTCATGATTTTTTTTAAATATCTGTGTTTTATTTAAAATTTAAATCTTGCGTTCTTGTTGGGACACCCTTTATATTTCCATATTTTGCAAGTCGTACACTACGACCTCTACTCAACATATGCGAAAACACAGAGTTAATACTTTCATTAGTCAAACCGCTACAACAACAACAATTTAGCCTTGACATGATTTGTATCAGGGATTAAGATACTGGGAGTTAAGAAGATACTTTAACAGTGCTGAATATAGTTATAGGATCGAATTAGATGTTGAAACAGAATTTTGCAAATATTTAAATTAAATGATACTACAATGATGATATGCTAAGTTATGAATATTATAATAGTAATTTTAGTTAGATTATTAATATTAATGAAAAATGGTGTTTTTACAATTTGCTTTATATGGGAAAAATTATGTTCTTAGAAATAAAATAAAGGTTGGAGGAACATACTCGTATACATTTCCGCAAACAGGTTGCGTTTTTTTGTATCCGATATGGGATACCCGTATAGGATACCACAAAAAAAAAACGCATCGGCGCTTAGCAAAATTAACTTGGCAGCATTGTTATTTATGAAATGTTTATTAATTTTGCTTTCTTCTTATTCATAAACATTTTATCACCCATTTATAAAATAAACGCAATTTATTGTTCGCACAATTAATAAATTTAAAATTGAATTGGAACGCATTGTGTTTGCGCTGATGATGAACTTAGAAAATGTACCTATTGTTATTATTCCGGAAATCTGAATTCTAATGTTTTTCTTAATAGCTAGAAGCGGGCAATGACCCCCATGAAGTGGAGGATTTGCAGGCAATTGTTGAGACCATAGTTGCCATGTTCCCTTCATCGTCGAGCTCGTTTGAGAGTGAAGATGGTAGTAAAGGCGATACTGCTGCAGCTGGTGCACAAACCCGAAATTTACAAACTGATACTTGCAAAAAAAAATTAACGGCTTGTACTGGGTGTCCCTCGGGAAGGTATACTACTTTATTTCGCCGCCATTTTGAGAAACATAAATTCATGTTTGGCAGTCGTGAAGTAGAGATGTGGCAAATTTATAATGAAAAAAATATTCGATAAACCAACGTGTTTTAATCGTTAAAACATTTTATCAAAATCAGTCATCGATTACTGTGACGATGAGAAAGTTACGTGAAATTTTTGAGAGAAAAAACGTGCCAACAACACACACTATTTATCGTGTACTGAATGATTTCGAAGAAAGAGAGTCTGTACATGATAGGGCCAAGCATGGACCACAACGTACTGAAAGATCGCCTGAAAACGTTAATGCTGCTCAAGAAAGTATTCAAAATTATCCATCAACCTCAATTCGACGTCGTGCTCAGGAGCTTGGTCTTCAAAGAACAACTTTGGGCACAATTTTGCACAAGGATTTGCATTTGTTTCCATTTAAAATTCAGTTGACACAAGAGCTTCTTCCACAAGACCATTTACGCCCCCGTACATATGCCAATAGGATGTTACAGCTCGCCCATGACAACCCCGAGTTTCATGAAAAAATCATAATGAGTGACGGGGCACATTTTCATTTCAATGGATATGTGAATAAACAGAATAGTCGGTTCTGGGCAATGGAAAATCCTCAAATTATTCATCAGTCACCTTTGCATCCATTAAAAGTGACAGCCTGGTGCGCAATTTGGTCAGGAGGAATGATCGGGCTTCACTTCTTTGAAACTGAAAACGGCGTAACGTTAACTGTCAATGAGGAGCGATATCGTGATATGATTGAAATCATTTTAACGCCACAACTGCATGCTTTGGGCTTGATGATCATGTGGTATCAACAAGACGGTGCCACATCGCATACAGCCAGGATTACAATGGAATTACTGCGAGACCTCTTTCCACAACAAGTTATTTCAAGAAATGGTGATGTTGATTGGCCTCCACGGTCGCCTGATTTGTATGCTCCGGGCTTCTTTTTGTGGGGATATCTGAAAAGTGAGGTTTATGCAAACAAACCAGAAACGCTTAAGCAACTCAAACAAAATGTTCGTAATGAAATTAATGAAATACCGCGTGAAATGTGTGAGAATATAATGGAAAATGTGCTCAAAAGGGCTCGCATTTGTGAGGCTAACAGAGGCGGGCATTTATCCGATATTGTATTCCGTACATAATTGCCGACATTAAATAAAACATTTATCAATATAGGATCTATTTTCTTTCATTTAATCAAAAATTATAGTTATATAGTCTTGCCTATAAATTATAGAGGAACATTCAGTCAATTAGAATAGCAGGCACCCTATATGACATTATAATGAATTCACATTCATTTTATTGAACGCCTGGTGTACACTAAATTGTACAGGATTTTGGGACAATTGTATTAGGGGTATAAAGTTAACGAGTTATACATTTTTCGGTTTCAAAAGTAAAGTTAAATAAAACAAACTTTTATTTCATTACAATGCTGGGACCTCGTACGAAATGCAATGTCATATAAATGCCCGCCTCTGGATTGGTTGCAGCAGTGGATGCGTTTGAGGTAGCTTTCAACCCATTTTTCGCACATTTCGGGCGGTATCTCGGCGATAACTTGACGAATGTTGCTTTTCAAACGCTCCAACTTTTGGGGATTATCCGCGTAAGCATGGTTTTTGACGTAGCCAACAAAAAAAGTCTAATGTCATCAAATCGCATGATCTTGGTAGCCAATTGATGTCACCAAAACGTGAAATTAAGTTTTCTTGAAACTTCCCATGCAATAAAGCCATAATCGGTCGAATTATGTGGCCCATGGCACCGTCTTGTGGAAACCACATATTGTCCAGTTCATAATTTTCTAATGCAGGCCAAAAAAAATTCGGTTATCATACGGCCATACTCTGAACTGACGATAACGGTTCCCCCAGCTTCGTTTTCGACAAAATACGTTCCAATGACACCTCCAGACCACAATGCGCACCAAACAGTCACCTTTCCGGTTGCAATGACTTTACCATTATCACTTCCAGGTTCTTCGAGCCCAATCTACGACAATTTTGCTTGATGGAGGTGCAAATTCATTTTTTTTTCATTTTTTCGAAAACTACCACAAAAAGGATCCACTGCTGCAACCAATCCAGAGATGGCCATTTAATTAACATTGTATTTCATACATAATGACAAGATCCAAGCATTATAATGTAATAAAAGTTTCATCGAAATCATATCTTTATGTGTGTGTGTGTTTTTTTGGATGATGAATATTTGGCTACTCCAGAGACTTTTATTCTGGGTTTTCAATTTTAGGACAGTTTGGTAAAATTGGCCGGAAATTGTACGTCCGCCAAAATGATAGAAATTTCATGCTCTTACTCCCTTGTAATTATCAAAGTTTTTCATCTGGTCAAATTTCTATCAAATTTTTCAAGATGTAGGTTGCCGAAAGTGTAAAAATCATCTTACAATTTATCATTTCTTCCGGCGACTTAAACTGCAACTAAACACGCGTTTCAATTCATCGAACTACTAAACATTTAACGGAATTTCATGACGAATTTATTCAGCCTTAGACAGACCAGAAATGTCTGTTCATACGTTTAGACGTCTAATTGATACGTAAATATCAATATAAAATGTCAGTTAGTCAATGATGAAGAAGTGAACCGCGATTGGGATGCCTTTGCTGCGAAAGACACAAAGGAGGAACACAGTCGACGGGCCGACAGAGAGGAAGAGGCACAAAACACAGACAACATAAAAGTCGTTCAATAGACGGTGAGACACAGACTCATTCATCCGCAACAGAATCCACTTGTTGGACAAACAAACTACCGGCCAAGCGACTATGGTTGGCATCCGACGCCTGACTGACGAACGGACCACCGGACTACCATCATATCTTACCGTACGACCGACCAGTCTGTCTAGCCGGTGAAAAACGACAAAATGTTTAAACAAAATCAACCAAACCACACATCCGTGTGTACGTCGTCTACATCGTATGTGTGAAAGTTTGTGTTTACTGTGAATGCTCAGTCAGACACCGATGACGCGACGTTCGTTTCGTTTCCAATGTCTAGACATAAACAATAAAACTGAAGTATTTGTTTTTATTACGAAATTTTGTTAAAATTTTGGCAAAGCACAATTTAATTGTTGTTTTTGTTGTTGTTACCAAAATATAAAATGTGTTAACATCGCATTGATTTGGAGTTTAAAACGTTTAAATATGAAAAGCAAATATAATTTAGTCGAATGATGGCTCATGACTGTCGCCGTCATCGTTTCGGGGAGACTGGTTGAACTCAACGAGATAATAAAATTATAATGCAGTCATCATGTAAAGGGTGATTTTTGTGAACAAAGCTATAGGCTGGACACACATTTTATCGGAATAAAGTCATTTTAAACCAAAGGTTTTTAATGCATTCCGATAACACTGAAAAGATGAGTTTTGCAACTTCTACAAATTGGCAGATAATATATTTTCGATACATTTTTCATGAGCTATGTTTGCTACATCCTTTTAACTTCAGACTTTCTCAAAAACTGCAGAGCGATAACGACAACTTTTACATTGAGAGTGGCTAAAATTTGCAATAGTTGATTTTCTTTCCAAATAACGTTAGTAAAGGACTCCGCAAAGCGATTATTTAAAATACACATCAAATCTAATTAGTGCACCCTATTATACAAATACAGCCTATATAGAAAACACAATTCAAAAAGGATTTGTACCACCAGAAACTTTCTTATATCTAGATAGTCGAAAGGCTATACAAAACGATGATGGTGTTCCAATTTTCTACCATCATTATCGGAGGGCTACAACAAAGGCAATAAATAGCAACGCAGTTAGTGAGACAGGCATACGATTTAACACTTGCATACCTAACAAAGATTATCTCCAGATTAGACACCAGTAAATACTGGTGGATCACTTAACATAAATACGCATTTTTCATGAATTTTCCGTTTTACAACTTGACTCTCTTTTACCCCCACTCAGATATAAACGTAATGTTTTTTTTCTCCTCTTCAATTTTTCATTACATCACATTTATCATAATTCCTCGCATGGACTACTAATTATAATAAAAAAAAAATAATACTTAAGTATAATAAAATAAGATTATACAGGGTGGCGCAATAGAACGTGCATATTTAAAAAACAGATTAAAAAAATAAATAAAAAGGTATGGTTAAAATAAATGTAAGGCATTGTAGAGTAATAAATGGAGTTTATTTTTTAAAACTAACATCATCTAAATGGAGAGGGTCACCACGACGGTACTCCTCTAACCGCAAAAGAAACTTATTGAAAACTTTCTTCAGTAATACTGGTGTTTCTTGGATTATTACTGTAGACTTTGTGTTTGAGGTATCCCCACAAAAAAAAGTCAAGAGGCGTCAAGTCTGGACTACGTGGGGGCCATGGGATATCACCTCTTTTCGAAATCAGTCTGCCAGGGAACATCGGCTTCACCACCGCCATGGCGTCATTTGATGTGTGACAGGTAGCTCCATCTTGTTGGAACCAAGTTCTGGAATTCACTATTCTTGAACTTTCAATTTCTGGAGCCAAAAATCCGTCCAACATCTCAACATAGCGTTCCATATTAACCGTGACGTTTTGGCCCCGCGCATTTTCGAAGAAAAAAGGACCAATTATTCCTCTGCCAGAGATTGCTGCCCATACTGTCACTTTAGGACTATGCAATGGTTTCTGGTGTTTGATTTTGCGATTTTCACTGTTCCAGTAACGACAATTTTGACGGTTTACGAACCCATTCATAAGGAAATGAGCCTCGTCAGAGAGAAGGATATTGTCAAAATTGGAAAATCGATTAAGCATTTCATTAGCAAATGCGAGCCTTGCTATGAAGTCAGACTCTCTCAATTCTTGTGTTAATTGCAGCTTATATGGATGCCGTTTAAGATCCAATGTTAAAATTCGTTGCAAACTTCGTCGCGATAATTGTAAGGCAGACGATCTCTTGCGAGTCGACATTTGTGGATTTCCTCTTACTGACTCCATAACTCTCTCAACATTGTCTTCGGTCCTAGATGTTCTTGGGCGACCATTTGTTTGTAGTTTAAATGTTGAACCGGTCTCTTCAAAACGCTGTTGTTTATTTTAGTATGCACAAAATGTGATGAACATAAATAAACAGAAAATAAAAAAAAAAACGTTAATAAAGAATCGGCAATGATCTCCATAATCATAAAAAAAAGAAACCACATTGTTGACATATTGGCGACTTAAAGAAAATACATTTGGTCTCTTTCGTATGGCATTCAATCCCCACTTCATTATATTTTTTCACAAGTGAATGTATAGGATTATCCATTTAGTGCTTTTGAAACTGACCAGTCTGGCAAGGCTGTCTACTGTTAAATACCTATCATCTTAAGCGTTATTTATTTAGTGAAAGGTTTGCCATTTACGAATATGGATCGTTTAACAACTGACGAACGCGTAGAAAAAGTTAAACCCTACTACAAAAGTGGTGATTCAAACCTGGGCACTTTTTGTGCATTACGGGGTGATTATGGTCGTCATAATCGACCTACTGCGCAAGGAATTGGCAAGATTGTAAAGAAATTTGAAGAGACTGGAAGCGTTGCAGATATGGTCAGGCCTATGCATCATCGCAATGTACAAACTGCTGAAAATATCGCTTCTTCTTACTGAAAGTGTGGCGGATAATTCGAATTTGTCGATTTCACACCATTCTCAGTAATTAGGCTTATCTTGCGGCTCATTATGGCGTAATTTACATTTGGATTTGCACCTTCATCCCTATAGAGTCCAACTCACGTAACAATTAAAGCCGACTGACTATTTACAACACCGTATACATATACACCGATTGGGTGCTACAGCAACAGGCTTTCAATATTGATTTTTCAAACAAAATTCTCTTCAGCGATAAAGCTCATTTTTCACTGGGTGGTTACGTCAACAAGCAAACTTGTCACATATCGGGCTCGAAGAACCCAGAAGTGATTGTGGAAAAGTCATTGCATCCAAAAAAAAAGTGACTGTTTGCTGAGCGTTATGGTCTGGAGCTGTGACTGGGCGGTATTTTTTCAAAAATGATGGTAGAGGAATGGTAGAGGAACCGTTATCATCAGTTCAGAGCGCTATGGTCATGTGATAGTCCACCTTTTTGGCCTGCAATTAAAGATTATGAACTAAACGATATGTAGTTTCAGCAAGACGGTGTCACGAGCCGCACAACACAACCAAGTTTGGCTTTATTGCATGAGAAGTGTCCGAAAAGCGTAATTTCACGTCAATTGGCCACCAAGATTATGCGATATGACGCAGTTAGACTTTTTTGTGAGGCTATGTCAAAGACTGTGTTTATACGGATAATGTTGGAGCAATTGAGAACCAACATTTATGAAGTTATCGCCAAGATACCGCCCGAAATGTGCGAAAAAGTGCTCGAAAACTACCTCAAAAGGGTCCACTGCTGTAACCAATTCAGAAGCAGTCATTTAAATGACATTGTATTACGTACTTTACGGCAAGGTCTAAGCATTAAAATGAGAAACAAATTTAACCGAAATCATAGCTTAATGTGTGCTTTATTTTAATTTAACTTTACTTTTGAAACCAAAAAAAAAAAAAAAAAAATGGATAACCCGGTACTACCTACGACACAAATTGGAGAAAAAGTTGGATCAACTGCTCTCTTAATATACATTTTATATCGATTTAACCATTTCTCCAATGAAAGTTGGACTATGAAATTTGCGTTCATAATCTACTTATTAAATTGAGATATGTTTATGCCAGATTTCACCTTTCTGGCTTTAGTGACTCGTGATTCAAACAGACACTGGATCAGGAAAATATATCCTTTATGGGGTGTCAGATGAATATTTCTGTGACCCCGTAAACGAAGTAACGAAAGAAACACGAAACTATTTTTCCCTTGAAAATGTTTTCTGATAGTTTCGCCAATTGAGTACTCATTGCTAAGTAAATATAGAATCAAAATTTCTAATCTAAGTTACTTCTGTCATTTCACTTGAAAAACTGGAGAAATTTATATATTTTGTTTGTGGTATGTGGAGTGTTTCTGCCGCGCCCGCTTTTCTAGGAAGTAGTAGTAATACTTCGCTCACGATAATATGGATCGCTTGCGTACAAGATCAAACCCACCTATCGAAAAACAAAGTTTTTTTTTTCTTAATTAAAATTAACATACAGTAGGAACTAATTGACTTGAGATAGAATTATGCCAGTTAATACAATGACACCGCTTTAATTGTGGGCGTGGCTGTTGACATACTTCTATTTCACTGGAAAAACTTTGATAATTTGAATCGATGAACCGGTATACAATTACAAATTGGCATGTAAAATGCTGTCAATGGCACAAATGGCCATTGAAGTACTTGTTCGCATTTACGTAGAAATTGACCTAACAAATAAATTATCGATCCATGAAATGTAATCCTCTTGTTAATAGGTTAATTTTTTGTCGAAACCAGAGCAGAGGCATTTCATAAATCGATTTTAAGAGCACTCTATATGTTGCACAATGTCTGAACAAGCATTAAGGGGTCCCGGTGGTCTAGACCTCGAACATTTAGGGTATTTTCAGGAACTTTTTTTGGCAATGAAAAAACTGAAAAACGATATCTAATTTTTTTTAGTATTTTTATTTAACTTCTTAAAAATTAAAAAAAAAAAAATTTTTAATTTTAATAATTTTAAAAATGGCGCCGAAGTTGACGCTTCTGAAAAATTGAACCTGAACGGTGTTGTCCATTTTGACTCTTCTATTTATCTGTAACACAAAAACCAAAAAAATTATTAATCAGTATGACTGCAGCTAAGTCCCGTACTAGAATAAAATAAAAATTTGACAAAATGGCGCGGTTTTGAATTTGACACTCTAAAAATCGGGGTTTTTTCAGTTTTTTAATTAAAAAAACTACGAAATAATGGAAATAAGAATATGATTCTAGTACGGGCGATAGCCATTAATGTTGTGAACAACATGTTAATTAATTTCAGACGATTCGGTTAAATAGTTTTTAGGCCGAAAAAAGTAGTTTTGAAATAATTGAGTTTAAAGTTTTGAAAGTGGATATTTCACTGTCACTGCACCATCACAATCTTTGCACTTCAATAGCTGTTGCAATGTCAAGAATACCGCATTGAATTCAAAGATACAATAACTGAAAGTAGGATTGGCATTTACTAGAAATAATACGTACAATACGTACAAAAGGTCACATTTCCGAGTAGGGTCGGAACAGCTGTAGCGCGACGAACAATGCGACCTTTGATGCCGCCACGTGACTAATCTGACTCTACCTGCTAAAACCGCTGTAGAATCGAAAATACTGGGAATATCCTTCCAAAAATTTTACAGTATATTCGTAAAAGCTTATATTTTTGAAATATCAAAAAAAAAAATATCGATTTTTTTGAAAATTCTAAACCACCGGGACCCCTTAAATTTAGGTGATAGCAATAATAATAGCTTGTGAGAATCAACACATACATTTAAGTCGGAGTCTATTTCATCACTTATATTGCAAAATCCCTCTTTGTAGCTGAATTAGTAAGTTTATGTTCTAGTTGATCCGTTTTAGAAATACATTAAAATTTGATTTCAATTTTATTGAATTTAATATCAGTCTTCAAATGGAATTCCACACAGTACAACCAAAGAGGACTAAAAAATATTAATCCATTCTTATCAACGACAACCATTCCGGCCGCATAACAAGACTTCTTTCTGGCTGTCTCGCTGCCAACATTTACACACTTTCACATCCACATCCAGTCTATTGTTGAGTCACAAGATTACTTCCACAACAGCGACACTTTTTATTAACATCAGATTCAATTAATATCTGTATCAACCACAATTCGCCACTGACAAGTAAATATCAATCGGTTGAATGGATGAAATGTGATTCATTCAATAAGTTGTTGCCACCATTAATGTACACATGACAGCTTTCATGGCGGTGAGACTGAGGGCAGCATTTTCTTATTCCTTCGTAGAATTGATGCTGCTGGAGTTTGGCCGTCAGCAGTTTTACTGCCGTTAGGGCAATTGTAAAGGATTTAGAAACCCGGTTAAATGACTTTAATAACCGAAATTATATTAAGAGTTGATTATGCTTTCCGCAAAACAAAATATTTCATATGATATTAGAGCAACTAGAGTAATATATAGGTATATATAGAGTGATTTTTTAAGATTTAAGTTTTTTAGGTTGGCAGCACTGGTTGGTAATGGCGTCCAAATATCATCTGTCAAAGTAAAAAGTGTACAGTATACTCTGCCATTTCATCATGGGAAGACTAACAAACGAGCAACGATTGCAAATTGTTGAAATTTGTTATCAAAATTCGTGCTCTGTGACAAATGTTTGCATCGTTTGATACGACCAATTTTGTGGTCGTCATAATCGACCTGCTGAATCAACAATTCCTCCTGTTATATCCAAATTTCGCACCAAATTTATTTTGTTGGACATAAGTGAGCGTAGCGACCAGTGTTAATGACGATCGTGAAATGTCAATTCGTCGCCGTTCTCAGCGATTGGGGAATGTGTTACTCAACCACAAAGAATTCAGAATAAAAGATCTCAGTGAATTTGTAAACATGGAAAATATTGACCATAGTTATGTAATTCAATAATTTCACTTGAAAAGTCTTGCTCAGCCCAACCAATATTAAAGCCGAGCTAGATTCTACTCTGGGGAAGTCCGCTCCTTCGTTTACGACTGTAAAATAGTGGATAGCAGAGTTTAAACGAGGCCGTACGAGCTGCCAAGATGAACCTAACCGCAGAGGTCGACCAATTGAGGTGTCTACGCTAGAGACAATTAAGAAATTCCACAAAATGGTATTGGATAATTATCGGCTGAAGATGAGTGAGCGAGCTGAAATGAGGTATATCAAAAAGTTCTATACATTTTATATTGACCGAAGATTTGAAGATAAACATTAACATTTGAATCTATATGGTTTTTGACTTTATTTTATTATTATTATCCTTTTTTTTTTTAAATATTTAATATTGTAATAAAGAATTTTGTATTTTATTTGTGATGTTATATAATTGGCCTATTTGGCTTTCCTGTATCAAGATGCATGAATAAATGAAATGAAAGAAAGGTGCGCAAGATGGGTGCCGCGCTTGCTTTCAATAGAGCAAAAACAGCGTCGTGCAGATTGTTTCAGTAGTGTGTTTGGCGATAGGCGATGTTCCGCCACAATAAAGCCGAATTTTTGCGTCGATTTGTAACCAAAAATGATACATAGGTCCACCACTTCACACAAATCAGTAGACTGTAATGGGAGAATCGTGCCCAAAAAAGGAGTAGACTGTTCTATCTGTAGGCAAGATCATGGCATACGTTTTATTTTATTTTTTTATTTATTTTTTTTTAATTACCTTCAGAAAGGTAAAACCATCAAAGAAATTATTGAAATAGAGCGGATTTAACGAAAAAGAAAGTGTTTTTTCACGAAGACAACGCTCCAGTTCACACATCCACTATTGAGATGGTCAAATTTAATGAATTAAAGTTCGAATTGCTTCACCACACATCTTATTTAGCTTTCTTGGACTACAGTACATATTATTTTTATTGATTATCTACAGAAAGGAAAAACCATCAACAGCGAATATTTTGCCAATTTATTGCAGCTTTTAGGTGATGAAATTATGGAAAAAAGGCGGCATTGGGCGAAAAAGAAAGTGTTGTTTTATTAAGACGATGCTCCAGTTCACACATCCGCTATTGAGATGGTCAAATTTAATGAATTAAAATTCGAATTGATCCATCACACGCCTTATTTAGCTCTCTAACTATGGTATTATTTTTATGGATTATTTTCAGAAAGGAAAAATCATCAAAGGCGAATATTTTGCTAATGTAGGTGATGAAATTATGGAAAAAAGGCGGCATTTGGCGAGAAAGGAGGCGCTGTTTCATCAAGGCAATGCTTCAGTTCACACTTCCGCTATTGCGATGGCCAACATTAATTAACTAAAGTTGAAATTGCTTCATCACGCACCTTATTCGTTAGATTTAGCTCCCTCGGACTATTTTCTATTTCCAACATTAAAAAAATGTCTCGGTGGAAAAAGATTTGCCAACAATGAAAAGGTAGAGTCTGCGATTGATGACCACTTTAAGAAGTTTGACAGTTCTTATTATAAACAGGGTATAGAAGCTATTGAATATCGCTGGAAAAGAGTGTATCGAGCTGAAAAGAGTTCAAGTTGAAAAAGTACAGTAAATCAACTACTACCGCGATGGTCTTTATTTGTTGGTTACGTGTCTTCACATCTGCAAGCATTTGTTCGCATCCGTTTTATAATTGAATCTCGTTTTAAGAGGTACTATTATTATATGAACCACTTCGAAACTATATCCCTGAGAGCAGTTTCACTCCTTCACCAATAGCTCTGTGTCGTTAAGATTGAGTTTATATCCCTCTACTGTACTGTGGATTTCAGGTGTTAATTTGTACCGTTTCCAAGGGTTATTTGCTTTGTGTCTCGATTTATGTAATGCATTTCAAGTCTTTAATTTGGTTTAAGTACACCTTTGGGTATATGCCGGACCCGTTTTCGTTTCACTTGACTTTATAAACTACGTTCGATTTGTCTTCTATTGCCATTCTGGATTTGGTTCAGCTGAGTAGTTGTTTCATCGTGTTATATAATTGACTTTTCAATTCAATTTTGTTCTTTTTGTGGATATTTCAAAATTTTAGTCTGTCCAATAAACCAGGGATGGGTGTCATTGATTTATATATTTTTGGATTGCTTTGTAATGTTTTTCTTGAATTTTTTTTTTTTTTTTTTTTTTGCTGGATAAATTTTGTAGACGATCCAAGATGGTTTTATCCAGAAGGTGGTTCATAGCTAGGATTTTTCTTATTTTAGCTGTATTGGCTTTATTGAATTTCCCGTCAGAAATCTGCTAATAAAATTCGTTCCAATATTTACAGTGGCTATTCTGGGCT
Organism: Philornis downsi; assembly: GCA_019455685.1. NCBI lineage: Eukaryota > Metazoa > Arthropoda > Insecta > Diptera > Muscidae > Philornis > Philornis downsi. The sequence goes on along the minus strand of JAHXMU010000190.1, from coordinate 293,076 downwards.
ATTTTGAATAGAAATTTATGAGTCTTACTGACACCGCTTCCTTCTGGTATCAGTTAGGTTTGAACCGTCTCTAGTCTCTGATGATTACTGAATCCAAATAAGGTATTATGTCGTCAATGTCTAAAATGTTTAGTGTAATTTTTATTGCATACTTCTTTATAATGCAAAATATGCCGTCAATTTATTTTATCAAACTCTTAGGTCTATTTGCCATCAACTTTATTGAGGCGTCTAATAATTCTTCTATTGTTCGCCATAAAGGGAAATGCTGATGAACCCATTGGCATCGCCCTTTCGTTGTTCGTATATTCTGTTTTCGTATTTAAGCACATGTCCTTGATGCAAAATGATACAATTTCCATGAATAATTCCTTGTTCACATTTGTGTAAGCTTTCAATTCATTCCATCTATTATTGCCTATTTTTATGGTCAAATTTATTGGAATGCTGTGAAATAGAGGGACAGAAGAGATCTAAAACGAAACAAAAAAGGTTCACATATACAGGGTGTCCGTCGGGAAGGTATACTACTTTGTTTGTTTATAATTTTTGATTAAATGAAAGAGAATGAATCTTATATTGATAAATGTTTTATTTAATGCCGTCATTAATGTATGGAATACAATATCAGATAAATGCCCGCCTCTGTTAGCCTCAAAAATGCGAGCCGTTTTGAGCATATTTTTCACACATTTCACGCGGTATTTCACTAATTTCATCACGAATAATATGTTTGAGTTGCTCAAGCGTTTCTGGTTTGTTTGCGCAAACCTTGCTTTTCAGATATCCTCACAAACCGAAGTCCGAAGCAGTCAAATCAGGCAACCGTGGTGACCAATCAACATCACCATTTCTTGAAATAACTTGTAGTGGAAAGAGGTATCGCAGTACATTCCATTGTAATCCTGGCTGTATGCGATATGGCACCGTCTTGTTGATACCACAAATTAATCAAAGCATGCAGTTGTGGCGTTAACAAGTTTTCAATCATATTACGATATCGCTTTCCACTGACAGTTATCGTTACGAAGTTGTCAGTTTCAAAGAAGAAAGGTCCAATGATTAATCCTGACCAAATTGTACATCAGACTGTCACTTTTAATGGATGCAAAGGTGACTGATGAACAATTTGAGGGTTTTCCATTGCCCAGAACCGACTATTCTGTTTATTCACATATCCATTCAAATGAAAATGTGCCCCGTCACTCATTGCGATTTTTTCATGAAAATCGGGGTTGTCATGGGCGAGCTGTAACGTCCTATTGGCATATGTATGGCGGCTTAAATGGTCTTGTGGAAGAAACTCTTGTGTCAACTGAATCTTCAATGGAAACAAATGCAAATCCCTGTGCAAAATTGTGGCCAAAGTTGTTCTTTGAAGACCAAACTCCTGAGCACGGCGTCGAATTGAGATTGATGGATTGTTTTGAACGCTTTCTTGAGCGGCAGTAATGTTTTCATTACGTTGTGGTCCATGCTTGGCCATGTCAGCTACAAACCCTCTTTCTTCGAAATCATTCACTACACGATAAATAGTGTGTCTTGTTGGCACGTTGTTTCTCCCAAAAATTTCACGTAACTTTCTCATCGTCACAGTAATCGATGATTGATTTTGATAAAATGTTTCAACGATTAAAACATGTTGGTTTATCGAATATCTTTTGCATAATAAATTTGCCAAGTCTCTACTTCACGACTCCCAAATATGAACTGTCCAGACTAATGTTTACTAAAATGGCGGCAAATCAAAGTAGCAAACCTTCCCGACGGACACCCTGTATAAATCGACCATTCCATTCTACATAGTCTGAGTTGAAGGTTAGATTGGTACGAAACTTTGAGATGATATTGAAAGGACGTTAGATGGAAGACGTGCAAAACATATCAAATAAAGCTATTTGTGTATGAGGTGCAGAAAAAAAACAGAAAGTCATTCAAAAAGAAAAACATTTTTATCATTTCCAGAAGCACAATATGTATGCATATTTTATACAGCTTCCGAATCTAAACAAACTTGGTAGTTTTAAATAAATTGAATTACTTTTAAATACTATTAATTTGTTTGGATTCGACTGCCACATAATCATGTGAAAACTTTGATCCAAAAACAAAATTCTCTTTGGACGAATGAAAAAGCGCAGCAAAATAACTGTTTTTCATTGCTATAATAACTGTCATGAAAATGCGAAGAAGATACAGCACAAAAAACTGCTTCCTTCCTACGACAAGTCTATGTTAAGTAATCACATTTGATAGAAATCTGTTTCACGGTGTAATTTCGATGTGAAAACTTTGATCTAAAAACAAAATTCTCTTTGGACGAATGAAAAAGTGCAGCAAAATAACTGTTTTTCATTGCTATAATAACTGTCATGAAAATGCGAAGAAGATACAGCACAAAAAACTGCTTCCTTCCTACGACAAGTCTATGTTAAGTAGTCACATTTGATAGAAATCTGTTTTACAATCTAATTTCGATGTGAAAACTTTGATACAAACAAAACAAAATTTCTTTGGTCAAATGAAAAAGTCTACTAAAATAACTGCTTTTTCATTGCTATAATAACTATCATGAAAATGCGAAGAAGATACAGCACAAAAAACTGCTTCCTTCCTACGACAAGTCTATGTTAAGTAAACACATTTGATAGAAATCTGTTTTACAATCTAATTTCGATGTGAAAACTTTGATACAAAAACAAAATTTCTTTGGTCAAATGAAAAAGTCTACTAAAATAACTGCTTTTTCATTGCTATAATAACTATCATGAAAATGCGAAGAAGACACACCAGAAAAAACTGCTTCCTTCCTATGGCAAGTCTTTGTTAAATTCATTGGTGATTACGCACATGTTTACCTCATTGCTTCCAAAACTGTGGTAAATTTCTGCTTCCACGGATGCACTTCTTTTGCTGGGTGCGTATACGCCCTTAAGAACCTTCATACGATGTCGATTAAGGGACTGCTGCAGAGCTTTTAACAGACTGGATTTTGTAAAACCAAGTTTTTTTTTCTCCCCACTGTACCCTGTTAGAGGTAGTTAGGGAGTTAGGGTAGTAGGGAGAAAGACGTAAGACGAATCGTGTTAGAGGCTATAACTAAGGCTTTAAAGCTAAGCGGCAGAACAAATAAATTACTTAACCCAAATATTATATTTGTAACATATTCCGCATATTATACGGCTGCATAAATCAAATAAGACTATTAGCATTTAAATTGCGATAGCATGTCGAATATCCTTAACTACGAGTACAATTTCACCAACTAAAAATTTATCATCTCTGTTGTGTTCTGTTTTTAGTTGGCCCTTTTTTTTGTTTTTTTCCTAGAGGAAGTGTGGGATACTTCCTTAGGAATTCTTTTTGCTTATCGGCGAAGCGTATTGCATGCACGACGTTGGCATATTTGGCATACGTATTACGTGATTTCGTGTGTCCTTGAAAACTTTTTTTTTTTGTGCTCTGTTGTGGATGTTTGTTGTACTAATTTTATAAATATGTGTGTATGTGTGTGTGTGTGTGTGTATTATTCTTTCCGCTAGATATCCACTGGCATTAGAGGGAACTCCTAATAACACACACATATAAATAAGCACGTAAAAGCAGACATATTGCTTGGCAGCATTTGTGGGTCATTGGGGGAAATGCTGTTATATTGGTTATTGTTGTTTTTCTTTTTTGTTTTTTTCTTTTTATTTGATTTGATCTAATGAATTTCTTTCAATTATAAAGACAGAAAGATAATATTGTTACATCATGTTATAATGATTTCAAATTACGCGAAATGGCAATGGGCCATGATTATGAAAACAGCATAGACGGTATAAAAACGCGTAGGCGGCAACCTATTAATAAGGTAAAAATAAAATACATCTTTAAAGGTTGTATAACAAATTAAGAACATTCACGTTGCTATTTTATAAGCAGTTATGCCTATCGCGTCTCCATACTTGTATGTAACCACAGATCTATTTCTAAACGCCGTTATTTGTATACATAAAAGTCATAATACAGGGTGGGCCATATGAGTGTTGGCGATTTAATTCTTCAATTTCTCGGTAACGCCCGGCGCGGGGTGGCGGGTGGATATGTTGTTCGCTGCGCCGCTTCCTGGAAATTTAGTCGCCATGGAGCCGTACACGGGAGTGCAGCGTGCATTTTGTGTCCGAGCGTATTACGAAAGCAATAAATCAGTGATTACTGCACGACGTTTGTATCGGCATGAACACGGTTTACACGATTTAAGTGAAGTTCCAGGCGCCAATGTGATACGAAAATGGATCAGAATGTTCGAAACAACCGGCTCAACAGTACCATTTACGGTTCGTGGTCGCCCAGTTTCTGCAAGATCAGCCGACATTGTGGAGCGTGTTCGTGTTTCAGTTCAGCGAAATCCGCAACAGTCAACACGTAAGGGAAGTCAGTCTTTGGATGTCAAAAGAACAACTTTACGACGAATTTTGAAACGTGATTTGCATTTGAAGGCTTATAAGATTCAGATAGTCCAAGAATTAAAACCCGATGATGCCAATAATCGACTTAACTTTGTCAATTGGATGCTAGAGCGGTTCAACAATTTCAACAACGTGATGTTTAGTGATGAGGCCAATTTTCACCTTAATGGCCATGTGAACAAGCAAAATTGTCGGTTCTGGTCCGAGACTAATCCCCGACGCTTGCATGAACCGCCACTTCACAGCCCTAAGCTTGTCGTGTGGGCTGGGATAACGTCAACCGGTATTATTGGACCATACTTTTTTGAGGACGAAAGAGGGCATGCGATGACGGTTAGAGCGAACAATTATTGCAACATGCTAGCAGACTTTTTGGTGCCAGCTTTACAAGAACTTCAAGGCAATACCTCGAGGATGTGGTTTCAACAGGATGGGGCTACATGTCATACGGCTAGGGTATCCATAAAGCTGCTGAAAAATGTTTTTCCTGGAAAACTCATTTCGAAAAGGGGGGATTTTAAATGGCCCCCACGTAGCCCCGATCTCTCTCCATGCGATTATTTTCTATGGGGCTACCTCAAATCGGTAGTCTACGAGAATAATCCGACCAATTTAGAGCAGTTGAAGAGGACCATTATTCAGGAAAGTAACAAAATACCGAGAACAACTTTTCAACGAGTTTTCCAAAATTTGCGACTTCGGTTCCAAGAGTGTCAAGCAGCCGAGAGAAGCCATTTGGACAACATTATTTTTAAGTCTTAAAAATTCCCATGCTTCTACTTTTTAAAAATACAAATATATTTTTTTATGTTTCGTAGTTTTTTTTTAATTGAATATTTAAACCGCCAACAGCCTTATGGCCCACCCTATATATGCATACTTATCATTTTCAAAGAAGCACTTTTACCCCGATTTCGTTCTAAACAAAATGAATGATGTCATCGTAGAAATAAAGAGGAGAGTATTGCTTGCTAACAGATATTAATATGGGCTAAGCAAGCGATTCAATGATAAAGCCCTCTCTCGACAAACACAAATCCGACTGTACCAGACGTTGGTTTTACCTGTCTTGTTATATGACGCAGAATCCTGGGTTATGACGCAAGCGGATGAATCAGTACTGGCAGTTTTCGAGAGGAAAGTACTCCGGAAAATATATGGGCCCATCATCTTTCACGGAGAGTATCAACGTTGCATTAACAATGAGCTGTATGTGCTATATGTCTACATCGACGCAATCAAACGCATCAATATACAGCGCTCACGTTGGCTGGGTTATGTTGTGCGGATGGATCCAAATGCTCCGGCGCGGAATGTTTTCGACAACGAACTCGATGGACAGAAGAAGGCGACCGAAACTCCGTTGGAAGGACCAGACTTTTGAAATACTGTCGTTGGAATTGTTTTCTACGAGCAGCGTAGAATAGATAAGTACATCTATTCCAATCGCCACTTAAGAAGAAAAAAATTTTGATACTGCTTCCAAATCTAAACAAACTTGGTAGTTCTTAATAAATTGAATTACTCTTAAATACCATCAATTTGTTTGGATCCGATTGCCACGTAATCACATTCGATGGAAAACTAATTTACGATCTAATTTTGGTATGAAAACTTTGATCCAAAAATAAAATTGCATTTGGACGGATGAAAAAGTGCACCAAAGTGAGGTAAAAAATAAAAAGTAAAGGTTGCATAATAAGTTAAGAACATTTACGTTGCCATTTTGTGAGTGAAATCTATTTTTAAACGCCATTATTTGTGTATATAAAGAATTGTAGCATAATCAACCAACTGGTGGGCAGATTCATTGACGCCTTAGGAAATGCAATAAAAAAAGGATGACATGGAGAGACCAATAGGATATCTATTGAAATTGAAGCAGCTGGCTTAGAACGAACATCTCGCAACACAAATCGTGTAGTAGAAGTTAAGCAGTTAAACAAAAAATTGAATTTTTTACGTTTCTAAGAAAATAACTACACCATTTGATAGTGAAAATCGAAAAATGTTTCGATGATCCATTTCTATCAAAACGATTGCAAATAACCGACATAAAGTTTATTTGGCTAGTATATATATAGTGTGTAATTTCTCTAAGTGTATACTCTAGAAAGATCGTTAAGATCACTCCCAGATATCATGTACACATATGGTCAAAATAATAAGGGCATCCTATATTTTTCTTTTTAAAGGCTTGTAGACGAAAATTTATTTAAATTAAAAGAAAAAACAAATACTAATTTCTTTTGTTATAACATTACAAATAAAATAAATACTAAAACAATAACAAAAAAACAAAAATTAAATTCAGTATTTTTCAAAAAGTAAGAAATTAATCAAAAAACATTGAACAAAATAATAAGTAGATTTAGTTAAAATAAGCAAAAAAGTACAAAAAATCACGTTTTATCCGCTAAATTGGCTGAGTTTCTTTAAAACCCGGTTTTGTAAACCTTTATTTTCAATTATTTCTGCTGAAATCGCACTTGAAGACATAAACAGGTCCTTCTTCGCAAGTGTTACAATACGGATATCTGTTGTTTTTGAAGTTTTTTCTTTGGGTCTTCCTCAAGTTTGGTCGGGCTTTTTAGGCTTTAAAGCATTTTGTACAAAAAATAGCGACCGATTCATAGTTTCTGCCATAAAACGAAGACTTTGGCCACTTCCTCTTAGACTTGAAACAATTTTTCTCTCCTCTAGTTTCTATGAATAAAGATAAACAACAGTAAAATATCGAGTCTTTCCAAAAAGACTACAACAGACTGCGAAAATATTAAAGAATTGAGAAATGTATTTATTATTTTGACCAAGCACTGAAATCACATCTAATCAAAACTAACTCACGATGAAAACAATGGGGAAGCCCCAGTTTTGTTTTTTACTTTTAAAGGCATTACCATATTAAAGTTTTTTAAATAAAAAAGAATTGCTATGTTTATTTTCCGTTAAAGTAACTCAAATTAAGCATAAAGCAAAAACAAGTAGGTGCACTATTTTTTCGACCATATGTGTACTCGTATATAATCTCTTTCCCTCCTCTTATGTAAACAAGAACATTCTAGAAGTAAGTTCATGTTAGGCAACATTACCCCGTAAATATGTTTGTCTTTATCGCACTCATTAAGTAAAGGGTGTCCCAACAAGAACGCAAGATTTAAATTTGGCGCCATTGGAAGTGTCATTGTTTGACATCTGAACAATTGTTATTGTTTGCTAGTAGAAGGTACGAGGTTAGTAAAAATGGAGCGCTACACGAATGAACAACGCATTCTCATTGTGAAATAGTTTTACCAAAATGAAGAAAGTTTTGCGGCTAAAGTTTGCAAACTGCGATCAATTTGGGGTCACAATAATGCTCCAAAAGAGTCAAGTGTGAAGAGATTAACAGATAAATTTGTCAAAACTGGGTCTATTAGTGATGTAAAGACAATAACGCGCCTTCGACCAGGTCGATCGACCGAAAATGTCGCAGCTCATTTGACCTTCTTTTATGGAAATGAGGCATGTCAAGCGCAGTCAATGGTATTCGGTACCGTGAAATGATAACCATATTTTTCGTGCCTAGAATTGAAGAAATGAATGTGGAGGGTATGTGGTTTCAACAAGATGGCGCTACATGTCATACGGCCAGAGAAACAATTCAATTGTTTTATTTAAAATTTAAATCTTGCGTTCTTGTTGGGACCCCCTTTGGAAGTAAGCTTATGTTAAGCAACATTATATTGTAAATATGTTTGTCTTTATCGCACTCATTATGTACATAAGTATGTGCTCTCTTAAATCTTTTACCATTTTCTATAATAAGTAATTTCACTACAAATAGAGCAACTTTGTGCTGTTGGATGCATTAATAAAGTTGATGTTAAAGTGGAAATACGTTCCACGTCTCTAAATTTGGAAGGACAACAAATAATTTAAATTTTGCTACTCTAATTCTACATCCAATCAAATCTCTTATTTTGCTCAACAAAGTTGACTGTAGTCATTTTTTTTTTTATTAAAGAAGACAAAAGTGAGTGATGCAGAAAATTCTTTTATCTTCCACTTTTCGAGCCAAGATTCTAATGTATGTATATGAGACTGCAGTTGTCTAGAAGCCATTAATGGGCAAGTGCTTGTGCTCATCAATGCAGTGTCCTCAGCGAAAGTTGAGGTTTGAAATAGGGAATGAACAGGCATGTCAGAGGTGTAGATGGTATATAGTATAGGGCCTAGTATACTGCCCTGCGGAACTCCTGCTGAAACTTTTCTTTGAGTTGAAACAGAGTCTTTCGATTTTACTACAAAAGATCGATCCTTCAGATAGCTCTCCGGGAGCTTGTGGGTATTTGCCGGTAGAAAAAAGACTATTTCGTGAATAAGGCATTCATGCCACACTTTATCAAGGGCTTGGGAGATGTCTATAGAGCTGAGCAATATTTCCGATCTTCGAATGTTTTTCTGATCTGGGTTACTATACGGTGTACTTGTTCTGTCGTTCCATGACCCTTGCGAAACCCAAACTGGTGCATGGGTATTACATGGTTTGCTTCAATATGGGCGCACAAAATTTGGAAAAAGATATTTTCAAACAGTTTGGATAAAATAGAGAGTAAACTTATGAGTCGATAGGATGTCACTTGTAACAGTTCCATTTCAGGTTTTGGGATCATTATTATTTCAGACAGCTTCCATGATCGAGGAAAGTGTCCAATTCGAATTATAGCATTAAATATAAATAAAACTAATTTGAGGATATTGTGGTGGAGCTCTGAAATCATTTTCGCTGTTATTTTATCGTGTCCAGGAGATTTATTCATTTTCAACGAGAGAACATTTTTCTATAAGAGAGATAGACTTATTTTCACGGGATTTGTGACCATCGTTGGATTCACACGAGAGATTGTATAGTTAGGAGTAAATACTTCTTCCAGATGATCAGCAAATTCTTTTACTTTTTTATCACTACTCTTTGCCCATCCTCCATCTTTCATCCGTATTGGAGACTCCTGTATTATAGGACGCTGTAGTTGCCTTGTGGCCTTGTACAGGCTATAGTCAGTTTTTTGTGTGGCTCCTAGACGAGATAAGTGGCGGGCTTCGGAAGATCAAAGTAAATGCCACTAAGAGTGTACAGATTACATTCTCTCTTAGACAGAACAATTGCCCAGCCCTCACTATTCACGGTAGTACCATACCTGTTCATAACCATGCCAAATATTTCGGTATTTACCTTGATCGACGTCTCACTTGAAAAATTCACATTGACTAAAAAATTATACAATTGAAATTAAAAATGACTGTCAACTCGACTGGCTTATTGGCTCCCAGTCTACTCTCAGTTTGGAAAATAAAATCACCATCTACAAAACCATATTGAAGCCAAAATCCAATTGTGGGGAACGGCAAACCAAAAATAAGATCTGGCAATGGCAGAATACTTTAGTTTAAGATAGGATTAAGATTTAAATACTTATTGTGAATTTCAAAAGAAAGATTCAATAAAGAAAATGAATAGAAAAAAAATTCTAGAAAAACAATAATAAAAAATCGGAAAGCACATTTCCCTCTACCAATACGCCTTTTTCCTATCATAATTCTACATTTGCCGATAATTTCTTCGAATATTTGCCAAATTGTTTATGTGAAAATTCACATACAACTAATTTACGAAACTGAAGTAAACATTTCAACAATTCTTCTTTGTAAATACGTTGCTGTATTTGTCTTATCTATGTAACTGAATACCTTTGAGTAAAGGCGTGTGTGTATACATGTGCTGTATACCACAACATATATATATATGTATACACATATTTATATACATATCTGCATCGTTGAATTCGACATTTGTCGGCTGCACATCAAAAGGCGGCCGAAAACGACAACGGCAAAAATAACAACAGATCGGATAAGAAACATTGGGTCGGCAAAAATCACAGAAACTGTTGTAACTATCACAGCCACACGCACGTTCACCAACACGCACACAGTCTGAGACTCACACACACACGCACACACACACACGCTTCTTTCACGGTAAACTACTCAGAAGTGAGCAATTGAAAGGAGAACAATAAAACGGCCAAAGCTCAGACAAGATTTTTTTTTCTTTTCTTTTCGATTTGGTCGTGTTGTATCCCAAAGAAATGTGTCACCAAAGTGAGTATGAGAAAACAAAAATTTGGTGGGCCCTAAACGAAGTTGAGGTTGAGTCTGTTCCACAAATGTTTGATCCCTTTACCAGCTATAGCTAGCCATTCGTTTGATTTCGTTTATTTAACAATCCTGTAATTTAAAGCCTCTTGGTCAACTTTAAGGGAATTGCAAAGTATGTAAAATAAATATAGCATTCTCCATTTAGTTGTTTCAAAACCGCCGGTCTGGCAAGGCTGTTAGCTGTTAAATACCTGTCATTTGCAGTGTTATTTATTTAGTGAAAGGTTTGCCATTTACGAATATGGATCGTTTAACAACCGCAGGACGCTTAAAAATAGCTAAAATTTACTACAAAAGTGGTGATTCAAACGTGCGTAATTTTCGAAAATTACGGTGTGATTACGATCGTCATAATCGACCTACTGTACAAAGAATTGCCAAGATTGTAAAGAAATTTGAAGAGACTGGAAAGGTTACAGATGTGATCAGGCCTGTGCATCATCGCAATGTACGCGCTGCCAAAAATATAGCTTCTATTAGTGAAAGTGTGGCGGATAATCCGAATTTCAACTCAAAGCACTATGGCCGTATGATAACCGACTTTTTTTTGGCCTGCAATTGAAGATTATGAACTTTCTGTTCAATACTATTTATTCTGCAGAAATTATGTCTCCTTATTTGTTACCAATGAAATATTCATTTGATATTTATTTTCCCGAAAAGCATATCCCTTGAAAACTGTGCTTCGTCCTATTTCTATCAATGCTTTCCTACTTACAATTTCAACAATATTCTACAACATAACATCGTATAATTATTACCTGTAATCTTCTCATGGCATTAAGTCTTTTCGATATGATTGTTGACACGTCCAAAGCGCTGACAGGTATTTGAGGAAATATTGAATTCATGCTAGATGGCACTGGCACATCGGACACAAAGCTATTAGGGACATTAGGCGGCGCCACAGCGTGTTGCGGCATAGAAGTGGCCATAGGTGGAACTGGCAAGAATGGTGGTGGGACTGGCACTGGAGGTAATGGACCGCCTAGTGGTAGGGAAAACATATACGGCGGTGGCACCGGTTGTGGAACATGTGTATCCACAAGTGCATTCGTAGGAATATTCGCCACCGGGACTTCATTATCTGAAGCTGGGTAGTGGCTTCCCCAGGACATTTTTAGCTATAGATGTTTTGAAAATATTCGTTAATTGCGTTGCTGCTGGTAATAACGGTAATGGTGGCAACTTTTCTTTACGTTCCACCGGAACCCAGGCTTCGGTCATGCGATATTGTTGCCCGGATGACACGGGAAATTGCATGGTGATCGTTTTGGTATCCTCGGAAGCTTTGGGTGCCGGAACAATGGGTTTAGAGTTACGAATGTGCATAACTATCGGTTCCCGCTCCTTCAATTGAAAAGGGTGATGAAAGGCTTTGGCATTGCCGCTTTTATCAATGTCGGAGCCTTCATCAGAGCTTAGGTCCGAAAGGTGCCCCCATTGGATATTTTGGTTTCACCAAGATGGTGTCACGAGAAACACAATACGGCCGATTTTGGCTTTATTACATGAGAAGCTTCAAGGAAGCGTAATTTTACGTTTTGGTGACATTTATTAGCCGCCAAGATCGTGCAATTTGACGCCTCTAGACCTTTTTGTGAGGCTGCCATAAAGACGGTGTTTACGCGGACAATTCCCAAACGTTGGAGCTTTTGTCGTTATTGCCAAGATATCGTCCGAAATGTGCGAAAAAGTGATCGAAAATTACTTCAAAAGGATCCACTGTTGCAACCTATCCAGAGGCCGTCATTTAAATGACACTGTATTTCGTACATAATGGTAAGGTCCAAGCATTGTAATGAAATAAAATTTTCATCGACTTTTGAAACCAAAAAGTGAATAACCCTTTATTTTATTTGCCCCGAAGATTAATGTCGCATATTTCGGTTAGTATCTCGGCGGTTACTTGACAAATGTTGGTTTCCAATTGCTGAAATGTTTGTGGATTATCCGCGTAAAAAAGGTCCACAAAAAAATCGAAGGGCGTTAATTCACATGGTCTTAGTGGCCAATTGACGTTGCCGAAACGTGAAATTACGCTTTCTAAGAATTTCTCATGCAATAAAGACAAAATCGGTTGTGTTGTGTTGGTCGTGACACCGTCTCGTCCAAACCACATATCGTTCAATTAATAATCTTCAATTGCAGGGCAAAAAAAGTCGGTTATCATATGGCCATAGCGCTGTGAATTAAAATTCAGATTATCCGTCGCACTTTCAGTTACAGGAGTGATATTTTCGTCAGTGACCACATCTGTAACACATTCAGTCTCTCCAAATTTCTTCATAATCTTGTCAATTCCTTAAACAGTAGATCGATTATGACTACTATAATCACCCCGTAATGTACAAAAAGTGGCCCCGTTTGAATCACCACTGTAGTAGTTTTAACTATTTTAACGATCGATGTTCATAAAAGGCAAATCTTTCAAAAAAAAATATATATATAATTAAATGAATATATAAATAAATACATAAAAAACACTTCAGATGTCAGGTATTTAACAGCTGACGGCCTTGCCAGACCGGCGGATTTGAAACCACTGGATAATCCTGCATGAATTATCATTAAAATCGGCTCTTAATTGCGATTTGTACTTTTATGACAACAATACAGGGACATACAGGCAGACAGATATATGTAAAGAGTGTCCCAACAAGAACACAAGATTTAAATTTGGCGCCATTCGAAGTGTCATTATTTGATATTTGAACAATTGTTATTGTTTGCTAGTAGAAGGTACGAGGTTAGTAGAGAAAATGGAGCGCTACACGAATGAACAACGCATTCTCATTGTGAAATTGTTTTACCAAAATGGTGAAAGTTTTGCGGCTACAGTTCGCAAATTGCGATCAATTTGGGGTCACAATAATGCTTCAAGAGAGTCAACTGTAAAGAGATTAATGGATAAATTTGCCAAAACTGGGTCTGTTACTGATGTAAAGACAACAACGCTCCTTCCAGGTCGAGCGGCCGAAAATGTCGCAGCTGTACGTGATGATGTAGCTCAAACTCCATCCACCTCAATTCGACACTGAGCTCAGCAAATTGGTGTCTCCAAATCCACTATGCAGCGAATTTTGACGAAAGATTTGCATCTTCATGCATACAAAGTTCAATTGACTCAGGCCACTGAAGCCAGCTGACCACGGACAGTGAAGGGAGTTCGTTAATTGGGTATTGGAGAGACAACATGAAAATGCTGATCTTGCCGAAAAAATCATCTTCAGTGACGAGACCCATTTCCATCTTGATGGCTTCGTCAATTGGCAGAATTGTCGCATTTGGGGTGAGGAAAATGCTCGAGTGATTCAGGAGAAGCAAATGCATCCTCAACGTATCACTGTCTGGTGTGGATTTTGGGCTGGAGGAATCATTGGACCTTTTCTTTATGAAAATGAGGCATGTCAAGCCCAAACAGTCAATGGTGTTCGGTATCGTGAAATGATAACCAGTTTTTTGGTGCCTAGAATTGAAGAAATGAATGTGTAGGGCATGTGGTTTCAACAAGACGGCACCACATGTCATACAACCAGAGAAACAATTCATTTGCTGCATCAGTCATTTCCCGATCGTGTTATTTCGCGTTTTGGAGACCAAAATTGGCCGCCTAGATCGTGCGATTTAACACCGTTAGACTTTTTTCTTTATGGTTTTTTGAAGTCGATGGTTTACGCAAATAAGTCGACGACGACTCAAGTCTTAAAAGAGGAAATTGGGCGCTGCATTAATGAAATACCGCAGCATTTATGCAAAACGATCATTGAATATTTCATTAAAAGATCGCGTGTGTGCCAACAAAGCCGCGGCGGCCATCTGCCCGATGTGTTGTTCCATACATAACCTCATTCTATCTACTTTACGATATAATAAAGATTCACGATTTTTTTTTAATATCTGTGTTTTATTTAAAATTTAAATCTTGCGTTCTTGTTGGGACAACCTTTATATTAATTAATAGGATTTAAATGAAATATTTCAGAGTATTGTAAATACCAACCTTAACCACCTAACAAATTAACTAAAAAAGAGTGGAAGTCATTCCATAACAATAGTATTTTCATAACTTCCACACTATTTTCATAATTTCTTGGGAAGCCCATTTTAATTACGCCAGAAGAACCGGTGAAATTAAGGCATCATAACGTAAGAATAGTAAACATTTTTAGTATTTTTTTTTTGTTTTGTTTCTGATTTAGGAACTGAAAATTATTTAATATGTATTTAAAATTGTTGTCCGTTGATAGCTCATATTAATTAATTTTATGAATTCTGACTAAAATAGGAAAATTTGATGAAAACTGTCTGAAGAATTTTCTTTGCTTTGGAGGGTCTGGCAAAAAGACAATGAAAAGATGTCAAAAATATTAACATCCCTCCTATGACAAGCGCATGTTAAATTTGTCGATGATTATCCAATTTTTGATCACTTGTAGATTAAGATCAGCTGATCTTTTTAACTTCCCTGGATGCTCTTTTTTATCGATTAGATCTACAGTGTACCATCGTAGAGTGAGCCCATAACATACCCGATAACGATTGTCTTGGCAAAACTCTCCCTCTCAACCCATCGCATTCCCGCACAAATAATTCGCTTGATTGCGCCACGGCGTACTAAGTGCAACGCATACACGTTAAACGGTTTTAGGTTGCATTGTGGTTAGACTTCAAAAAAGCCACCGCCATCGACATCTTCTTTGTGAAAAACGCCAAGTATCGGGCCAAGTCACGCCAGACCCGACCACACCAGAAACGTCGTCAAATCTGCCAGGGGACGTCCGCACAGGTGTGTGTTTGTGTGTTAATTGCATTAAAATATTTGTAATTGTTGTGAATGCATATTTCCCCCTTTGCGATTTAGCCATTTACGTGCGGTGTGAGTGGCACTAAAAGCAGCAAATTGCACCTCAGTCTCAAAGTAAAAGTGCCGCCTCGTTAGGAAGGAAGCGTTTTGAGGGAAACGAAATACTTATTCGCTTGACAAAGACATCTCATTGCAAAGCAGCAGAACGAACCAACTATCACACGGAAGTCAAGAGACAGTGATTATGTCTTTTATTTGATTATTACACACGTAATACAGGCAAAGGATTTCGGATATTTCAAACAATATCAAGATGATCAGAATATTGGCAATAAGTGAAGCCTATATTATGGAAAGAGATGTTGTGTCACATGAACAAAATTATTTGGCAACACTAAAAATTTATTTCCCAAAGAAAGTTGTTTAATAATTTTGAGTATTCTCTAGGGTAGTTTTCCTAATTTCGAAGATTTTTCCAATTCCAAATATTTTAACTGTATTATAAAAGATGAATTCAAAATTATATAAAATAATTACTATAAGTCAAATAATGAGAATATTCATATTGATATATATTGATAATTTCGCTTTTTTCACACAGATGGTGCTTTTGCTATGTACGATAGTTATAAAGGGTGATTTTTCAATCACAGTTTTTTTAAAAATCGAATAAAACTTTAGATTTTGCATCATATATTAAAATTTTTTTATTGGAATCGATAAGTTGGCCTTTGCCATTTAATTTTTATAGATAATTTCATGTAAATGGTGTCCGCGCTTCCGCCTCAAAATGTCCACTCGGAAGGTCCAATTTTCGTCACTTTTTCGAGCATTTCGGCCTGTATTCCACGAATAACGTGCGTTATGTTAACCTGTAAGGCTTCAATAGTATTCGGCTTGTCCACATAGACTAACAACTTGATAAAACCCCACATGAAATAATCAAGAGGCGTTAAATCGCAAGATCACACTGAGCACGAATTTTGATAATAAATGTCAACGATTTGCAATCGTTGCTCTTTCCATGATGAAATGGCAGAGTATACTGTACACTTTTCACTTTGACAGATGACGTTTGGACGCCATTATCAATCAGTGCTGCCAACCTGAAAAATTTAAATCTTAAAAAATCAGCCTGTATGTTATAGCGATTGAATTTTCAAGTTTTAATTTGTGTTATTTCACAACAATATTGAGTGTGTGTATATAGTTGAACTTAATTGGATTTATGTCCTAAATAATTTCGTTCGACTTGAGGTCATACGATGGTTGTCCCAAAACTAGCCGACCAAACAAAGTAGACACAAAAAGGTTGGGCAAAATTTTCTTCATTTTTTAGCATAATCTCGTTTTAGCCCGATACATTTGTTCCACCAATATTCAATAGCTTCTATACACTGTTTATAGTAGGAACTGTCAAACTCCCTAAAATAGCCATCAGCCTTAGGCTCCATTGTTGGTCTATGTTTTTACCACCGAGTTATTTTTTGAAATTTGGAAATGGAAAATAGTGCGAGGGACCTAAATCGGGCGATGAAGCAATTACTACTTTAAATTATTAATTTTGGCCATCACAACAGTGGATGTGTGAACTAGAGCATTGTCTTAATGAAACAACAATAATTTCATCACCTAAACGCTGCAATAAATTAACATAATATTCGCCGTTATTTTATTTTCCCCTCCGAAGATAACCAATAAAAATAATTCCATGCGCATCCCAAAAAAACAAACATCATGACCTCGCCTGTAGGTGGAACCGTCTTCGCCTTCTTTAGACGCGATTGACCCACTCCAGTCCACTGCTTTGACTGTTTGTTTAAGGTGTGAAAAGGTGAACCCATGACTAATCCATGGTTATAAGTCGACGCAAAAATTCACCTTTATTGCGGTGAAACATTTGCAAACACTCTACTGAAATATTTTCACGGCGCTGTTTTTGCTCTATTGAAAGCAAGCGCGGCACCCATCTTCGTTATAGCCCAGATACCGCCCGAAATGTACGAAAAAGTAGTCGAAAACTATAATACCTCAAAAGGATCCACTGCTGTAACCAATCCAGAGGCGGTCATTCAAATCATATCATATTTCGTACATTAAGACAAGATTCAAACATTATAATTATATAAAAGTTTCATCCAAATCATAGCTTTATGTGCGTTTTATTTGACATTACTTTTGAAACCAAAAAATGGATAACCCAGTATAATTTCCGTAAAGGACATTCTCGCATAAGAAATATAATTTTAATTTTGAGTCTCGAATTTATCCTACATACAATATTAGCAACTTATTGTCGTTTCAAATGACCCTCAATCAACCCTTCTTTACAGGAGGCTTTCGTAAATTCCGCTGCTGTTTGTGGCAATGCAGCTTAGTTAAACAAGCACATATCAAACGCTGATAATGCTAACGACGACGGAGACAACGACGACCAATTGGATGCAAACCGAAAATAATGACACACTGCCACAATGGTCGGATGGCTGCTTTATCATGGTGGGTTAAATGAATTCATTTTGTTGTTCGATTCCGCCGGCATTTACTTGCAACTATTATGCTTGCGAGCACGATTGGCAAATAGGCTGTCCGTCCATTTGTCTGCTTGAGCTTGTCTTCCCACCCGGTGTGTTTACTGTCTGCTTTACAACGAGATTTGCCAATGTAGCGACTTTTACAACAGAATGGAAACGGATGTTGCCAAAAAGTCGAAAAAATGTAAAGGTTTACTGTTCGAAAAAGGTTTCGCTTTCTATAATGGGTGCCTAATTATGGTGCTAACGAAATTTTCGGCAATTAAAATATTCGACTATTATTCGTTTGGGGATAATAGTACTACTTAAGAGTATTATTCTACAAAATAAAGTCCTTGATTTTTTACTTTCGCCATAAAAATGTATGTTTAAATAACTATTACGCATAAGGATGCTTGTTTGTAGCTCTGAAAGCAATATATTGATCAATAAGCACCGGGACTAATACGCAGGTGTCACCTATAAAGGAAAATCAAGATGCTTTTTAGAAAGGGACAGCATGGTCTC
>JAHXMU010000190.1:243433-269573 GCA_019455685.1 Philornis downsi | reverse complement strand
TAGGGTTTAGGAAATAGCTAGAACCTAAATCAGGCCAATATGGCACTTGCAGAGCGATATTCGTAGAATTTTCGCGAAAAATAAACACACGAAGAGCCAATACAGTGTGAAATGGCGCATTAAACTCTTCCGCAGCAGAAACTCTTTGTCATACAAAATTTGCACAGCAAAATCACATACTCGTATTACAAAAATCATCAGAATTACAAACGAAATCAGGCAGCGGACTGAAACATAAAAGATTAAGGTTTCCTCAAGTCATAGCAATTTTTGTGAAATTTATAGTTTCAGCTTTTCAGAGATTTCGGGGTTTCTTTCCTCATTTTATTGTCCTTAAATCTTTTCGTAAATGTAAATGGTATACATATTTTTAGTGTTATTTTTTCCTATATTTGTAGCAAATTTCATTTTGTATGAGAAATTGACTCATTTCCTACTAATACAGATTTGCTTAAGAACTAAAAATTTAAGCTGTCGGTCAAAAAACTAGCAGACGTGACGTATAGTAGGTTTCAGTAGTTTGAAAAAAATTATTTTGGTGAAAAGTGGCAACCTTATAAAACATATGTTTTAAGTTTGAAGATGCCACATTGTTTAGTATTTTTATTTGAGCCACCGAAAATAAACGATCTCAGTGAACCTGTAAACATGAACAAAATTGATTACCGTTATGTAATTCAATATTTCCATTTGAAAGGTATCTTAGTTTAACCAATATTAAAGCCGAGTTAGATTCTACTCAGGGGAAGTCTGCTCCTGCCATTACGACTGAAAAATATTCGGTAGCAGAGTTTAAACTAGGCCGTACGTACAATCTGTCAATACGAACACCTTGGTGGTCAACCAATTATGGTATCCACGCCAGACACGGTTAAGAAAATCCACAAAATGATATTGGATGATCGTCGGCTGAAGGTGCGTAAGCTAGCTGAAATGATAGGCATTTCAAAAAGTGTTATACAACTTTAATTGAACCAAGATTTGAAGATGAGAAACCAGTGCGCAAGATGGATGCCGCGCATGCTTTCAATAGAGCAGAAACGGCGTCGTAAAGATGTTTCAGTAAAGCAATAAAGCCGGTTTTTTTTCTTCGGTTTAAAACCTTGGATGAGACATGGGTCCACCACTTTATACCTGAGACAAAGGAACAGTCAAAGCAGTAGACTGGAATGGGAGAATCCTGTCCAAAGTAGGCGAAGACGGTTCCACCTGCAGGCAAGATAATGCGTCTGTTATTTGAGATGCGCATGGTACTATTTGTATTGATTATCTTCAGAAAGGAAAAACCATCAAAGGCGAATATTTTGCTAATTTATTGCAGCGTTTAGGTGATGAAATTGTGGAAAAATCAGTATTTGGCGAAAAAGAAAGTGTTGTTTTATCAAAACAATGCTGCAGTTCACACATCCACTGTTGCGATGGTCAAAATTCAAGAATTAAAGTTTAAATTACTTCATAACGCACTTTATTCGTTGAATGAATTTCAACACTAAAAGTAATCACATGAGAGATCACATTAAAGTTCAAATTACTTCATCACGCACTTTATTCGTTATATTTAGCTCTCTCGGACTATTTCCTAGTTCCAAACTTGGAAAAATGGCTTGGTGGTACAAGATTGTTTTATCACGCACCTGGTTTGCAGGATTTAGCTCCCTCGGACTATTTGCTATTTCCAAACTTAAAAAAAGGATCGGTTTTAAAAGACTTGCCAACAATGAAGGGTTGGCGTCTGCAGTTGATGGCTATTTTAAGGAGTTTGACAGTTCTTACAATAAACAGGGTACAGAAACTAATGAATATCGCTGGAAAACGTGTTTCGAGCTAAAGGAGATTATGATGAAAAATAAAGAAATTTGTTGCCAACTTCTTTGTGTCTTCTTCATTAGGTCAGTTAGTTTTGGGACCGCTCTCGTATCTGCTGATATCGTGTGGCCTAGTATGTCACACGCAACTTCTCTAGCGTATTGCCAATACACTGCGTACAAATCTTGTGGCGAACCGTACACGGATGTATGCATGAATGAATGCTAAACGTATTTGTTGTTATAAATACGGACCAAACACACAAACTGTATCGAACAAAAAATAGTCTAGACACAGACTAGACTCCATAAAAATAATTATTATCGGTTGCAATTTCTTTTATCGTTCTGCCGACGTCGCCGTCGTCATCATCATCATTGTCATCACTATCACCAACTTAATTTTATGCATACGCAAGGAGGGGACTTGCATTGAATGACTGGCTGACTAACTGACTGGCTGACAGACTGGTTGGTCCAATGGTCTCAGTCGTTCATTCACAAAGTAAATAAAGCAGAATACTCGTATGACTTTTAGGAAGCGTCGTATTACAATTATTTGCTCTGCAGAGCACAGTGGTTGATTTTCAAACAAAATTATGTTACAAATCGGCATATGGAAGTTTAAAGTTTCCATAACGTTTTGGTTGTGATCAAAGTGATATATAGTATGAAGCAAAAACAAAATATTTTTGAAAATCTATTTAGAAGAGGACTCGAAAGGATTTATCATCCATAGGTGATATAAGAAATGAAAATTTCTTTTTAATTAAATTTAGTTCTTAAAACCACTAGAGTTTTAGAATCGAAATCAGGAGCTGGTATTGTCCTTAAGGTTATAAAGAGAAGTTGGAATATTAATAAAAACAATAATAGAATATACGAGGGTGATTCGCAAAACTAGCTGACCTAACAAAGAAGACACATCAAACATTTAAACATTTTCAACATAACCTCCCTTTTAGTTCGATACACTTTTCCCAGCGATATTCAATAGCTTCTATAATACCCTGTTTATAGTAAGAACTGTCATACCCCTTAAAATAGCCATCAACCGCAGGTTCCACCACTTCATTGTTGGTAAATCTTTTAACAACGAGCCATTTTTTTAAGTTTGGAAATAAAGAGTAGTCCGAGGGAGCTGAATCTGGCGAATAAGCTGCGCAATTTGAACTTTAATTCATTAATTTTGGCCATCGCAATAGTGGATGTTTAAACTGGAGCATTGTCTTGATGGAACAACATTATCTTTTTCGCCAAATGCGGCCTTTTTCCCCATAATTTCATCACATAAATGCTGCAATAAATTAGTATAATATTTGCCTTTGAGGGTTTTTCCTTTCTGAAGATAATCAATAAAAATAGTGTCATGCGCATCCAAAAAAAAAAAAAACAGATGCCATTACCTTACCTGCAAATGGAACCGTCTTCGGATTCCTTGGCCATGATTCTTCGATTTCCTCTGCTTTGACTGGCTCTTTGTCTCAAGTGTGAACTGGTGGACCCATGTCTCATCCATGGTTATAAATAGAAGCGAAAATTCAGCTTTACTGCAGTGAAACATCACTAAACACTGTACTGAGACATCTTTACGACACTGTTTTTGCTCTGTTAAGAGCAAGCGCGGCACCCATCTTGCGCACAGCTTTCTTATCTGCAAATCTTTGATCAATATATGATGTATAACACTTTTTGAAATACCTATCATTTCAGCTAACTTACGCACATTCACTAGCTTACTATCATCGACGATCATCCTACACTATTTTGTTGATTTTCTTAACGGTGCCTGGCATGGATACCTCAGTTGGCGTTCGTCATGGCAGCTCGTACGACCACGTTTAAATTCTGCTACCCAATATTATACAGTCGTAAACGAAGAAGCAGATTCCCGCAGAGTAGAATCTAACTCGGCTTTAATATTGGTTGGAATGGGACATTTCAAATGGTATTATTGAATTACATAACAGTGACTAATTTGTTCTATGTTGACAAATTCACTGAGATTGTTTACTTTTGATGGTGCAAACAAAAATACTAAACAACGTGGCGTCTTGGAACTTAAAACATGTTTTAAAAGGTTTTCACTTTTCACCAAAATGTTTTTTTAACTACTGGCACCTATCTATACTCGTACGTCAGGTCGACCAGTGTTGGAACCGTACTCGTATGTATGGAAAACAAGATTGCTGTGCATACAAAGCTACTACAGAACTAGATTATATGTATGTAATTTAAGCAATTTTTTTTTCACCAAAGTTTAATAAATTTGTTTTGTGTAATTAACACATAACTTTTGCCCAGTCATAGTTAAATTATCGCGTACGAATCCTGAGCAAGTAAAATAATCATGTTTTTTCAAGTTTTAGTATAGAATTCACGACAAGGAGTGGAGAAATTTATTCCAGATGCACAAAATACGTTATGCTCCATAAAATGTTAAGACTAACTTAATTTTGAGGTTATCGAATCTATTAATTGTATATTAAAGGCGAAAAAGTGAAATCCCACATTTTGCATGAGAAATACCAGATCAGGCTTGATTAGTTCGCTCAATGGCCATGCCTATGCTACTTAGCAGAAAAAAAGCTCAGGTCAAGTTTTAGCGGATCCGATTGCACATTTCACAATTTATGATTTATGATAAACAGTATGTATTTTAGGGTTTAACATCATCTGTAGGGGAGTGATCCGAAAGGGCGAAGCTAACTGTCGCTCTATACCCAGATGTTTAAATTTTAGATGAAGCGGATATATCGGGAAAAAATTATATTATGCAAAGTTTCACTGGATCGGCATTTAAGTATTTAAGGCGTCTTATATGGGGATACCTAAAAATATGGGGCAAACTGTATGGTTTCAGCATTTGTATTAAGTTGAACAAAATACAACTATCGGCATATCAGTTTAAAATTATAGTTGAAAGAGTAAATCTTGTCCAATCCCACATTTTATAGGAACAGTACCGAAATTTGCGAGATTTTAGCCTGATCACCTACTGAAATGACAATTCCGTATATTTATATCATATTGCAGACCATAAATAAGTGCCGGTTTGGTGTTGCGGATGCAAAGTCTAAATTATATATATATACATATATATACGAGGTGTGATAAAAAAAACGGGGTTTTCAAGTTTTGTGAGTTACGTATATTCGATTTTCGCATTTTTTTTTCTGTTATGTCGGTACACATGTCTGTTATATATGTTGACAATATTAGCCATTTTGGATTGTCAGTTTGTTTTTGACAGATAAAAAGGTTAGTCGTGTTTTGGTGCGCTCTTCGATTTTTTACTATTCGAAAAAATGGATCAAAGAAACTGTATTAAGTTTTGTATAAAAAATTAAATTAAATGTGCTAACGCATTTGAAATGTTGACTGTGGCGTTTGGTGAATGTACTATGAGCAGAACACAAATTCAATTGTGGTTCCAAAATTGCTAAATTTTGACCAAAAACAACGTCGCATGGACATCGCTCAGGAGCTGTTAAACGTCGTCAACGACGATCCAGATTTCTTTAAAAAGGTTGTAACTGGTGACGAATCATGGGTGTTCTCGTATAGCTATGACATTAAAACCAAAGCCCAATCATCCCAATGGAGGCGTCCAGAAGGTCCAAGACCGAGAAGAGCACGACAAGTTCGGTCAAATGTGAAGGTTTTGATCACTGTTTTCTTCGATTGCAATGGCGTGGTGCATCATGAATTCTTGCCACAAGGTCGTACGGTTAATAAGGAATACTACCTTGAAGTTATGCGCCGTTTGTGCGAAGCAATTCGTCAGAAACGCACAGAATTGTGGAGAACCAATCATGGATTTTGCACCATGATAACGATTGTGCGTGAGTTTTTGGCCAAAAACAAAACCGCAAGCATGCCCCAACCATTGTATTCACCGGACTTGGCCCCCACTGACTTTTTCCTCTTCCCAAAACTGAAGACACCGATGAAAGGAAAGCTTTTTGCTACGATTGAGGAGATAAAAGAAAAATCGAAACAGGAGCTGTTGGCGATACAAAAAAGCGCGTTTTAGAAGTGTTTCGAGGATTAGAAGAAACGCTGGCACAAGTGTATTATATCTGAGGCGGACTACTTTAAAAGAAATAAAATAGGAATTGATGAATAAATAAATACTTGTTGAAAAAATTTTAAATAACGGTTGTTTTTTGATCACACCTCGTATATACTTATATGTAGGGTATGTAACATTCTAACGGATAAATTCAACAGATTCGTGTTTTCATTTCCAGTTTTTGTGCTATTTTATATGACAATTCGGAATGTTAAAGCTAAAGCAATAATTTTTTTTTTATTTTTTGATCAACATTCAGTCGATGTTATACTACTTCCGCTACATAGTAATTTATATTTATGTACTTACAGATGTCAGAAGGTATTCGCGTACCTACAAAATAAAAAAAAAAACATAAAAAAACATTGTCAGTATAGGGGAATTATATTATAGCAAAATTACAATAAATACAAATAAATCAAATAATAATAATTATAAAAATAAATAAAATGTTAACAAAACTACATTATAAATACACATATATTAAATCGAATAAATTTTACATGGAACAGGTTTATATATCCTATTTTAACTGTTACGAGGTATTGCTAATGAAATCAAATAAAAATGTGCTATTTGAAGAGAGAGGGAAACAATTCTGGTAATTCCAATTTTTCACGACTTTCAATATAGTCACCGTTAACGTTACTTATGCGCCACCCTATAGAATTAAAACACTTTTTGTCGTGTTGTAAGACAAAATAAGTAGAAAAGTTAAAAGCTACATTTATATTATTAGAGACAACATCACTGTATTAGTTCTAATCATTTTCCTGATCTGAAGGTATTCAATGCTTAAATTTTATTTGATTCTATCTATTATTAAGGACACTCGTTGTAAAAGCAAATTATATACCTCCAACAAAAATTATGCGCTGTGTGAGTGGTGCCACGGTCCCTGGTCCTACCATTGCCGACATAGTGCGAAAATGTCATGACAATCTATCCAGTGATTAAGATGTCTATCAGGAACACACATAGCAGCCTAAAATAATTTGTCATCAACGGCTATTATTCGACTACTGAATGAGTCGAACAGTAAATTTCAGGTGTCTCCTAGTTTATTTGGTGCATTCGACCTTTTTCAACTATAGGGTGGCGCATAAGAAACTTTAAGATTTGATCAGTGAATACATTTCTTGTTTAAGTTTTTTTTTTTTGTCTCTTAATAGAATTAACTAAATAATACTTGGGAAATTTATGATGGAAAGGCTCAGCACAGAACAAAGAACCAAAGTTGCTCAATTTTACTTTGAAAGTCAGCATACGATTCTTCAGATCATATCGAAATTTCTTTCATGTTCGAAATGCTCCTAGCGCTCCAACAATTTACCCATTGGTTCAGCGTTTTGGGCAACAAGGAGCTGTCTGTGACCTTCCGCGTACTGGAAGACCTCGTGCAGTTTGAAATGAAGTGACCATTGCTCGAGAGCAAGCAAGTATTGAGGAAAAGCCGAAACTTCCACCAGGCGACGTTCTCAGCAATTAGAGATGTCCAGGCGGTCTTTGCAAAGAATTTTACATATGTTACATTTTTCCCCCATATAAGATGCATTTGGTTCACGAGTTAAGACCAAATGATTCACAAGAACGCATTCAATATAGTCGCCGTTAGCGTTACTTATACGCCACCCTATATTGCACAATGCTTTTGGAAAATAATTTTTATGTGATTCATTCAACTCATAACGAATAGATCCATTTACAATACATTTTTACTCCCGTCTTGAAGGAAATGGGGATACCAGTTATTTATTTACTGAAAACTAATATGCGATACAATAAACAACATATGAGGGCGGTTCCAAAACTGCCCAACGTGACGTATAGATGGTGCCAGTAGTTTTGAAAAAAATTATTCTGTTGAAAAGTGGAAACCTTATAAAACATATGTTTTATGTTTCAAGGCACCACGTTGTTTAGTATTTTTATTTGAACCATCAAAAGTAAACGATCTCAGTGAATTTGTCAACATGGAAAAAATTGGTCACCGTTATGCAATTCAATATTTCCATTTGAAAGGTCTCTTAGCTCAACCAATATTAAAGCCGAGTTGGATTCTACTCTGTGGGAGTCTGCTCCTGCCTTTATGACTGCAAAATATTCGGTAGCAGAGTTTAAACGCGGCCGTACAAGCTGCCAATACGAACACCGTAGTGGTCGACCAATTGAGGTATCTACGGCAGACACGGTTAAGAAAATCCACAAACTGGTATTGGATGATCGTCGGCTGAAGGTGCGTAAGCTGGCAGACCGAAGATTTGAAGATGAGAAACCAGTGCGCAAGATGGGTGCCGCGCTTACTTTCAATAGAGCGTCATGAAGAAGTTTCAGTAGAGTATTTAGCGATGTTTCACCGCAATAAAGCCGAATTTTTGCATCGATTGATAACCATGGATGAGACATGGGTCCACCACTTCATACCTGAAGCAAAGAAACAGTCAAACCAGTGGATAGGAATGGGAGAATCATGTGCAAAGTAGGCGAAGGTGATTCCATCTGCAAGCAAGGTCATGGCTTCTGTTTTTTGAGATGCACATGGAATTATTTTTATTTATTGTCTTCAGAAAGGAAAAACCCTCAAAGACAAATATTATGCTAATTTCTTGCAGCGTTTATGTGATGAAATTATAGAAAAAGTAAAATTTTTTCCAACTTTTTTGCGTCTTCTTTGTTAGGTTGGCTAGTTTTGGGACTGCCTTTGTAGATATATTCAGCTCAAAATATGTTAACATTAATTTCAATAAACATTATGTGGTTTCTATTCATTCTATGCAACTGTAAACTTATATTTTTGCATTAATAGATAATGTTAACATACTTGTATAAAGAAACGAATAAATATTTTAGGTTAATTACAATTGGTAAAATTCAGAAAACAGGCGATATTCATGTTAAATTTATAAAGAGTTTCGTAGGCACTATCATAAAATGCATATACTCGTAAAAGTAAGTGCAAATAATATAATAAATAAATAACAAATCAAACTACCATGCCGTTAAAAATTATGTGAACTGGAATGACTTCTTTCCATACCTATCAATTTCATCACATATTGGTTTTAATTAATGAATGAAGTTTAGAAATATATTAAAAAAGGATCATCTTTTTCAAAATAAATCCTTGTGTAAACAATTTTGCATTTGTCATTTTTGCGGACCATAGAATCGTGGAGGATGTATCGACTTTTTGTCCAAAAAGCGGCTGTATCAAAAGTGGGTATCCCTTTTTAAGTAAAAATGGGTACTTTTCAATAATCATTCGGGTAATCAGGAAGGTATCTTTAAAATTTAAAGAATTCTGTAAGCACCGTAGCTGCTTTTTAATTTTAATAAAAAAAAGCAAACAAATTTTGACAAAATTCAAATTTTTCACAGTTGAGTTTAACATTTGCATTGCCAAGCTTTTTTCTTTCGATAAGACCAATTTGTAAAAATCCCAAATTTAGCCCGCTCAAAACTAAGACATAGTTTAATGGTCGATTTTAGACCCCGGCTTAAAAGTTTCGATCTTTGCCGTACTTTCAACTGTCGTTTCTGATTGTCACAACCGTAATAACAAACTTAGTTGGTAGATATACGCGATGTGTTCAAACACACAAATTTTCATCAGTAGTTGATGTGCTGGGGCGTCCAGGACGGGCGTCGTCATTCACATCTTCTCGATTGTATCACTTGTAAACATTTTTTTGACTCAGAGTACTCTCACCGTATGCCACTATCAACATTTCAAATGTTTTTGAGCATTTAATTCCATTTTTTACACAAAATTTAATGCAACTTCTTTGATCCATTTTTTTCGACAGCAGAAAATAATAATCGAAAATCGAATGTACGTAGCCCGCGAAATTTGAAAATTACTCTTATTTTCTGAACACATCGTAAGCAGGTTTGCTAAAGATTACAAGAAGTTCCATTATCAATACACTACCACCGTAAGTTGCTTTTATTTGACGAATGTTAGGCGAATTAGTTGAACAAATTTTGGAAAAAAATCTCAATTTCCAAAGTTGAGTTCAATATTTACATTGACAAGTTTTTTCTTCTCATAAGATCAGTTTGGATAAATTTTTAATTTAGGCCGCTTACAACTATGACACATTGTAATGGGCAATTTTAGACCCCAGCTGAAAAGTTTCTACCTTTACCATACTTTCAACTATCATGGACGGACGGACACTCTTAAATCCACATAGATTTTTCATATATACAGGGTGTCCGTCGGGAAGGTATACTACTTTGTTTTGCCGCCATTTTGGTAAACATTAGTCTTGACGGTTCACATTTGGCTGTCGTGAAGTGGAGACGTGGCAAATTTATTATGGAAAAATATTCGATAAGCCAACGTGTTTTAATCGCTAAAACATTTTATCAAAATCAGTCATCGATTACTGTGGCGATGAGAAAGTTATGTGAAATTTTTCGGAGAAAAAACGTGCCAACAAGACGCACTATTTATCGTGTAGTGAATGATTTCGAAGAAAGAGAGTTTGTAGCTGATAGGGCCAAGCATGGATCGGCTGAAAACATTACTGCTGCTCAAGAAAGTGTCAGAAAACAATCCATCAACCTCAATTCGACGCCGTGCTCAGGAGATTGGTCTTCAAAGAACAACTTTGGCCACAATTTTGCACAAGGATTTGCATTTGTTTCCATTGAAGATTCAGTTGACACAAGAGTTTCTTCCACAAGACCATTTAAGCCGCCATACATATGCCAATAGGATGTTACAGCTCGCCCATGACAACCCCGATTTTCATGGAAAAAATCATAATGAGTGACGAGGCACATTTTCATTTCAATGGATATGTGAATAAACAGAATAGTCGGTTCCGGGCAATGGAAATCCCTCAAATTATTCATCAGTCACCTTTGCATCCATTAAAAATGGCAGTCTGGTGAGCAATTTGGTCAGGAAGAATCATTGGACCGTACTTCTTTGGAACTGAAAACGGCGTAACGGTAACTGTCAATGGGGAGCGATATCGTGATATGATTGAAAACTTTTTAACGCTACAACTGCATGCTTTGGGCTTGATTAACATGTGGTATCAACAAGGTGGTGCAACATCGCATACAGCCAGGATTACAATGGAATTACTGCGAGACCTCCTTCCACAACAAGTTATTTCAAGAAATGGTGATGTTGATTGGCTTCCACGGTCGCCTGATTTGACATTCTCCGGACTTCTTTTTGTGGGATATCTGAAAAGTAAAGTTTATGCAAACAAACCAGAAACGTTTGAGCAACTCAAACGAAATATTCATGATGAAATTAATTAAATACCGCGTGAAATGTGTAGGAATGTAATGACAAATGTGCACGAAAGATTATCTGATATTGTATTCCATACATAATTGACGACATTAAATAAAACATTTATCAATATAAGATCCATTCTCTTTCATTTAATCAAAAATTTGATACAAACATACAAACATTGCATCATCTTTTTTTGCGGGGGAAAAAAAGCGAGGGTTGGCGGTCTCATGGAGTTTTAGTCGCTATGAATCACTTCGACGGGAAGCGTCGTGCATTTTGCGTGAGCGCATTTTACGAGAACTCTCGTTCAAATATTGCTACTAGGCGACTATATTGTGCTGAATATGGACTACGGCGAATCAGTGAAGCTGCGAGTGCTAATTTAATTAAAATATGGGTAAAGCGTTTTGAAGAGACCGGTTCAACATTTAAACCACAAGCAAATGGTCGCCCAAGAACATCTAGGACCGAAGACAATGTTGAGAGAGTTATGGAGTCAGTACTAGGAAATCCACAAATGTCGACTTGCAAGAGATCGTCTGTCTTACAATTATCGCGACGAAGTTTGCAAGAATTTTAACACAAGAATTGAAAGAGTCTGAATTCATAGCAAGGCTCGCATTTGCTAATGAAATGCTTAATCGATTTTTCAATTTTGACAATATTCTTCCTCCCCGACGAGGCTCATTTCCTTATGAATGGGTTCGTAAACCGTCAAAATTGTCGTTACTGGAACAGTGAAAATCCCAAAATCAAACACCAGAAACCCTTGCATAGTCCTAAAGTGACAGTATGGGCAGCAATCTCTGGTAGAGGAATAATTGGTCCCTTTTTTCTTCGAAAATGCGCGGGGCCAAAACGTCACGGTTAATACGGAACGCTATGTTGAGATGTTGGACGGATTTTTGGCCCCAGAAATTGAAGGTTCAAGAATAGTGAATTCTAGAACGTGGTTCCAACAAGATGGAGCTACCTGTCACACATCAAATGACTCCATGGCGGTGGTGAAGCAGATGTTCCCTGGCAGACTGATTTCGAAAAGAGGTGATATTCCATGGCCCCCACGTAGTCCAGACTTGACGCCTCTTGACTTTTGTGGGGATACCTCAAACACAAAGTCTACAGTAATAATGCAAGAAACATCGTTCAGCTCAAGGAGAATATCCGTGGTGAAATGGCAGCCATTACACCAGTATTACTGAAGAAAGTTTTCAATAATTTTCGTTTGCGGTTAGAGGAGTGCCGTCGTAGAGAGGGCCACCATTTAGATGATGTTATTTTTAAAAAATAAACTCCATTTATTACTCTACAATGCCTTAGATTTATTTTAACCATACCTTTTGTATTTATTTTTAATCTATTTTTTAAATATGCACGTTCTATTGCGCCACCCTGTAGTATACTTCCCCGACGGACACCCTGTGTATTATGAGAATTTTAATTGTTACAAACAGTATAACATATTTTGGTTGATAGATATAAAAACAGTTGTGACATTTCTTATTTTGGCACCTAAGACAACCATGAAAGAGAGAGAGGGAGAGAACGAGGGTCAGCCATCGCCTTTACTTCTTAAATAAAAGAACAACCACTGTTCCGACTGTGCAAACTGGGATGTCTTGGAATGCACTTAAGTGTCGTGTCTGGATTTCCTAATACGTTTACGTCGTCTGATGAAATGTTCACCCCAACATGCTGACTATTTATAGATGCAAATGTCTTAGTTTGGAGCCAATGATATTACTCGCACTCTTCATGACTTGCATTCGAGTTTTGTCACAAGCTGCGTCTATGTCATGTGATTTCAAAGATTTATTACAAATCCACATCACATACCACCCGTACTCCGTACATATGGCCAATGCTTTGGAACAGAAAAAAGAATCGACAAAAAAATCGACACAAATGAACAAAAAGTTCAAAGAATTGCTAATACTTCAAGTATGCGTCTGTCCCTTCATCTCTCTCTCTCTCCACCGGTCTGTCGCGGCCCATCATAATGATTGACATGAAAAAAACGTTTGTTTGTTGCGTGTGTGTGTGTGTGCGTTTGTGCCTTTCTAAAAGTCCGCTCTCACACGAATTCCAGATATCGGTCGATTTGGAAAATGAAATGAACGGCCCCAGACAATTGACAGCTGCTCAAAATGTCAACCGACAAACCAGAACAGCAAATGCATGCAAACAGTTTGTTGCCAACACCACTGCGGGCTGTGGAAAAGGAAAAGGCGCGTTGCTGCAACACTGTCGTGCAACACGGCAACACGGTTCAATGTTGAAATATTACCAATATTCTATGGCGACGGCAGGCAACAACAGCAACAACAACTGCACAGCGGCGACAACAATGGCAATAATCAAGCGATTCAAGTCATACGCTATGTCTAGACATGAAATAACAGTAGTCCATAGATGGCACAGTCTAAATGTTGCATGAGATATGGAGAGTCGCCTTTGGGGTGATACAATTTAATTTATACTAGCCGACCCGGCAAACGTTGTTTTGCCTTCAAATTCTATTTTTATTGGAAATGTTTCATGCCAGTCGGACTCAACCGAAATACAAAATTCTGTTTAAATACCGTTAGCAGGAGCAGAAATAATTGCTTTTTAATTTGTGGTTTGTATAGGAGGTACCACTCTCCATTGTCCAATCCCGCCCATATTTGCAGTAGTACTTAAGATATGTACACCAAACCTACGCACCAAATTTTGTTCAAACACCGTAAGCAGGAGCAGAAATAATTGATTTTTAATTTTTTGTTTGTATGGGAGGTACCACGCCCCTTTGTCCAATTGGACCGAATTGTAAATCTAAACCATCCCGGGCACCACCCAGACGCATATACAAAAATTTATGCAAAGCGGTCCAGCCGTTTAGGAGGAGTTCACTGACAACGCCCGTACAGTAGAATTATATATATAAAGATGTAACTGGCGAGATTTGATTTGATTTGATTGATACAAGAGATAATGATGTTCACGCCCGTAAAATCAAAACCGTTTGCAATCGTCTATCGCCCTTTGAGCGGCATTCATCTCGATGACGGCAAAATTTTTCAGCATTAATGTTTACTAGAATTTCACCAGCTTTCTTCCATCGTTCCTAAGCTGCAAGAAGACGATCACAACTATTTTCTTTACATGATTTCAGATTTTAAAATTATGTTATTCACATTAAAATTCGTGCTGTATACGTTCAAATTGGCAATGATTCAAAAATTCATTAGTCTATTTTAGCTATATTTCAGCGAATAGGGTGATTCAGAATGCAAATGAATTTTGTACAGAATAATTTTGTGTCGTAGCATAATCACTTGCTGATTACAAATTATTGTGTTTAGTCTTCTGAAATTTCTAGAATTTTTAATATTACTACAATACAATGTACGAGGTGTAGTCACAAAATAAAATGAATTTTCATTTTTCTCAAACAATATTTATTTATCCATCAATTTCTATTTTATCTCCTTGAAAGTAGTCCCCCTCAGATATAATACACTTATGCCAGCGTTTTTTCCAATCCTCGAAGCAGTTCTGACATATACTTTTTGGTATGTCCTTGAGCTCTCTTATCGATTCGGTTTTTATCCCCTCAATCGACGCAAAACGCCGTCCTTTCATTGGTCTCTTCATTCTTGGGAACAGGAAGAAGTCGCAGAGGGCCAAATCTGGTGAATACGGTGACTGAGGCATGATAATGGTGTTGATTTTGGCCAAATAATCTCTCACAAGTAAAGATGAGTGAGCAGGTGTATTATCATGATGCAAAAGCCATGAATTTTTTCTCCACAATTCCGGGTGTTTTTTTCGTAATGCTTCAAGCTAACGGTGCATAAGTTCAAGGTAATACTCCTTATTTACTGTACGACCTGGTGGTAAAAACTCCTGATGCACTACGCCATGGTAATCGAAGAAAACAGTGATCAAAACCTGGATATTTGATCGAATTTGGCATGTTTCTTTTTGTTTTGGTTATCCTGGACTCTTTCATTAGGACGATTAGGCTTCGGTTTTGATGTCATAACCACACACCCATAATTCGTCACTAGTTATGACCCTTTTAAGCAAATCTGGATCATCGTTGACATTATTCAACAATTCCTAAGCGACGCTCATGCGACGTTGTTTTTGGTCAAAATTCAGCAATTTTGGAACGAACTTCGCTGCCACACGCTTCAAGACCAAAATTTCCGAAAATATTGCATGGCATGAGCCAACCGATATGCCGATATCATCAGCAACTTCTCTAATTGTAATTCGACAATTCTTCATATCAATTTTCTTCACTTTCTCAACATTTTCATCGGTTGTTGATGAGTTGTTGGGCGTTCAGAGCGAGCGTCGCCATTCACATCTTCTCGACCTTCTGTGAAAAACTTGTACCATTTGTAAACATTTTTTTTTTTTTTGACTCAGAGTACTCTCAGCGTATGCCACTAGCAAAATTTCAAGTGTTTTTGAGCACTTAATTCCATTTTTTATACAAAATTTGATGCAACTTCTTTGGTCCATTTTTTTCGATAGCAGAAAATCGCCGAACACGCAAAACACTTGTCTTATTTATGCCTCTCATAAACAAACTAAACATGCTATATGGATAAAACCTTTAAGATGTCTTCGAGACGAGTGCACCAACAAAAAAAAAAAAAATAATAATCGAAAGTCGAATGTACGTAGCTCGCGAAATTCGAAAATGCAGCTTATTTTTGGAACACACCTCGTATATTGACTTGTCCCCCTTTCCAGTGAAAAGACGTACTTTATATTCCAAAAGCCACTCCACAATTAGGAAGGTCTCCTAAAAAAGATAATGAGTTGCGATAGTTATTTTCAATATCTATGCAGTGCTGATGTAGACTGTTTTTAATTAACGAATATGTGATAAAATTATTTAGGAAAATCCTGAAAATGGCTTTTTTTTCTAGAGATGAGTTCAGTCCTCATAAAGGCAAACTTTTTTATATCGGGCCGATTTTGCCCAATATCGAACATAACCTATTTATAGCTATGAAATACTTTTGTGCAAAATTTGTAGCTTAAATGGTGCGGTCTCTAGTTTGCTTTCAACCAATACGCGGGCACATAGATTTGCTAAAACGGGCATCGATTTTTACAATGAATAGAAATACTATCGTTTGCAAAGAGTGAAAGCAGTTTTTGATTTAAACTACTAGGTTGTATCTCAGAAACATTTTTTTTTCTATGTTGATAGCACTGTAGCAGTCGCTTTTAGCAAATGCCATATCATAAATATGCAGTGATTTTTTAATCGTAGTTTTTTTTAAATCGAATAAAACACTCAAATTTGCATCATATATTAAAATTTTTTATTGGAATCGATAAATTGGTCTTTGCCATTTAATTTTTAAAGATAACTTCATACAAATGTTGTCCGTGGCTCCGTCTCAAAATGTCCATTCGGAAGGTTCAATTTTTCGTCACTTTTTCGAGCATTTCGGCCTGTATTCCACGAATAACGCATGTTATGTTATCCTGTAAGGCTTCAATAGTGTTCGGCTTGTCCACATAGACTAACGATTTGACTTAACCCCACAAGAAATAATCAAGAGGCGTTAAATCGCAAAATCTTGGAGGTCAACAGGGCCAAATCGAGAGGTAAACTGCTTACCAAATTCATCCCTCAACAAATCCATTGTTTCAGGAGGAGTGTGGCATGTTGCATCGTCCTGATAAAACCACATGTCAACCTAATTCTACGCAGCCAACTAGGGCACAAAAAATTGCGTATAATGGCTCGATATCGTTCGCCGTTGACGGCAACGTTTCTTCCACGATCGTCTTTGAAGGAAAATGGACCGATGATCCCACCAGCCCATAAACCACACCACACTATCGTTTTTTTGGGATGCATCGGTGATTCATGTATGGCATGTGGCTGTTCATCACTCCAGATGCGACAGGTTTGCTTGTGTATCCGTTCAGCAAGAAATGAACCTCATGGCTGAATACAATTTTTCGATAAAACAGCGGATTTTCATTGAGATTTTGTAAGGCCAAATTAGACCAAAATTCACCAAAAATTAGATGGTGTGGTAGGTCATTCGACTAAAATTCTTGCGTGAGTTGAATTTTATAGGCTTTCAAACCCAAATGGACGTGTAAAATTTTCCGTGTGATTAAGTAACACATGCCCAATCGCTGAGAACGGCAACGAATCGACATTTCAAGATCGTCATTAACACTGGTCGCTACGGCTGCAATGTTTTCTTCGGTATGCACTCTGCTTATGCGAGTCGATGGTTTTGTGTCTAACAAAGTAAATTTGGTGCGAAATTTGGAGATAACAGCACGAATTGTTAATGCGGCAGGTCGATTATAACGACCATAAAATGGTCGTATCAAACGATGCACATTTGTCACAGAGCACGAACTTTAATAATAAATTTCAACGATTTGCAATCGTTCCTCGTTTGTTAGTCTTTCTATGATGAAATAGCAGAGTATACTGTACACTTCGCACTCTGACAGATGACGTTTGGACGCCATTACCAACCAGTGCTGGCAACCTGAAAAACTTAAATCTTAAAAAATCACCCTATATTATTAGTGTTTGAGCTACACCTGGTTTTGTAGCGATTTCGGCGATTTGTGCAATGTGTGATTTTGTAGAACAAAGAAGTTGGTTTCAACTTTGTTTACAAAATTTTGCATCTACAAGACAGGCAAAATATTTACAAGTGGCATAAAGAGCTAAGAAAAATGCGGAGAGTTAAAGTTAAAGACGGCAAGTGAACCAAGCGACTTTCAATCTCTACCGGTAGAAGTAAGAATTTGCGCCCAAAAACTGCCGGTTAACATTTAAGGACCTTGCTGACGTTGCTGACATTTCAAGCGGATCAGTCAACTCCATTCTAAAACATATTTTGGGATGAGGCGTCAAATTCAAAAAAAAAAAAAAATAAAATTTCTTCTATTTTGTTTTGTCGAATATTTAGTTTCCCATATCCTGGGAATGTACTTGACATTTCTTTTTCACATACTAACTTTCAAAACTGTAAACCCTTTCCGTAGACTGTAACCAGTTTATTATTATTAAAGCGTGTGAAATTGTCACAAAGTTGACGCTCAACAAAAAAATGAAAACATTTGCTGCTGTCCTCTTCACCCCCAGACACTGTCTGCATTTGTATTCCGCTGTTGTTGTTTTCCATTCTGCTGCTGGCTTTTAAAGTTCACTTCCAGAGTGGCCCCAGTGGTTATTGCAGAACCGGACACACAAGTGGTCAGTCATCGATGTGAAGCCGACAAACAAAACAGCAGCTGCTGATTCTTTTTCATGTCCCGCAGACACTTAAAAAATAAACTATCTACGACCACCATCAGCACCACCAGCAATGAAGTTTATCCCTTTTAGTCTGTTTCATGTGGCCGATTTTAGACGATGACTCTGCTGTTGTAGTTGTTGCTACTATTGTCCATTTTAACAGCCGTCAGACGGCCAACAAAAGCAGACAAACGTCAATGTCAGAATTGACACTTTTTGCAACATGTTCAATATTGCATGTCAACAATTGCACATTTAGAGGGAATTTTCAACACTCGGTTTCGTTTGAGTGGAAAGCTTGAAAGTGGCAGAGGAATTAAGTGTCCCGTGAAATTTTTGGAATGGACATACTAGATAGTATTATTATAGTTTTCTGCATTAAAACAAATGTTTAGAACAAAAACATAATACATACAATTTTTATTCGATTGTCAAAATCGAAGTCACAATTATGTACGCACTTATTGGATTCAGTTTAGTCTCTTCTACATTGCGAAACAATAAATATTCTGCAGGTAATAGTAAAAAAATATTCTGACCTCAATTGTGCCATCAAAATAAATTATGATAGAAGAAATAAGCAGGCTTCCAGTGGAAATGGATAACAGGACGGTTTCCATTGTCTTCCTTACTCTTAGCGTGAAGCTTTTGTTTATTGTAAATCTTGCAGAGTCCATACGCATAACAGTATTGGAAAGGAAATCCAGACGAAATTCTGAAGCATTTGTTCTAAATTAGAAAAGAGTGTCAGAAGTATTTTGGTCTGCATGCCACATGATTGCTTGAATTCCCAGTTGGATATCAGACAAGAATTCTCATTTCAACTGGACATTAACATACAAAGTTTATTGAGGATAACAGAACTGTCATTAGAAGCAGTATAAAATTGATTTTATTTTATGTATAGGTAGAATAGAATATGCCATTAAGGGTTAATTACGGTAAGATGCTTTCCATTTAGCTAGATCTGAAAAAATTGCCGATAATTTCAACATTTATAAGGTTCGGGATGAATGACCAATGAAGAGACACAAAAATTTGTAGTTATCTTTGGGGTAGAAACACTAATGGTGTAGATAGTGAATAATCTTTTTACACAGAGTAACGCTCCAGTTGTGCTACAATAATAAATTCAAATAACTCGCAGTTTTATTTTTTATTGTATAGAAAATTCAATTTTATTTTATATCGGGTAATTTTTTTAGAATTAAGTTTTTCAGGTTGGCAGCACTGGTTGGTAATGGTGTCCAAACGTCATCTGTCAAAGTGAAAAGTGTACAGTATACTCTGCCATTTCATTATGGAATGACTAACAAACGAGCAAAGATTGCAAATCGTTGAAATTTATTATCAAAATTCGTGCTCTGTGACAAATGTGCATCGTTTGATACTACCATTTTATGGTCGTCATAATCGACCTGCTGAATCAACAATTCGTGCTATTATCTCCAAATTTCGCACCAAATTTACTTTGTTGGACATAAAACCATTGACTCGCATGAGTAGAGTGCGTACCGAAGAAATTATTGCAGCCGTAGCGACCAGTGTGAATGACGATTGTGAAATGTCGATTCGTCGCCGTTCTCAGTGATTGGACATGTGTTACTCAACCACAAGGAAAATTTTACACGTCGATTTGGGTTTAAAAGCCTATAAAATTCAACTCACGCAAGAATTGAAGCCGAATAACCTACCACAACGTCTAATTTTTGGTGAATTTTGGTCTAATTTGGCCTTACAAAACCCCAATGAAAATCCGCTGTTTTATCGAAAAATTGTGTACAGCGATGAGGCTCATTTCTTGCTGAACGGATACATACAACTTATGTTTTTTTATTAACTAAAATAATGCACTTAGTTTTTGGTTTCTTTTAAACACTTATTTATTGGTTTCTTTTGATGTGTGTCTTCTGTGAAGACTTGTTAACCACTCTGCTTATTAATTGTAGCTATGGCGGATGAAACCTCGCAAAAATAATTAACAAACAAATGCAGACGCATTGTCAGCATTTGTTTGTTTTAGATTTATTAATAAAAAATTTGGAAATTAACATGAGTTTGCAATTCAGCAAAATATTAAAATGTTGTTGAAAATGAGTTCAACAGCCACAAGTTTCAATTAAGCATGTAAAGTTTCAGGTGAAAAACAAGTTAACAAAAATGTCGTTAACTTACACAAGCAAAGCTGTCGCATCTGGAGTGATGAACAGCCAGATGCCATACATGAATTACCGATGCGTCCCGAAAAAACGATAGTGTGGTGTGGTTTATGGGCTGGTGGCATCATCGGTTCATTTTTCTTCATAGAAGACCGTGTAAGAAACGTTACCGTTGAACTTGATTGGCATGTGGTTCCATCAGAACGGTGTAACATGCCACACTGCTCCTGAAACAATGGATCTGTTGAGGGATGAATTTGATGAGCAGCTTATCTCTCGATTTGGCCCTGTGAGTTGGCCCCCAAGATCTTGCGATTTAACGCCTCTTGATTATTTCTTGTGGGGTTATGTCAAGTCGTTAGTCTATGTGGATAAACCGAATACTATTGAAGACTTACAAGATAGCATAACACGCGTTATTCGTGGAATACAGGCCGAAAATCTCGAAAAAGTGACGAAAAATTGAACCTTCCGATTGGCCATTTTAAGACGAAGCCGTGGACAACATTTAGATGAAACACTCTTTAAAAATTAAATGGCACAGACCAATTTTTCTATTCCAATAATAATAATAAGAAATTTTAATATATGGTGCAAATTTGAATGTTTTATTCAATTTAAAAAAAAAAAACTGCGATTAAAAAATCACCCTTTACCAGATGCGATCACAATTATATTGAATATAGTGCACTTGAACGCGAGATGCATTTTAAATAAGATAATTTGTGTGGGAGATTTCAGAGAGAGTTCGAGGTCATTGCGTGGGATTTTCACACTTTACCCATAATATATAGGTATAATTGGCAAGAATTTAAGTAACCTCAGGCTAAGAATCAGAGAATTAAACTACGTTGAATCGGTTTAATTTTTATTGGAGGTACCGGAATGAGCGAAGCGACGTACCCCATTCTTGTTCTCAGAACATAGATTATATACGACAAATTTGACGGAGTTACGTACGACTGATTGGTAGATATGGATGTAAGAATATATGGTTTAAGTCGATTATTGGTATGAAAGGTGGTTACTTGATCAATTTTTCGCCGATATTGTAGAGAAATTTAAATCAATGTAATTGATAACAATCTAGACTACTACAGCTGACTATTGTAAATTGCAGAGGATTAATTTAATTTCAAAAATCAGTCAATTTGTGCGAAAGGTATCAATGTGTGGCAATGTGATTGATTTTGGGACCATATTTTGGCAAACGCCCAAAGTGTGTCAAATTTGACTAAATCGGCTATTTGTGTAGGAAGTACTAAAACAAGCATTTTTTCAGATTTAACTAAGAAATATAGATTCAGATCATTGCAGTCTACGGATTGGGATTTATAGAGAACAAATAAATTTAGGAAAAAGGTCAATTTGTATGGGAGTACTCGTACCAGAAGAGTAGGCCACCTCTTATAGTCCGCTTACAATCATATACGATTTGGAACAATATTAGGTTGTGTTAAATTTTAAAAAAATTCATAAATTCATAAAAAAATTTAGGGCAATTATCGTGTCTACCAGCCAAACAGACCAGCCAGACATCGCTCAATCGCCTTAAAAAGTCATGAAACACATTCGATCCAAAGATGCTTGTTAATTCAAATGCCTTCTTCTGGATGTTAAATTTTTGCCATGTAAAACGACATGTACCATCATTTCTTAGGGAGAAGGTAAAAAAGCATACATACGAGGTGTGTTCAAAATATGGTGAGGTGTGAGGATCGATGCCCCGCATCTATAATAAAACAAATATTTTTTTTTCAAATACTTTTCTATATTTCCCTAAAAATTTATTTCAATGCATAACTCATTAGAAAAATGAACAGTGTCGACATACGAGGTATGATGAAAAAATAAGCTGAATTTTCATTTTACTCAAAAAAAAATATTTATTTATTCATTAATTTCTATTTTATCTCCTTCAAAGCAGTCTCTCTCAGATATAATATGCTCGTGCCAGCGTTTTACAATCCTCGAAGCAGTTCTGATATGCACTTTTTGTATGTCCTTGAGCTCTCTCAGCGATTCGGGTTTTATCTCCTCAATCGTTGCAAAACGTCGTCCTTTCATGGGTCTCTTCAATCTTGGGAAATGGGAAAAAGTCGCAGTGAGCCAAATCTGGTGAATACGGTGGCTAAGGCATGATAACGGTGTTGCTTTTGGGCAAATAATCTCTCACAAGCAAAGATAAGTGAGCAAAAGCCATGAATTTTTCTCACAATTCCGTGTGTTTATTTCGTATTCCTCCACACAAACATCGCATAACTTCAAGGTAATACAACATATTTAAAGTACGATCTTGTGGTACGAACTCCTGATGCACTACGTCATAGTAATCGAAGAAAACAGTGAGCAACACCTTGACATTTGATCGAACTTGGCGTGCTTTTTTCGGTCTTGGACTCTTCCATTGGAACGATTGGGCTTTGGTTTCGATGTCATAACCATGTACCCATGATTCGTTACCAGTTATGACGATTTTAAGCAAATCTGGATCATCGTTGAAGTTATTCAACAGTTTGTGAGCGATGCTCATGCGACGTTGTTTTTGGTCAAAATTCAGCAATTTCGGAACGAATTTCGCTGCTACACGCTTCATGCCCAAAATTTCCGAAAAGATTGTATGGCATGACCCAACCGAAATGCCGACATCCTCAGCAACTTCTCTAATTGTAATTCGACGATTCTCCATAACAATTTTCTTCACTTTCTCAACATTTTCATCGGTTGTTGATGTACTGGGGCATCCAGAGCGAGCGTCTGTGAAAAGCTTGTACCACTTGTAAACATTTTTTTGACTCAGAGTACTCTCATCGTATGCCACTGTCAACATTTCAAGTGTTTTTGAGCACTTGATTCCATTTTTACACAAAATTTGACGCAACTTCTTTGATCCATTTTTTTCGATAGCACAAAATCGCCGAACACGCAAAACACGTCTTATTTATGCCCCTCACCAACAAACTAAACATGCTATATGCATAAAACCGTCAAGATATCTTTGAGACGAGTGTGGTAACATAGAAAAATACTAATTGAAAGTCGAATGTACGTAGCCCGCGAAATTTGAAAATTGCCCATATTTTTTTGAACACATCTCGTATAAAATGTCTTGTTTCGCTATTACAATAATCAAAATTGCTTTTTACAACCCCAATTAAAATTTCATTCCACAGTATTAATAATGTTAATCGTTAATAAAATAAAAATGGTTTTGATTCCGAGTAGATGCCAGATAGTACGCTAAACTCTGTCCCTCAAATTCTCGTTATGTAAATCTAATATACCTAATGTTATCAATCGAATTAGAGTAGAGTAGAGTAAAGCTGGTCATTTTTTTCAGTTTTCTGCACAATATGTTCTTCTAGACAAATATATTCATGGTAAATGCATACTTAAGGCTGTTGGAATAAATCGAATCAATGTTACAGGCGAATGAGACTTAAACATCAAATGATTCGCAGGCTCGAAAGTGTGTTTAAGCAAACGATTTCTTCGGCATAATTGCTTAGAGTTTAATCAAAAATGAGATACTGGCATGCCCTTTCTCCCACCAACAAAAATCACAGGCACATTGCGGTATCTTAACTATGTTCTAATGTAGCTCATCAAAAAGTTGCT
The DNA here is from genome assembly GCA_019455685.1 of Philornis downsi. Taxonomy (NCBI): domain Eukaryota; kingdom Metazoa; phylum Arthropoda; class Insecta; order Diptera; family Muscidae; genus Philornis; species Philornis downsi. The sequence goes on along the minus strand of JAHXMU010000190.1, from coordinate 245,365 downwards.
GTTGTTAACTTGCCCTGATACAATTTGAATATTCGTCGTTTTAATTACATTTATTGTTTGCAACGATTCTCACTTGTCAGCCAGACAATTTGCATGTCTAGTCACGATAATTTCCCACATTTATTTGCAAAAAATCAGGAAGGAAAGTTGGCAACTAAAACTTTATGCCATCGTCTAACAACTCTAAGCCACACACACAAGCGGCCTGAGAGACAGAGAGAGAGAGATAAAGGCAGTCACATAATTCAATTTACTTACAAACTAACTAAACTAGTGGCCTTAAAACTCCTTCAGGGTGAAAAGACCAACGCAACTAAAAGTTATTTCAATTTGAAAATATTAACTAAATGAATTACCAACTTAATTAAATGTCGGCTGAAACGATTTCCAAAAGACACGCTTAGTTAAGGCCTACCTCTGCGCTGGTCACTCTGAACGTTGTGGTGGCGTGTTTTGACGTGGCAGTATATCCAATCATCTTGGGCAGCATGTGGTCGGGCCAACGGCAACAATGCGTGTCATAGCACCGGTTGGGAGCCCACTTGATTCCAGACCATGAACCACGCATACACGGCTCGAAGTCGCATTTATTTACAGCAATTGAGCATGACATACGAGTACGTACACGGATGTGTCGCTTTAGAGCTGAAGTTGAAGTACATAATATATGTGTGACTATTAAACGGAGAGACACGCGAGCGTTGAATTTGTCTGAATGTACTCACGATATTTCATCAATAGCTAACGCTAACTCAAGGTGGGATGCATGCAAATTATGGTGAACCATGGTGGCGCGTGTTGCACTGACCGATGTCGTGTGGCTTAGAAATGATTGTATTTCCTACAGCAGCGTGGATTTCCAAATTTCCATAAGTAGAATGAAATCTGAAGTCACGATCGATAGACGTGTAAGTATGTACAGTGGGGTCTAGGTGGTTAACTTTAAGTTTATTTGTGATTGGTTAAACAAAACATGTTCTTTGGTAGTTTAATTTTTACTTAATACGTTATCGGATGAAACATTCACAAAAAATCATATTACACTGAGTAGAAAATCATGGATTGCTTGGGATCAAATGTACGAGGACACGTCAATAATATGGGTGAAACCATAATTGGGTTATTGCTGTTGTTGTTTTTTTTTTATATTGATTCATTTTTGTTTTTCAACATTGCATTATTCCAGTTCTATACAATTAATCCAAATATTTTCTAACTTTTCGAAGCTACACTTCAAAAATGACTGCAGTTATCATATATATTTTTTAAACAATTTCTTTTTTACGTTAAAAAAATGTAATACAAATGTTAGTCAACCACAAGGAAAATTTTACACGTCGATTTGGGTTTCAAAGCCTATAAAATTCAACACACGCAAGAATTGAAGCCGAATGACCTACCACAACGTCTAATTTTTGGTAAATGGGCCTTACAAAAGCTCAATGAAAATCCGCTGATTTATCGACAAAATTGTGTTCAGCGATGAGGCTCATTTCTTGCTGAACGGGTACGTAAACAAGCAAAACTGTCGCATCTAGAGTGATGAACAGCCACATGTCATACAAGAATTACTGATGCATCCCGAAAAAACGACAGTCTGGTGTGGTTTATGGGCCGGTGGCATCATCGGTCCATCTTTCTTCAAAGACGACCGTGGAAGAAACGATACCGTCAACGGCAAACGATATCGAGCAATGCCCCAATTGGTTGAGTTGAACTTGGTTGACATGTGGTTTCATCAGGACGCTGCAACACGCCAGACTGCTCGTGAAACAATGGATATGTTGAGGGATGAATTTGGTGAGCAACTTATCTCTCGATTTGGCCCTGTGAGTTGGCCCCCCAGACCTTGCGATTTAATTAATCTTGCGATTAATTATGTTATGTCGTTAGTTTGTATGTACAAGCCGAACACTATTGAAGCTTTACAGG
>JAHXMU010000190.1:219427-243423 GCA_019455685.1 Philornis downsi | reverse complement strand
GGACATTTTGAGGCAGAGCGTACAACATTTACATGAAATTATCTTTAAAAATTAAATGGGAAAGACCAATTTATCGATTCCAATAAAAAATTTTAATATATGATGCAAATTTGAATGTTTTATTCGATTTAAAAAAAAAACTACGATTAAGAAATCACCCTTTATTACATGATAGTAACTTTCATTCACACCATGCACATCATACAATTTTATAAAATGATAGTGTCTGGAAAGCATTAGAGACTGTATCTCGAGATCGGATTATATACGTAGTTTCTAGTGAGATATAAACCGCCCTATTTCTTTTTTGCACATCGCCGTTCTGTTTTATCGCCGCTTTTTTACAACTGAATAATTTCGACTGATTCGGCTGATGTGCTAGAACCGAAGTGCTTTGACCGATTCTTTCCAATATAATAATCTTTTCAAAAGATTGTTATCGACCGATTCTTCTCCGCAGATCGATTATGAACAATCCTTCCTTTCTAAAGGATTGATTTGGGATGGCTTTACATAATAGAACAATTTGGAACGATTACCGCAGTTCTTACCAACAGAAAAATGTCGATCCTTTTATTTTAATGCAACAATTTAAAACACTACCTACCTATATAACAATATAGATCAATTCTTTTCAACAGAATGCTTATCGTGAATTCATCCCACCAGGCCAATTACGTTTGCTCCTTTTGCATGAAAAAGATTTTGGTCAGTTTTTCTCAACACGATGGTTTCGAAATCGAAACGATTTCGGTAGATTCCTTTCAACAAAACGATTTCACCACAACAGCTTCAGTCGATTCTTCGCAATAGAACAATTTCGCTTTGGTCAGTTTTTCCTAACAGGATGGTTTCGAAATCGAAACGATTTTGGGTCGATTCCTTTCAACAAAACGATTTCAATACAACAATTCCAGTCGATTCTTCTTAATAAAGTAATTTCCAGAGATTTTCCCAACGATTCTCCCAACAGAGTGATTCCGGTAGATTCTGCCCGGCAGAACCGTTTCCGTCCATTCTTTAGATTACTAATTTGGTTAATTTTCTCAGCAAAATTATTTCTTCTCCAACAGAATGCAGTATAATTTCCGAGAATGAAGATACTTCCCAACAGTACAATTATATTTGATTTTTCCCAATAAAACGATTTTCTTCCCATTTGAATGAATTCGGTCGATTCTTCCCAACACAATAATTTGTATAAACTTTTGCCAATAGAACAATTAGAGTCTGTTTTTTTTTCGAACAGGATAATTTCGGGCCATTTTACCCACAGAATAGTTTCAGTATATTCTTTCCTGAAAACAGTATTTTTGTCGATATATCTCAACAGAGCAACATCTTTCAAGTCTCTCAAATAGAGTAATTACGGTAGATTCATCCCATACCCAATGTTATAGTCGTTTCTTCTCAATTAAACAATTTTCATCGAATCTTCCCGTTATAATTATTTTTTGTCGATTTTGTCGAATTATTTTGGTACACTCTCCGAAGCTTTTTCCACAATTTTAGACAGAACGGTTACGATCAACTCTGATTTTCGGTCAAATTTTACCAAAGTAATGATTATCGCCACTTTTTTCCTACAGAACGATTTTGCATCAGAAAAAAAATCGATTTGAATGCTTCTCAAAATAAAGACTTGATATAGATAAATAAAGACATCTTTCTAACAGAGCAATTTTGGTCGATTCGCTTCCCATTAAAACAATTTTAAACGATTCTGCCAAATGCAACGATTTAGACCTATTTATCCTTCCCTTTAGAACAATTTCGTCTAATTTTTCCGGCAGAACAATTTCGGTCCCCAATATGATTCGGTTATTTGTAATATCAACTATTTTACTTCAAATCAAACTATGATTTTTCTCACCAAGCCCAGTGTGTCACCTACGTACATATACAGGCATGTACAAATATAGTGACTGTATGTCTGGACGCCTGCTAGTATATGGCCAAAAGTCCAGACATGTATCAGCATAATAATAACGAAAACACTAGCAAAGCTTCGGTGATGTTCATGTGAAACAAATAAACCGGACGAAATCGAATCAAAACGAAACTAAAGCTAAAGCCAAAACATTCAACTCAATTCGCAGTCACAATCAACTATACCAATAACCAACCCAGCCAGTCTGGCATGGCAGACCAACAACGTACACATGTAGCCTTAGACAACATACCAGACTGTCTGACGCTGTTGGAGCCCACATTAATGTGCAGTCAGTCAGTTGGTCGATTGTTGCTGTTGTCGTCGTCGTCGTACACCATCATATCAGCGTGTGCAGTAAGTGAATGTAGTTGATCAAATAGCGCACAACTTGCAAATTCACAGAACAACCATAGCAACGTAGAAAACCATTTCAAAATTCAATGACAAAAATGGAGAGCAGAAAATTCAGGGGCAATATTGATAGTAAAAGTTCACTAAATTGATGTGAATTTTAATTAAGGAGTCTATGACGCCAACAGGGGGGAATGTAAGCCTTGAACGGAGGTATAGTCTTCAGTAGTCTCCAAAAAAACGTCAACCACCATTCATTTTCATACTAAATATTATATCAGATAATACATTTGAACCGTTATATTTCAATTTCAATACTGTCTGTTTAAGACTTTGCTATAGCAACTTGCCAATAGATCATAAAAAGTTAATGAAAGATTTAAAACAATTTTGAAACTTAAATATTTTGGTATATTCGGGGTTACGCCTGGCCTCCCATGACGCATAATGAGGTTTGATGCTTCAAATTTGAATGGAAAAAAGAGCTTTGAAATTGAATAATGTTTGAAAGAAAGATTTTAATGCCAGCCTTTAACAACTCATTCTTGGAACGCAGGAGATCTGATTTCGTTCTGATTTATTGTTCGCAAATTTACAATGTCAAGAAAGATTTCGATCATAATTGGTTTCTAATATAACTTAAATGACACCAAAAGCCTTGTTTTTTTTTTTTTTTTTTTTTTTTTTTTTTTTTTTGCGGCATGAAATATCCTGAACTTTCCGAAATCAACCAAAGTAGGTGAACTTTATTGTAAGGAGCGTATGAATCACGCACAATTGTGCAAATTTAACATAACGTATACGCTCCACAACATTTCCAATTAAAAACAATAACACGCCCAAGAGTCCAAAGATTGAATAGAACGATTTGATACACAAAATACTTAGACCGTTAGTAGCAGTAACATCTTTATTAAACTACGTAATTTTGAGTTCCCAAGCAAGTGTGACGTGGATAAAATGTGGAACTTGCACACAAGCCAATTCACACTCATTCACGTTCTTCTTTCCAGAATTATGCCGAAGGGGAATCCCTTCCGACTCTGTGTCATTTCAGCAAGGCGGTGTCACAGAGCCAGCTCTGTAATTGTAGAATTGCAACGAAAATTCCTTTATAAGGTGAATTAGGGGGCACCTAAGTCTCTCAATTGTACTTTAAAAGCAATGTATTCGGGCGATAATTGAGGCAATTCCCGGAGTAATCTTTCAGACTGTAATAATGTCCCACATGCGTCATCGAACGTTATCGAGGAGGTCATTTAAATTCAATAATTTTTAAAAGTCACTAAAAAGGCTTTACAAGTGAATAAGCAAAAAATTGTTTTATAAATTGAAACAAAAATTATATACGTTTCTTTATGATGCAGCATTCATTAGACAGCCTGTAAATTAAAATAGAAATATGACCACAGATCTCGCGACAAATTATGTACACATATAGTCGAAAAAATAAGTACACCTGCTAATTTTTACTTTATGTTTAGTTTTAGTTACAGTAACGGAAAGTAAACATGGCAATTCTTTTTTATTTAAATAACTTTAATATGGTAATGCCTTTAAAAGTAAAAACAAAACTGGGGTTTCCCCGTTCTTTTCATTGTGAGTTAATTTTGTTCACGTGTGATTTCAGTACTTGGTCAAAATAATAAATACATTGCTCAATTCTTTAATATTTTCGCAGTCTGCTGTAGGCTTTTTGGAAAGGCTAGTTATTTTACTGTTGTTTATCTTTATTCATAACTAAATATATATAGCAAAAAGAATCAGCCATGAGTCGAAAAAGTCATTCTTCTCCGGAGAAGAGAATAATTGTTTCAACACTAATAGAAAGTGGCCAAAGTCTTCGTTCTATAGCAGAAACTATGAATCAATCGCTATTTTTTGCACAAAATGCTTGAAAGCCTAAAAAACCCGTTGAAACTCACGGAAGACGCAGAAAAAACTTCAAAAACAACAGATATCCGTATTGTAACACTTGCGAAGAAGGACCTGTTAGTGTCTTCAAGAGCGATTTCAGCAGAAATTGGAAATGTAAATTCATCGTGAACGGTTCATTGCAGACTACAAGAAGCACATTCACCAGGACAGATAACCAGAAGAGTATCTTTGCTTAGACAAAAAAATGTAAAGGCTAGATTGGTGTTTGCAAGAAGTCATTCCAATTGGTCCGGAGGAAACGGTGAAACAAAAATTAATGTATTTGGAAACGACTGTGCCCGGAATGTTCAACGCCCTAAGGGTAAGGAAATCCATTTTCGCTTTACAAAGAAGACTGCCAAGCACGTGGCCGGCAATATTATGATCTGGGGTTGTTTCTCGTAGTATGGTGTCGGTCCAATACATCGAATTACCGACACTGTGACCAGATTCCATTACAAAGGTACCTTGGAAAATACGATGTTGAACTATGCTGTGGAAAGTATGCATCTTAGATGGACATTCCACCAGGATAACGATCCGAAGCATACTTCTAACTTGGTAAAAGATTGGTTCCAAGATAATATTGCCCTCCTTGACTGGCCAAGTCAATCTCTGGAATTAAATCCAATCTGAAATCTTTGGGGAGAGTTGAAACAAACGATTGGAAAGGAGGTTCTTAAAAATTAAAATGTCATAATTTTGTTCAAAAAACTTGGTATGAAATATCAGTAGAAATCTGCAAGAAACTTTTTGCCAGCATACCAAAAAGAGTCATCAAAATAATTGAAACTAAAGGTAAATATAAGTTAACGAAATTTTTGTTAACATTTTTTTCACTTGAAAATTTATATGCTTAATTACAACTTTTGGCTGTTGAACTCATTTTCAACAACATTTTAATATTTCGCTGAATTGCAAACTGGTGTTAAACAGATTAATTTTTTATCAACATTTTCATTAATAAATCTAAAGTAAAGTAAAGTAAATGCTGACAATACGTCTGCATTTTTTGTTAATTCTTTTTGCGAGGTTTCACTCGCCATAGCTACAGTTAATAAGAAGATTTGTTAACTGTAGAAGAGTCTTCATAGAAGACAAACATCAAAAAAAGAAAGCAATAAAATAAGTGTCTGTTTTAAAGCAAAAAAAATAAGTGTATTATTTAAAAATAAAATATAATAAGTTATTTCGGCTTTTAACGAAACTCAGCCAATTTAGCAGAAGAAACTTGATTTTTTTTACTTTTTTGCTTATTTTAATTAAGTACATTTAATTATTTTATTATTTTGCTCAATGTTTTTTGATAAATTTTTTACTTTTTGAAAAATGAATTTTCAGAATTTTCGTGTTCTGTTATTGTTTTAGTATTTTTTCATATATAATGTTATAACAAAAGAAATTAGTTTTTGTTTTTTCTTTTAATTTAAATAAATTTTCGTCTACAAGCCTTTAAAAGAAATATAGGGTGTACATATTATTTTGACCATATATGTATGTATGTAACTAATTTAAACCTATCCTCTAGAAGAATTAATTTGTAATACTTTTTTATATATAAAAAAAATATGCAATTTTATAAAACTTATGCAAAATGCCATATCAAAAATTAGGAAAAAAAACGCAGACGGACTCTGATTATCCTTGTATTTTTTAAACATATTCCCTGAACTATGCAAAAAGTTAATTGTATTCTTTTTGAGGAGAGGTAACTTTATAACACAAATTTGACAAATTTAATCATATTTATGGATAAATTTTGATTACATTTTAATATTAATGAAACTAAATTTAATTAAATTTATCAAATGTATCCAACATTGGAAATGCCAACTTAGTTAAATCTTAATTTATGTAGACCCATCAAAATTGCATATTTAGATTCATCTATGTAGGTAATGTCTTTCATACGAATACCCACATTTGCGTCACGACAATAGTATCGAGGTATGCATTCTCTCAGGAATGATCTCTTTTTGAAATAATTAAGAAAATATATGACACAAAACAAACTTTAACTACCCAAAAAAAAACTTTAATAGCCAAAATAGATGCTGTGCAAAAGCGCTTATACTTTTACTCGGATAAACCTATTTCATAAAAATAAAAATATCACAGAATATATTGTTAAAAATTGCAGTAGTTTTCCGAGCTGAAAGGCGAAAAATAAAAATTCAATTACCAGTAACTGAAGTTCAGTTTCCAAATGAATTTTCCTAACCGAGTCAAACAGGATGTTTGTTGTCCATCGTATTTGACTCGGTAATAATTACGCATTTTTAGATAAAATCAATAAAAAAAAACTTGTCAATTATCAAAACACTCACCTTCTTCACCAATAGCTCGATTGTTACCCAACACCATACCTAGAATTCTAACTCTGATAATGGCAACACTAAAAACAAATATTGCCCTTCATAATAACAACACTAAAACCAAACATTGCCCTTCATAACAACAACACTTAAAACAAATATTGCCCTTCACCACTCTCTTCGTTCATTGTAATAATACTTCCCTCTCTTCTATCACTATTTCACCACTTGTGTTTCAATTATATCTCCAAATTCTGCGAGCTCTCTTCACAGCACACACACTCACATGAACTTTTGTTTTTACACATTATGCATTTCATTAAGATCTTTCGTTGTTCTTTTCACAACCAAATTCACACAATTTTGCAGAAACTTCACTCTCGATTTTCTTAGAGTTAATATTGTGAATCAAAAATAATTTTGCATATTCTAATTGCACTACGGATAAACTTTATTATGGTGCAAAAATTAATAGAATTTAATAACTTTTAGACCAAGTTTTTGTCATTTTAATAGAGACATTTTATGAGAAAGACCGAATGAGGACAGTTAAAATCGCGAACTGAAGTTTGATAAATAGAGATGATACAGAGTTACCAGAAGCTGGGAAAAATTATGCTAATATGAGATTTTATTACTATTTGATTTTCTGTGTAAAGTTTTTGACATTTCCCCGGTAACTCATGACATATAACAGCTTCTTTGGTAAAATTTTTAATATTTTTTAATTTGTTTTCGTTTGGAGGCAAATCTAACAGTCATTCGTTCTGAGGCCAGAAATTTTGCATAAAATTAAATAACAAAAAGGGTCTGAGCTTGAATTTGAATGTGTAATTTAATATTATCAACCGTAGGAATACACAGAAAAATTTTTCTTCATAATATTAATGAAACATTTTTCATTAAAAATTGTTCATTAATCCAATAAAGTTTTTCATAATTTCATTGATATTATGAAAAAGTTGCATAAAAAAGTTATGAATTAACGAAACTGCTTCATAAAAAAGTTGCGTTAACTTGACTTCATTGGATGAATGAAACTTTTTCATCAGCTGTATGAAATTTCTTCATTAAAAGTTTCATAAAAGTGACTTCATAGATCCAACGAAATGTTTCTTTGGTTGAAAATTAATGAAGAATTTCATTGGATTAATGAAGGAATTCATAACATTTACGAAGAAAATTTTTTCAGTGTAGGATATGTTACATTGTCCAAAAAGTATGACCAATTTCAATTCAATTTGAATTGTCGAATGTCAGATATGTTCTAGTAGCTCCCAAATTCACCTTAGGAATGTCTTTAGACTCTGATCGTTTGTTTTTGTGCGACGCAATAAGTGACTTCGCCGATTTTTACAATGTGTGATTTTGTTGAATTTTGTTCACGAAATGGAATTTCGGAAAGAAATGTCTACAAGTAGCATTAACAATTCAAAGAAGGCCGAGAACGAGTTAAAGACAAAGAGCGCCACGGACGACAATTAATTTGTGCTGATGGAAGTCAAATCGAACAGATTCGACTTTTGTGCTCATAAACCATCAATTAACAATTAGAGAGAAACTTTGCAGATAATGTCAATATTTCAAACGGATTGGTCATCTCCATTTTAGACACGCCAAGTCTTTCGCTTTAAAACCTGAATAGAGGTGGCTTCTGACTACCAGCACATTATAAAACGCACTATTACGAGGGAAGATACGAGGATGGTCCCAAAAGTAGTAGAACTGGCGTATAGACAGTGCCAGTATTTTGGAAAAAAATTATTTTGGTGAAATTATGCAACCTTATAAAACATATGTTTTAAGTTTCAAGGTGCCACGTTGTTTAATACTTTTATTTGAGCCATCAAAAGTAAACGATCTCAGTGAATTTGTAAACATGGAAACCAGTTATGTAATTCAATATTTCCATTTGAAATGTCTTGCTCAGTTCAACCAATATTAAAGCCGAGTTGGATTCTACTCTTTGGGAGTCTGCTCCTTCGTTTATAACTGTAAAATATTGGGTAACAGAGCTTAAATAAGACCGTACGAGCTGCCGGGACAAACGCCGTAGTAGTCGAGCAATTGAGGTGTCTACGTCAGACACAATTAAGAAAATTCGATGATCGGCTGAAGGTGCCTGAGCCAGCTGAAATTATAGGCATTTCAAAAAGTCGTATACATCTTAAATTCACCAAAGATTTGAAGATAAGAAACCAGTGCGCACGATGGATGCCGCGCATACTTTCAATAGAGCAAGAACAGCGTCGTAAAGATGTTTCAGTAAAGTGTTTGCGGATGATTCACCGAATTTTTACATCTATTTATAACCATGGATGAGGTATGGCTCCACCACTTCACACCTGAGGCAAAGGAACAGTTAAAGCTGTATGTGGGAAGGGGGAAATCATGTCCAAAGAAGGCGAAGACGGTTTCATCTGCAAGCAAGATCATGGCGTCTGTTCTTTGAGATGCGCACAGCCTAATTTTTATTGTTGTCTTCAGAAAGTAAAAACCATCAACAGCAAATATTTTGCTAATTTATTGCAGCTTTTAGGTGATGAAATTATGACGAAAAGTCCGTATTTGGCGAAAAAGAAAGTGTTGTTTCATCAAGACAATGATCTAGCTGAACCATCCACTATTACGATGAAGTTTGAATTGCTTCATCACACGCCTTATTCAGCTCTCTCGGACTGTGGTATTATTTTATTGAATTAAAGTTCGAATTGCTTCGTCACGTAACTTATTCGCCAGATTTAGCTCCTTCGAACTATTTGCTATTTCCAAACTTGAAAAAATGGCTCGGTGGTGAAAGATTTTCCAACAATGAAGAGGCGGAATCTGCAGTTGATAACTATTTTACGGAGTTTGGCAGTTCTTACTGTAAACAAGGTATAGAAGCTATTAAATATCGCTAGATAAATCAAATCGAGCTAAAAGGAGTTTATGTTGAAAAATTAAGAAAATTTTACTCAAATTTTGTTAGGTCGCGTTTGTGTAGATGCATGAATTTCAACTCGGTCGTTCCTCCACTTAGGATACACGGTGTTTGGTATGTCTAGTTGAGACCGATAACACTGAAATCATTGATCCTCGATGCTGTTTTTCAATCAAGATAATAGATAAGGTTCGTGCGTGCACGGCAGCGAAGTGGAAATTTTCGGAATTTCTATTCAGCATATTCGTTATACTCGTATTCGGCTCCCCATGACTATTTTATATTTAGTAACCTAAAGAAATGCTTACAGTTGACGAAAGATGTGGATTATTTTGAAGAATTTGACAAATCGTCTGGCTTGGATGTCTTGAATATGTTATAGAATTACTATTACTTACTACCGTGCGACTTCTGATTATTTCCTAAATTCAAGAAACCTGTCCTGAGACACCGGAAGATGGATATTTGACAACCTTCGAAGACGGGGGGAAAAGGAGTATAGGAACACTTTGTATGCTATGAAATAGATTTAAATGAATAAATAAATGTAACTGAAAAAAATAACTAGTCTTACTGCTTGGACATAGTAGCAAGTAAGTAAAGTAATTCTTATGCCACCTTTATAAGCTACCGTTAGGACATTCGTAGCCATTTATACATATGTAGTTTAAGTTTCAACGGAACAATAGTTGTTCTTGACATGCTCCTGTTCAACACTAAAAACTAACTCTCGTTCTTATTTCTGCTGGTATGATTTGGTATTGTTTCTTCTGTGGTCTTCGTGGTAATCTGAAGTCAGTAAGTGCTTAACTTTAACCAACACCAGAGACATTATAAAACATGAACACAGTCAATTGATTCCAATAGTGCACAGTGAAAGAGTGTCCAAATTGAAGTGAACCGAATTTATTTAAATTCAGAAATATGTCCTAACCAGCACAGATATTTCGTTCAGGTGAATTGACTTACATACACAATCACCCAACATCCTATTACTTTGATGCAAAATTGTGCAAAGTCCCAGAGGGCACATTTTAAATCCCACCTTCTTATCAAAAAATTGATCTGAATAAATTTTAGGATACTGATTGATAGGAAGGAATTCGGAAGGATAAGTATTAAATTACGTAATTTGTATGTGGGATAACAAAAAAGAAGGAATTATCCGGACAACTTTTTTCACATTTTGTCAATTATTATAATACATTAAATGTTCAATTCTCACAACTAAATTTATAGCACGCAAGACGAGTGTTAAATTCGGCTGAATTCAATGCAACCGTTTGAAAGATATGAATCTAAGAGCATAGCGGGTTATTCATTTAGTGATTTCAAAACTGCCAGTCTGGCAAGGCTGTCAGCTGTTAAATACCTGCCACCAGAAGTGTTATTTATATAGTGAAAGGTTTGCCATTTACGAATAGGGATCGAAGAAAGCGTAAAAATAGTTAAAACATACTACAAAAGTGGTGATTCAAACGTGACCACTATTCGTGCATTACAGGGTGGTTATGGTTGTGGTAATCAAATTAATGTGCAAAAAATTTGCAAGATTATAAAGAAATTTGAAGAGACTGGAAGCATTACAGATGTGGTCAGGCCTGTGCATCATGGCAATGTACGCTTTGCTGAAAATATCGCCCCTGTTACTGAACGTGTGGCGGATAATCTGAATTTGTCGATTCCAAGGCATTATCAGCAATTGGGCCTATCTTACGGCTCATTATGGCGTATTTTGAGTCCAACTCACGCAACAATTAAAGCCAACAGACCATTCACAATGCCGCAGATATGCTGATTGGGTGCTACAACAACAAGTTTTCAATGCTGATTTTTCGAACAAAATTTTCCTCAGCGATTAAGCTCATTCCTCACTCGGTGGTTACGCCAACAAGCAAAATTGTCGCATATGGAGCTCGAAGAATCCAAAAGTGAAGTGGAGGACCCATGTCTCATCCATGGTTATAAATCGGCTTAAAAATTGGGTTTTATTGTGGCGAAACATCGCCAAACACTCTTCTGAAACATGCTCACTACGCTGTCTTTGCTCTGTTGGAAGCAAACGCGGCACCCATCTTGCAAACAGCTTTTTCATCTTAAAATTTTCGTTCAATATACGATGTTCAGCTCTTTTTTAAATGCCTATTATTTTAGCTAGTTAGCGCATCTTCAGCCGACGATCATTTAATAATATTTTCCTGATTATCTTAACCTTATCTGGCGTGAACATGTCAATTCGTCTTGTTTAAACCCTGCTAACTAATATTTTGCAGTCGTAAATGAAGGAGCAGACTCCTCCAGAGTAGAATCTTGCTCGGCTTTAACATTGGTTGGACTGAGATCGTTCAAATGGAAATATTTAATCACATAACGGTGACCAATTTTTCCCATGTTTACAAATTCACTGAAATTGTTTACTTTTGATCGCTCAAATAAAAATACTAAACAACATAGCCCCTTGAAACCTAAAACATATGTTTTATAAGGTTGCCACTTTTCAACAAAATAATTTTTCTCAAACTACTGGCACCATCTATACGCTAGTTTTGGGATCACCCTTGGATAGACAGGGTTATCTATTTGTCGGTTTCAAACGTAAAGTTAAATGAAACGCCCATAAAGCTATGATTTCAATGAAACTTTTGTTTCATTATAATGCTTGAACTTTCCCCTTATGTACGAAATACAATGCCATTTAAATGACCGCCTCTGGATGATCGGTTGCAGCAGTGGATCCTTTTGAGGTAGTTTTCGACCACTTTTTCGCACATTTCGAGCATTATTTCGGCGATAACTTGACGAATGTTGGTTTGCAACGCTCACACGTTTGGGAATTATTCGCGTAAACACAGTCTTTAAGGTAGCCCCACAAATAAAAAGTTTAACGGCGTCGAATCGCAAGTTCTTGGCGGCGAATTGAGGTCGCTAGAATGTGAAATTACGCTTTTTGGAAACTTCTCATACTTAAAACCAAAATCTGTCGTGACGTGTATCTCTTGGCACCGTCTTGTTGAAACCGCATATTGTTCAGTTCATAATCTGCAATTACAGGCCAATAAATGCGGTTATTTTAGGGTCATGGCGCTCTGAATTGCAATTCGAATTATCTAACAGCTAACAGAAGCGATATTTTCGGCAGTGCGTATATTGCGATGATACACAAGTCGGAGCACATCTGTAAAGCTTTCAGTTTTTTCAAATTTCTTTATAATCTTGCAAATTTCTTCCACAATAGGTCGATTTTAATGACCATAATCATCCCTTATTGCATGAAAGGTGCCCAAGTTTAAATTACCACTTTTATAGTAAGTTTTAACTGTTTTTACGCATTCTTCGGTTGTTAAATGATTCATATTCGTAAATGGCAAACCTACCACTAAATAAATAACGCTTCAGGTGACAGCTATTTAACAGGTGACAGCCTTGCCAGACCAGCGCTTTTGAAACCATTAAATGGATAACCCGTTACCTATATTTCTGCGGACAAAGATTTCGTACCTTTGGGAAAAAATCAGCAAAAATGTAAGTTCAATTTTTTAAAAAGCAATCGAATTGCCTCCATTGTGCACATACTCTCTTAATATCTACCACCACCAACTTCTATCCCTTAAGAAAATGGTCTGTGTCAGCATGTGTAGGCGAGACAATACTCCTCAAACCTTGAAAGGAACATACATAATGTTACTTACGAGTAACTACAAACATGCAGCAACATAAAATACACATTAGCATGTATCATTTTTACCGTTTCACGTCTTCTCTGGGTCTGTGCCACAGGGCACACGATATGAGTAAGTGTTGGCATACAATTATCTTGAGACATGACTTGGATTCCAGAAAACGTGACTATTAATTTGGATTACAGTATCGCAGTACTGCAGACAGTGGATGACTTTTTTTTACAAAAATAAAACAGCAAATCACACTTTAACTCATATGCAGAAGAGTAAAGTTGTATCAGCTGTAGGTTCAATCGTCAGTGCAGCCATCTATCACTTGTAAAAGAAAATTGATGATTATTTTCAGCCTGGTTATAGCCCAAATACCAAATTAACTAATACGAAATCCTTTAATAAATGTGACACAGGGCAACATTTAGTTTATGCCAATAATTTGGAATTATAATTGGTATTTATGGTAATAGAATTTTTTCTCCAAAGAATTGCAAATTCAAAATTTGATTTAAGTTTTCCAAACTTTTTTGGAATTTTGGCCTACTGATAACTTAGTTTTCTTTCACACAAATTACATTTGGGATTCATATTATACAATCGGCGACAAAAAAAATCAACACAGATCTGTGTCAGTATACAGTACTGTGTCAACAAAAATGGAAATGTAATATTGCTGACACCATTTCATAAAAAACTGTTGGCAACTTTAATTTCATTATTACACAGTCGCAGTGTAAATGTTTCTTTATTTTCGTTTTACCATCACCGTTATTCCGTTAATTAAATTCAATTAGGGTTACTGTCTTCCATGTTTTATTTACAGGGTGGCGCACCAATTGCAAAAATTCAAATAACTGTTTTTTAATTGATATATTTTATATAAAGGGTGATTTTTCAATCGTACTTTTTTTTAGATCAAATAAAACACTCAAATTTGTATCACATATTAAAATTTTTTTATTGGAATCGATAAATTTGGGGTTTGCCATTTAATTTTTTAAGATAATTTGATGTAAATGTTGTTCGCGGCTCTGTCTCAAAATGTTCATTCGGAAGGTCCAATTTTTCGTCATTTTTTCGAGCATTTCGGCCTGTATTCTACGAATAACGCGTGTTATGTTATCCTGTAAGGCTTTAATAGTGTTCGGCTTGTCCACATAGACTAACGACTTGACATAACCCCAGAAGAAATAATCAAGAGGCGTCAAATCGCAAGATCATGGGGGCCAACTCAAATCCATCCCTCAACATATCCATTGTTTCACGAGCAGTGTGACATGTTGCACCGTCCTGATGAAACCACATGTCAACCAAGTTAAACTCAGCCAACTGGGGCAAAAAAATCACTTATCATGGCTCGATATCGTTCGCCGTTGACGGCAACGTTTCTACCACGGTCGTCTTTGAAGAAAAATGGACTGACGATGCCACCATCCCGTAAACCACACCAGACTATCGGTTTTTTTCGGGATGCATCGGTAATTCATGTATGGGATATGGCTGTTCATCACTCCAGATGCGGCAGTTTTGCTTGTGTACGTATCTGTTCAGCAAGAAATGAGCCTCATCGCTGAACACAATTTTTCGATAAATCAGCGGATTTTCATTGAGCTTTTGTAAGGCCCATTTACCAAAAATTAGACGCTGTGGTAGGTCATTCAGCTTCAATTCTTTTCCTTGTGGTTGAGTAACACCTGCCCAATCGCTGAGAACGGCGACGAATTCATATTTCACGATTGTCATTAATACTGGTCGCCACGGCTGCAATGTTTTCTTCGACACGTACTCTACGCATGCGAGTCGATAGTTTTATGTCCAGCAAAGTAAACTTGGTGCGAAATTTGGAGACAACAGCACGAATGGTTGATTCAGCAGGTCGATTATGACGACCATAAAATGGTCGCACCAAATGATGCACATTTGTCATAGAGCACGAATTTTGGTAATAAATTTAAACGATTTGCAATCGTTGTTCGTTTGTTAGCCTTTCCATGATGAAATGGCAGAGTATGCTGTACACTCTTCACTTTGACAGATGACGTTTGGACACCATTACCAACCAGTGCTGCCAACCTTAAAAACTTAAATCTTAAAAAATCATATCAAGTATATATATAAATTTCTTTTTTTGTATAGAAAATGGCCTCCATAGTCATTCACGCATATGGAGTACTTGATCAGAAAATTATACATTGCCAGATCGCCTCAATTATTGTTTTAATGGACTGCTTCAATTCAGTTAAATTCCTTCACTTCGTGTTGTACAACTCTTGCCTGATATAACCCCATAAGAAAATAATCTGGTGCAGTCAGGCCAGGTGACTTTTTAGGTCCACAGTAAAATTAAGTTTCTGGGTTTCAATTTCCTCAGGAGTTTTGTTGGAGTTCCGCCATAACCGGTTTGGCTATGTGTGCCGTTGCTCCATCTTGCTGGAATCAAATGTTGTTAAAACGGATACGTCTTCGACGCAGTTCTCGATAAAAAATGACCCTTCAACATCTTTAAATGACGGTTTTCATTGGCAGTTGTAGCATAATTTGTGCGCCACCCTATAATTTGCAGTCAATTTTGTACGTGACAATAGAAGTAACATCCCATCCAACCGGTTGTAAATGGTTACTCATAAAATGCATATCATACATTTTAAAACAAGTTGTTTTTTTTTTAAATTATCGACAATTTGAATAATTTTTCTCAAATGGGGATGTAGCTCAGATGGTAGAACGCTCGCTTAGCATGTGAGAGGTACGGGGATCGATGCCCCGCATCTCCAAGAAATTTCCAAATATTTCTTTTTTAATAGAATAAAACGTCACAAATCGAAGACAATTTGCCTGATGTCAGAGCATATTCGATATGATTTTCTGTTTTCTAATGCTAAAGAATATCAATTCGACAAAAATCAATGTTCTAAAGGGCATATCCAAGGAACTCAGGAGAAAGAAAGCGATTCAAACCAGCGACCAGAATCCTAATTGAGGAACAAACGTAAATTAGTAATATCGATTTGTGTTGAATTGAGGCCCGGGTCAGCAACTCGGAATCGTCACAATGTTTCAGTTTCACTGGTATGTCAAAGTAGGATCTGCAACTCGGAATAGTGGAGATGTTTCGAGTTCGTCGGCATGCCAAAGTGGGATCTGTGACTCAGGATCATATCGATGATTTCGATTCGTCGGTATTACAGATTCTGACTGTGCTTTCGGAAACGTACCGATAATTTAAGTTCTGCGCTAATTCTGATTTACATCGGCAATTCTGTATCCCACCGATTTGATACCGAATCCCCGATCATCAAATTCGTCATTTATTCAGCTTCAGACCGACAACTCGAAATCGTGTCGACGATGATTCAGGCTCGTTAGTAATTCATTTTCATATCGATGGTTTAGAATCGCATCGATGTTTTAGTTAACTATATCAGCTTTGTAGAGCAAATAGAATGAAGTACAATCTCGTACACCAGATTAAAGTACGAATAACAAAGGCGAGAAACATTTTGACTGTAGACTGACGGCAATAACGTTCGAGAATTCTGACATTAGTCAATTTTCATTAAGAGGTAAATGTTGAATCGGATACCACAACATAACTCGACTATAAGCTTCGTTCCGATTGTCTATACGGGATTTACGATCGAAGCTACATCTTAAATAAAATGTAAACATCTGCGGAATATTAATTCGACTAAAACCAATGTTCTAAACAGCATATCCAAGAACGTCACCGGACCGATATATGAGTAACAAAAATCGAATTCTGAATAAATAAGGAGTCAATCTTCGAATATTTTCTATAATTTGCTCAAAGAAAGACAAGTCGAATTAGGCATATTAAGACAGACAATTACAATAATACTAATAATAACAAACGTACCACCGCTGCCAATACCTGGGCGACCCCAAACCTAGCCAACTTAACGTATAGATGGTGCCAGTCGTTTAAAAAAAAATATTTTGGCGAAAAGTGGCAACCTTATAAGACATATGTTTTCAGTTTTAATGCGCCACGTTGTTTATTATTTTTATTGGAACCACCAAAAGTAAACGATTTCATTGAAATTGTAAACATGGAAAAAATTGGTCACCGTTATGTAATTCAATATTTCCATTTGAAAGGTCTCAGTCCAACCAATGTTAAAGCCGAGCTAGATTTAACTCTGGGGGAGTCTGTGCCTTCATTTACGATTGTAAAATATTTGGTAGCAGAGTTTAAACATAGTCGTACGATCTGCCAAGACAACCACCGTAGTGGTCGACGGATTGAGTTTTTCACGCCAGATACGGTTAAGAAAATCTCCAAAATGCTATTGGATGGTCTTCGGCTGAAGGTGCGTTAACTAGCTGAAATAATAGCCATTTAAATAAGTGCTAAACATCGTGTATGGATCGAAAATTTGAAAATGAAAAAGCTGTGCGCAAGATGGGTGCCGCGTTTGCTTTTAATAGAGCAAAAACAGAGTCATGAAGATGTTTCAGTAGAGTGTTTGGCGATGTTTCACCACAATAAAGTCGAATTTTTGCGTCGATTTATAACCACGGTAGAGACATGGATCCACCACTTTACACCTGAGACAGAGGAACAGTCAAATAGTGGACTGGAATAGGAGAATCGTGTTCAAAGAAGGCGAAAACTGTTCCGTTTGCACGTAAGTTGATGGCGTCTTTTTGGTGTTTTTTGGGATGCGCGTGGCATCATTTTTTGTTGATTATATTCAGAAAAGAAAAATCATCAGCGGCAAATATTGTGCTAATTTATTGCAGTGTTTAGGCCGCATTTGGCGAAAAAGAAAGTAATGTTTCGTCATGATTATGCCTCAGTTCACACATCCACTATTGCGATTACCACATTATTAATGAATTAAAGTTCGAATTGCTTCCTCATGCAACTTATTCGCCAGATGTAGCACGCTCGGACTATTTTCTATTTCCAAACTTGAAAAAATGGCTCGGTGGTAAAAGATTTGTCAGCAATGAAGAGGTGGAATAAGCAGTTGATGGCTATTTTAAGGAGTTTAACAGGTCTTACTGTAAACGGGGTATAGAAGCCTTTGAATATCGGTTGATGAAGTGTATCAAGCTAATGTTGAAAAATAAAGAAAAATTTCTCAGCTTTTATGTGCTTTCTTTGCTAGTCGGCTAGTTTTGGGATCGCCTTCATATAACATACAATTTAACCAGCTGAGCTAAAGCATTCCAAAAGTATCTGTGTGTGAGAAAAACCAAAATTACTTGTTTCCTAAGCCAATATTGTATATGAAATGTCCATATAATGTTTGTTAGATATCAGATCTGATTTCGTTATCAGATCGAAATTTACGATTTCGTTGATCACACACGGCTTTCATTTAATTTATGTATGTACTTTAATTTCAAGGCAATTTTGCTCACGAGTTAATGCGGGTGATGTAAAATTCAAATAATATTTGAATTTTACTATAATATTATGAAAAAAATTTGGCTTTAGTTTAGGTAGAAAACTGAGGCAATCTTCTTCTTCATCTTAGGTGGCGACTGGAATAGACATCCTTATCTATTGTACGCCGCCCGTAAAAAATAATAGTTCCAAGCGCTTCGATCTTCTGCGCTTCTCCTCCAATTCGTCACACCAAGCTTCGACAAAAGCCTGGTCTTCCCAACGGAGTTTTGGTCGAGTTCATTGTCGAAAACTTTCCATGCCGGACCATTTGGGTCCATCCGCACAACATGTCTGAGGTAATACAAGGTGTTCCAACAAGAACGCAAGATTTAAATTTTAAATAAAACACAGATATTTAAAAAACAAAAATCGTGAAACTTTATTATATCGTAAAGTAGACAGAATGAGGTTATGTATGGAACAACATATCGGGCAGATGGCCGTCGCGGCTTTGCTGGCACTCACGCGATCTTTTAATTTTCAATGGCCGTTTTGCGTAAATGCTGCGGTATTTCATTAATGCAGTCTCCAATTTCCTCTTTTAAGACTTAAGTCGTCGTCGGTTTATTCGCGCAAAATATCGACTTCAAGAAACCCCAAAGTAAAAAGTCTAATGGTGTTGAATCGCACGATCTAGGCGGCCAATTCTGGTCTCCAAAACGCGAAATAACACGACCGGGAAATGACTGATGCAGCAACTGAATTGTTTCTCTGGCTGTATGACATGTGGCGCCGTCTTGTTGAAACCACATGCCCTACGCATTAATTTCTTCAATTCTAGGCACGAAAAAACTGGTTATCATTTCACGATACCGAACACCATTGACTGTTTGCGCTTGACATGGCTCATTTTCATAAAAAAAAGGTCCAATGATTCCTCCAACTCAAAATCCACACCACACAGTGACACGTTGAGGATGCATTTGGTGAATCACTCGAAGATTTTCCTCACCCTAAATACGACAATTCTGTCTATTGACGAAGCCATCAAGATGGAAATGGGCCTCGTCACTGAAGATGATTTTATCGGCAAAGTCAGCATTTTCATGTTGTCTCTCCAGTACCCAATTAACGAACTCCCTTCGCTGTCCATGGTCAGCTGCCTTCAGTTCCTGAGTCAATTGAACTTTGGATGCATGAAGATGCAAATCTTTCGTCAAAATTCGCTGCACAGTGGATTTGGAGACACCAATTTGATGAGCTCGGTGTTGAATTGAGGTGGATGGAGTTTGAGCGACATCATCACGTACAGCTGCCACATTTTCGGTCGATCGACCTGGTCGAAGGCGTGTTGTTGTCTTTACATCACTAACAGACCCAGTTTTGGCAAATTTATCCATTAATCTCTTTACACTGGACTCTTTTGGAGCCTTACCGTGACACCAAATTGATCGCAATTTGAGAACTGTAGCCGCAAAACTTTCACCATTTTGATAAAACAATTTCACAATGAGAATGCGTTGTTCATTCGTGTAGCGCTCCATTTTTACTAAATTCGTACCTTCTACTAGCAAACAATAACAATTGTTCAAATGTCAAACAATGACACTTCGAATGGCGCCAAATTTAAATCTTGCGTTCGTGTTGGGACACCCTTTACATAGTAAAATTTATAATTGCTGCCTGTTTTTCTTATCTGTAAAATATTTTTTAAATATCCTTACCGATATTTGAGTTGAATGTAACCAATCATAACTTCCAAATTTTTGGTTTCTATAACAGGAAGAATATTTTGTACAATATCGAATAAAATAAGCGAAGATAGAGGACTTAACATGTTCTAAGTGTTACAGAAATATTAATGGACGATTTTTTGGAGTTGAGATCACCGGAAATTAAAGCCAGTCTGAGTTATGAGAGTTTAGGCTTTAGTTAGTCACTTAAATTTTTTGGGTTAAATCTGTAGATCGTACAGCTTATGAGTAATTTTGAGTAATTTTAATGGGTATACTCGCATTTCCTAGCTGTAAGGCAAATATATTTGGTTCCGAGACCGCATTAAATTTCTCTTAGTCTGAATACTGATAAGAAAATATACAATTTGGCGAGTCGTTTTTTGTGGATAGTGAAATTCTCATGTAGACCCTTTAGTTTTCATTGACCATATTGATGGGAATTGCATTTATTTAGCCTTGTGGACTGGTATTCGACAATTTCGGAGATTTGGCCGAAAATTATATCTACGTCGATATGCCAGAAAATTGTGTTATGTTGCGCCATCGACAAAATTGGGAACTGCCTTTAAATTCTGATGATATATTAAAAATCTTTTGGAGATGCGGGGCATTGATCCCCGTACCTCTCACATGCTAAGCGAGCGCTCTACCATCTGATCTACATCCCCTTCGTGGAGTTTTGATATTGAAGTTTTGACACTAAAAGTTGCTTTACTTTACAAGAAATACATTAAAATGCACGCAGAGAAATGCATGGGAATGAAATAATTTAAAATTGTTTGGATATGCCCTTTTCTTAGATACAAACTATTAAAATATGGTTACCAAAAGTGAAGCTAAGTAAAGAATTTTGTTTTTTTTTGTGATGCATATAAAACTAGTATCGCTATCTTGGATAATGTTGATGACTGTCAGCACCTTAATCGACTTAATTCGATTCATGTTCGTGTGCCGAATTATAAATGATCTTTTGTTTGAATTTGTTATGCTTAAATGTTGCTACGTGCCACAATATAAAAGAGTTGTACAGAAATGTCTTTTAAAGGGTTATACACGAATTGAATTTCACGTAATTGACCACAATTTGGTTATACAAATCGAATAGGTTTTGTCTATAAGGGGATGTAGCTCAGATGGTAGAGCGCTCGCTTAGCATGTGAGAGGTACGGGGATCGATGCCCCGCATCTCCAAGAAAATATAATTTTTAGCAAATATATTTTTGCTAATTCGCCCATTACAAAACTCACGTAGAAGAGAATAACTATCGCTCGGAACGTTAAAGTCCTTTTCCAATTCTTCATAACTTGTTTTGGTACAATCATGTTCTTCCAAAGAACATAGAAAAACCGATATGTCAAGTAAATTACTTGTTAAAGCAAGATATTTACACTGCCGCTTACTTAAATAGCGCCCCCCTAATCATTTAACAGAAGTGACTACTATTTAAAGTACACTTCACGTAACGGTTTAGTTTTTCCTTATTTGTTTCTCCTACTTCCATACACAGCACCTACAAAAAACATCAAGCCATGGAAGTGTCACGTTATTTTAATTCGCACTTTTCTTTTAAATGAGTGAAAAATGTGTTCTTCTTTTTTGGTGCATTTGAATAGCACCAGTTTGAGCGCAACATCATCATTATTGAATAGAGTGTATTGCGGTCGAAACTACCAATTATTTTTCGAATTTCAATTGATATGTTTTGAATTTCAATTGATGTATTTTAAATTTCAATTGATGTGTTTTGAATTGCAATTGATGTCCTTCGAGTTTCAGATGGAAATTTTTATTTTCAATTGATGTATTTTGAATTTCAAAGAGAAATGTTGATTTTCAATTGACGTCTTTGGAATTTCATACTGAAATGTTGATTTTCAATTGATGTGTTTTGAATTTCAAATAGAAATGTTGATTTTCAATTAACGTCTTTGGAATTTTAAATTGGAATGTTGATTTTCAATTAACGTTTTTGCAATTTCAGATGGAAATTTTGATTTTCATTTGACGTCTTTGGAATTTCAAATTGAAATTTTGATTTTCAATTGATGTCTTTTGAATTTCAAATAGAAATGTTGATTTTCAATTGATGTCTTTTGAATTTCAAATAAAAATGTTGATTTTCAATTTAATTTTTTTTTTTAAATTTCAAATAGAAATGTTGATTTTCAATTGATATCTTTTGAATTTCAAATAGAAATATTGATTTTCAATCGATGTCTTTGGGATTTCAAATTGAAATGTTGATTTTCAATTGATGTCTTTGGAGTTACAATGGAAATGATGATTTTCAATTGATGTCTCTAGAGTTACAAATGGAAATGTTGATTTTCAATTGATGTCTTTTGAATTTCAAATTGAAATGTTGATTTTCAATTGACGTCTTTTGAATTTCAGATAGAAATATTGATTTTCAATTGATGTCTTTGGAGTTACAAATGGAAATGTTGATTTTCGATTGATGTGTTTGGAATTTCAATTGGAAATGGTGTAGTTAAATTTTCTTAAAAAAATGCACAGACCTTGACAAAATGTCACAAAATCTATTTGGAAAACGCAGTCTTTCAGTGGAGGTCAAAGTTATGCATTACATTTCTCCCCCTTTTATTAAATGCAAACTGATCGCGTAAGATTTTTTTTAAATTACGTCGAAATCGGAAAGATCGAAATCGGAGAAAGTTTACAAAATAGATATCCTGGTTTATAATACGAATTTTTATCAAAAGTTCACATATACCCACACATGTGGAACGATTTCAGAAATTTAGCCGAAAATTGCACTATCGCCGGCAAGCTAGAACAAATCCATGATGCCGACAATTTTGGGACAGTTTAGCATAGGGTGATTTTTTTTAATCGTAGTTTTTTTAAAAAATCGAAAAAAACACTCAAATTTGCATCATTTATTGAAATGTTTTGATCGAAATCGATAAATTGGTCTTTGCTATTTAATTTTTCAAGATAATTTCATGTAAATGTTCGCGGCTCCGTCTCAAAATGTCCATTCCAATGGTCCAATTTTTCGTCACTTTTTCGAGCATTTCGGCCTGTATTCCACGAATAACGCGTGTTATGTTATCCTGTAAGGCTTCAATAGTGTTAGGCTTGTCCACATAGGCTAACGACTTGACATAACCCCACAAGAAATAATCAAGAGGCGTTAAATCTCAAGATCTTGGGGGCCAACTTACAGGGCCAAATCGAGAAATAAGCTGCTCACCAAATTCATCCCTCAACATTACCATTGCTTCACGAGCAGTGTGGCATGTTGCACCGTCCTGATGAAACCACATGTCAATCAACGTCAACTCAGTCAATTTGTGGGGGAAAAAATTCCTTGTGGTTGAGTAAGACATGCCCAATCGCTGAGAACGGCGACGAATTGACATTTTACAATCGTCATTAACACTGGTGGCTACGGCTGCAATATTTTCTTCGTTACGTACTCTACGCATGCGAGTCGGTGGTTTTATGTTCAACAAAGTAAATTTGATGCGAAGTTTGGAGATAACAGCACGAATTGTTGATTCGGCAGGTCGATTATGGTCGTATCAAACGTGTCACAGAACACGAATTTTGATAATAAATTTCAACGATTTGCAATCGTTGCTCGTTTGTTAGTCTTTTCATGATGAAATGGCAGAGTATACTGGTACACTTCGCACTTTGACAGATGACGTTTGAACGCCATTACCAACCAGTGCTGCCAATCTGAAAAACATAAATCTTAAAAAATCATTCTATATTAAAAATCTTTTGGAGATGCGGGGCATCGATCCCCGTACCTCTC
>JAHXMU010000190.1:190624-203803 GCA_019455685.1 Philornis downsi | reverse complement strand
TCTCAACATTGTCTTCGGTCCTAGATGTTCTTGGGCGACCATTTGCTTGTGGTTTAAATGTTGAACCGGTCTCTTCAAAACGCTTTACCCATATTTTAATTAAATTAGCACTCGGAGCTTCACTAATTCGCCGTAGTCCATATTCAGCACAATATAGTCGCCTAGTAGCAATATATGTATATGAAAGTTCTCGTAAAATGCGCGCACGCAAAATGCGCGACGCTTCCCGTCGAAGTGATTCATAGCGACTAAAACTCCATGAGCCCGCCAACCTAACGATGTAGGCGCCCCCCCGCCCGCGCCTTTTCTACCCCGCAAAAAAATATGATGCAATATGCACGTTCTATAGCGCCACCCTGTACTTCGGTCCCATAGTCTGTTTCGAATGTAATTTTGTCCTAAAAACTATGCTCCTTTTCCAATATCCCATCCTCACACTGTATTCTCACCATTCAAAATGCAGCAAAAATCTGATTCACAGTGCATTTACAGCAAACGCAGAAGAAAAAAACTCAAGGAGACTTTTTAAAGCCGCTTAAAAGAAGACCCAGTTTATTTCCTGACTACACTCGCCCATCCGCCAACCAACACAGTCGGCGTGGAGTGACAATCCGGATTGTGGCACACAAAGACAGAGGAGCTCTCGGAGACTACACAAAAAAAAAAAAGCGTAGAGAAGATGAAGCGAAAGAGTTCACTTTGTAATTCAAATGTTTTGCAGCTGTAAACAGCGATGGAATGTTACTATTCGTCATCGCTTTCAGCTCAGCGAGGGAGTGTGGCTGGTGATGTTCATGGAGAAACTTCAAAGGGATCCATTTCTATTTACTGCACAAAGCAAAAGTTCTTCTGTGTCTGGTGCTGCTACAAGTGTGTGGCACTGGGTGCAGATGTGCAGCTGCTCGCTGACTGATTTCGTCGCAGTTGCAACACAAAATCACATTCGGAAGCCTTTTTTTGTTTAGAACAGACTTCTGTCACAACTCTGAACTGATTACGCCTGAGCGACGTCGCCATATCGTCTGTCAGTCGCTGCTGATGATGACACAAAAAATACGAAGCGAAATCAGGGAGCAGTAGCGAGCGTTTTGAAATTCCTTTAATATCTTAAGAACACTCCAGCGCACACATTCAGCCGATACATACTCGTACATATGTTAAGCCACTATACACTGCCACCGATTAAAGGATATGAATACGGGTAGGGGTACAGGTGAGTAAGTAAATGGAGTTTTTGTTTTGTTTTCGACGAAACGCAGTGTAAAATTGTCCTTTGCTAAACAAATTACTATCGAAATCTTTTCAAATTCAATGAACTTTTGTGAAGATGTGAAGAGGAACATACATTTCACAAGCTGTAGCTGTAGTTTTGCATTTTGAGGGAATTTGAATTTAGAATTATGGATAAAATGTCTTAGGTGTATTATTTAGTAGGATGATTAAGAAAGGAGAAAAATGGGTAACAAAGATTTCCGTTATTTAATTTGACATACATGGAGAGATATTGTCACAACTTTTCTATGAAGAGCGGGCGCTGAAAACCCGGCTTGACTGAAACTTATATACCCACCCGCCCATAGACTGCTGAACTGCACATTTTGTAGCAGACGAGACATCGGTTTGTCGCAGGATAAATGGTCGAAATTAGCCACTTCTCATGTCCCAACAAGAACGCAAGATTTAAATTTTAAATAAAACACAGATATTTAAAAAAAATCGTGAAACTTTATTATATCGTAAAGTAGACAGAATGAGGTTTTGTATGGAACAACACATCGGGCAGATGGCCGCTGCGGCTTTGCTGCCACACACGCGAATTTTTAATGAAATTTTCAATGAACTTTTTGCATAAATGCTGCAGCATTTCATTAATGCAGCATTCAATTTCCTCTTTTAAAATTTGAGTCGTCGTCGACTTATTCGCGTAAACCATCGACTTTAAAAAACCCCAAAGAAAAAAGTCTAATGGTGTTGAATCGCACGATCTAGGCGGCCAATTTTGGTCTCCAAAACGCGAAATAACACGATCGGGAAATGACTGATGCAGCAAATGAATTATTTCTCTGGCTGTATGACATGTGGCGCCGTCTTGTTGAAACCACATGCTCTTCACATTCATTCCTTCAATTCTAGGCACGAAAAAACTGGTTATCACTTCACGATACCGAACACCATTGACTGTCTTGCGTTCTTGTTGGAACACCCTTTATAACGGTTTAACTAACTTGTTTAGTGAAGCGTCAACTGAAATATACTTTCTTCCAAAAAGAGTACCGGGAATTGCTCATTTAAAATGGCCGTTTAAAGAGATTGTCAAAATTCCTTTTGTTGCCAAGGTGGCTGGATTTTATCAATTCATTTCAAGCATGTTTTGCAATTATCACAGCGGTTGAAAATGTCAAACAAAAAATTTGTATTAAAATTTTGTATTTCAAGAGAAATTTCGTTCACAAAATCGCTACAAATGTTACAAAAGGCTTACGGTGAATCGACTTTATGGATATGTATGAAACAGTACCTTCAAAAGCCGTCGAGATATGATTAAAGATTTGCTCCGCTCTGGTCGGTAATCAAGGTGAAATTCGTCATTTTTTTATAGGCTGATTTCTTTGATTATCGCATCGTTATGCAGTTGAAATTCTTCCCAAAGGGTCAAATAGTAAATATGAAACATTATCTGGGCATTATACGGAGTTTAAGAGAGCACAATTCGACGAAATTGCAAATATGTGGAAATTCACAATGAATTCATTGTGAATAAAATTCGTCGAATTGCGAATATGAGGAAATTCACAATGAATTCATTGTGAATGAAATTACACATATTCGCAATTTAAAGAATGTGCTTTCTCAAACTGCGTATAAACTCAACAACTATCGTTCAACAAAAATACCGCTTTCACTTGATTTGTCTCCGATCGATTTTCTCCTCTTTCCAAAATTCGAATTATCACTTCGAAGCATCCGTTTTCAATCGATAGAAGGCATAAAAGAAAATTCGCGACAAGAGCTGTAATCTTTTCTGGAAAATGGATTTGGAAAAGGTTAAATGATTGGAATATTCATTGGCATACGTCCATTATTTCAGAAGGCAATAAAATAAATTTTCATGAATCATAAATATACAAAAATATACACACATGTACGAGTATATATTCTTACAAGGAAAAATTACTTATCTACCAATTTGTTGTTTGTTGAGATTTTAAGTGCTTTTCAAAAAATCGCTATTATGAAAACTTGTCCTTACATTCCAAATATACAGAATTTTGAAATCAAGCATAGAAAGCAACATGTGCCCTAAGGACATAAACAATAACAGCAAATAAACTTATTCTTCTCTATATAAATTTTTAGAAATAAAACGTAATTTTATAAAAATCGCTCTTTAGAAAATTGACTGTAATTTGTGAATTGCACCGAATTTTCGATTGGAAATTGAACACGAACGCGTGCCAAAACAAAACGACAGCTAAAATAGGGAATAAACTCGATTTTGTCCTAACTCCACTTAAGTCTTTTTTCCTTGTAAACACAGATATATACTAGTATACTCGTATACATATTTTTATTAGCCAATCAACTTTTCCGTCTTTTTCAAAACTTTCCAACAGTTACTTAATACGAAAGCCGACCTGACGTACAGAGAGGTGGCAGTAGTTAAAAAAAAATATTTTGGTGGAAAGTGGCAACCCTATAACATAGATGTTGTAAATTTCAAAGGTCCATGTTGTTTAGTATTTTTATTTGGGCCATCAAAAGCAAACGCATGACAGGCATTTCAAAAAATGCTATACATCGTTTATTAACCGAAGATTTGAAGACGAGAAAGCTGTGCGCAAGATGGGTGCCGCGCTTGCTTATTATTTTTAGTGATAATTTACAGAAAGGAAAAATCATCAACGGCGAATATTATGATAATTTATTGCAGCGTTTAGATGATGAAATTCTGGAAAAAGGCCGCATTTGGCGAAAAAGAAAGCTTTGTTTCATCAGGGCAATGTTTCAGTTCACACATCTACTATTGCGAAGGCCAAAATTAATGACTTAAAGTTCGAATTGCTTCATTGCCAGATTTAGCTTCCTCGCACTATTTTCTGTAACCAAACTTGAAAAAATTGCTCAGTGGGAAAAGATTTGCCAACATTGCAGAGATGGAGTCTGCGGTTGATGGCTGTTTTAAGTAATTTGACAGTTTTTACTATAAACAGGGTATAGAAGCCATTGAATATCGCTGGAAAAAGTGTATGGAGATGAAAGGAGTTTGTATTGTAAAATAAGGACAATTTATCCCAGTTTTTTTTTTTGCCTTCTTTGTTAAGTCGGCTAGTTTTGGGACCGCCTTAATGATTTCAATTTTACTAATAAGTAATTTTGATCGCGTCAACGAATTCCGTAAATAGTTTTAAATCTCGTAAACTTAATTGATCCTGGTCATCTGTAAATTAAAGAAACATTCCTTTGGGTATTTCAGTTGCATATCTATAAACTATGTAGGGTGGCGCATAAGTAACGTTAAGATTTGATCAGTGAATACATTTTTTTTTGTCTTTTTTCGTCTCTTTACAGAATTAACAAACTAATACTTAGAAAATTTATGATGGAAAGGCTCAGCACAGAACAAGGAAAGAACGATGTTCAATTTTACTTTGAAAGTCAGCATTCGATTATTCAGATCATATAGAAATTTCTTTCATGTTCGAGGCGCTCCTAGCTCTCCAACAATTTACCGCTTGGTTCAGCGTTTTGGGCAACAAGGAGCTGTCTGTGATCTTCCGCGTGCTGGAAGACTTCGTGCAGTTCGAAATGAAGTGACCATTGCTCGAGTGCAAGCAAGTATTGAGAAAAATCTCGAAACTTCCACCAGGCGACGTTCTCAGCAGTTAGAGAAGTCTAGGCGGTCTTTGTTACATCTTTTCCCATATAAGATGCAATTGGTTCACGAGTTAAAATCAAATTATGCACAAGAACGCATTCAATATAGTCGCCGTTAACGTTACTTATGCGCCACCATACATATATATAATAACCTGTGCAAAATTATCTTTCTTATAAAATTTACGGCAGTGTGCAAAATTTATTAATTGCCAATTCACTCTTTGACTCTGTGTTGTCAGAACCAGTTTCCGACAGCCACCACATGACTCACATTAGCCGCTGTTCGTGAGTGCAATTATGTGACGCTTTTTGCAGTGTGACAGCAGCATCTCCACGACATTGTCGTAGATGCCCCCAGCCAATCCGAATTTCAACTTCTAAGTAAAACAGTGGCTTCACTTCTTCTGCACGTTTAGCGACATCCAGAGAAGCAGCGGAAATTGTCGCGAAATTCCATAAAAGTTTTGTGTAGCATTTATTGCCAAAATCAATAAATTTCCTAGGACATGAATTGTGAATTGTCTTTTGTTTGTGCCGTTGTTTTGTACATAATTGCCTCATAATTTCTCGTCTACTGTCTAGACATAGTCGCTGTGGCCACGGGCTCTCTGTCACCACGTCGTATCACTAATTTGCGCTACAATTCATGGATTATTCAACACGAATGAAGTCGAACAAAAGTGTTCAATTAGTTAAACATTTCTAGTGAAATTTTAATAATTTTGTGGTCGTCTGTCATTTGTGGCTTACCTCGAGGCAATAAAGGGGTTTTCTAGCTAACAAAAAAATTAAAAAGCGAAGAAGTCCGTCTTGCCGGCAGTCTAATTGTACTGAATGGTTTAACATCCTTTTTTTTTTGTCTTTCTTTGGAGACATAACATTTATGTAATGGTCACAGACATAACAACGAAAGGAATTAAATGTTGATTAGGGTGAAGCAATTTGGACTTGTGGTTTTTGTAAGCAGACCATAAAATTCCACAAAATGAGTTATGTCAAATAGAATTGGATATTATGGAAATGCAACCTGAAATTTGCGTCTCAAATCATCAACCGAAAACGGCTCTACGTCATATAATGCACGGTTAATGGCTATAGTGAGCGATCCTGAAATCGTTCTTTTCGTGCAATATAACCGTTTTTTGGAAGGGAAGTTGTAAAATATGGCGTATTTTCTCTTAGCTGACGTTCATCGTTGACGTGTTCTTATCCACTATTTCCAAAGCATGAATGGAAACTTTCAAATCAGTATTACCATTATTTAAATTTTGACCAGAAATTGTGGCCGTTGCGACTACAGTGGATCAAATTAAATAAATATCGCTAACGCGAATAATCTTTCATATACAAATCGATTGTTGACATACAAATGGATGAGAGGTTTCCAACAACGTGGAGAAGGGCCGCAGAAGACCGAATCGCTTCTAAGCCTTTTCTAAGCATGGCAGCCCATTATCAATAACTGACTTGATTTAAATGCCATCTACTAGAATTCATGTCAGCTCTATTCATTTGATGTAGTAATTCTATAACATTTCCAAGCTATCCGAACCAGAAACATTTTCATGACGCTGTTTTTGCTCTAATGAACGCAAACGCGGCACCCATCTTTAGCACAGCTTTCTCATCTTCAAATCTTCGGTCAATACGCGATGTATTTCACTTTTTGAAATGCCTACGATTTCAGGTAGCTCACGCACCTTCAGCGATTCATCCAATAGCATTCGTTGAATTTTCTTAATCGTATCTGGCGTGGAGACCTCAATTGGTCGACCACTACGGAGATCGTCTTGGCAGCTTGTACGATTTGTCAAATTCTTCATAATGATCGTCTACATCTTTAGTTAACTGTTCGCCGATAATCATTTCTTTAGGTTTGGAAATATAAAATAGTCATAAGGAGCCAAATATGGCGAATATGCTGAATGGGTAGCCTATTTCCGTCGAAATTCCTAAAATTTCCACCTCGAAATTTCAACCATGAACTTTGTGTATTATCTTTATTGAAAAACACAGTATCGAAGATGTAATCAAATTTCAGTGTTATCGGTCTCAACAGAACATAC
Organism: Philornis downsi; assembly: GCA_019455685.1. Lineage (NCBI taxonomy): Eukaryota > Metazoa > Arthropoda > Insecta > Diptera > Muscidae > Philornis > Philornis downsi. The sequence continues at coordinate 196,859 of JAHXMU010000190.1, read as the reverse complement.
CGAACACCCTGTATCTTAAGTGCAGGAACGACCGCATTGAAATGCATGCACCTAATTGAGCACAGTCACAAACGTCGGTGCTGAAGTGCTGCGTATATAATTCAACTCTGCTTTTCCTTAACCCAGATTAACATCTCTTTACACGTTTCTTAAGTAGTCATTTGATCAATGCACGAAGCGACTTTTTCGAAAATAACAAAAATATTTTCGGGGGCGGTTCCAAAACTAGCCAACCTAACAAAGAAATCACAAAAAAGTTCGGTAAAATGTTATTAACTATTCGAAATAATCTTCATTTAGCTCGATCAATCGATTTTTCCAGCGATATTTAATAGCTTCTATACCCTGCTTATAGTAAGAGCTGCCAAACTCCTTAAAACAGCCATCAACCGCAGACTCCGCCTCTTTATTGCCGGCAAATCTTTTATCATCGAGCCATTTTCTTAAGTTTGGAAATAGAAAATAGTACGAGGAACTTAATTCTGGGAAATAAGGAGCGTGATGAAACACTTCAAACTTTAATTCAATAGTTTTGGCCATAGCAAAACTGGATGTGTGAACTGGAACATTGCCTTGATGAAACAAAGCTCTGTTTTTCGCTAAATGCATCCTTTTTCCATAGTTTCTTAACCTAAACGCTGCAATAAATTAGCATAATATTCGCCGTTGATGGTTTTTCCTTTCTTAAGATAATCAATAAAAGAAATTTCATGCGCATGCCAAGAACTTGCCTGCAGATGGAACCGTCTTCGCCTTTTTTGGATGCGATTCCCCCATTCCATGTACTGCTTTGACTGTGCCTTTGTCGCAAGTGCTAAGTGGCGGACCCATTTCTCATCCGCCAAAATTCTTCTTTATTGCGGTGAAACATCGCCTAACACTCTACTGAAACATTTTCACTACGCTGTTTTTGCTCTACGCAAACGCGGCAGCCATCTTGAATACAGCTTTCTCATCTTCAAATCTTCGATCAATACGCGGTGTATGGCACTTTTTGAAATCCCTATAATTTCAACTAGCTCACGCACCCTCAATCGATTATCGACGGTCATCCAATAGCATTTTGGATGTTCTTAATGGTGTCTCGCGTGGACACCTCAATTGGTCAACCAATATGGTGTTCGTCTTGGCAGCTCGTATATCCTCGTTTAAACTCTGCTATTCAATATTTTACAGTCGCAAACGAAGAAGCAGACTCCCTTAGAGTACATTCTAGCTTGGCTTTATTATTGGTTGAACTGAGACCTTTCAAATGGAAATATTGAATTACACAGCTAACGGTGACCAATTTTAAGCAAGCGATTTAATGATAAAGCCCTCCCTCAGCAAACAAAAATCCGACTGTACCAGACGTTTGTTCTACCTGTCTTGTTATATAGCGCAGAATCCTGAGTTATGACGCAAGCGGATGAATCAGTATTGACAGTTTTCGAGATGAAAATACTCCGGAAAATATATGAGCCCATCATCGCTATCGGAGAGTAACGACGTCGCATAAACAATGAGCTGTATGAGCTATAAGCAGACATTGACGTGGTCAAACGCATCAATACACAGCGATTGCATTGGCTGGGTCATGTTGTGTAGATGGACCCAAATGCTCCGGCTAGGAAAGTTTTCGACAACGAGCTCTATGGACGGCGCAGTAGAGGGCGGCCAAAACTCCGTTGGAAGGACCAGGCTTTTGAAATACTATCGAAAATTGGTGTGACGAATCGGAGGAGAAGCACAGAAAATCGGACCGCTTGGAATTATTTTCAACGGGCGGTGCATAATAGATAAAGATGTATATTGCAGTCAGCACCTAAGAAGAAGACGAAGAAGGATTGAGACCTTTCAAATGGATATATTGAATTACATAACGGTTACCAATTTTTTCCATGTTTACAAATTATATTATATACGAGGTGTGATCAAAAAATAACAATATTTTCAAATTTCTTGAGTTACGTATGTTCGATTTTCGCATTGTTTTTTTCTGTTATGTTGGTACACATATCTGTTATATACATATATTGATAGTCTCAGCCATTTTGGATTGTCAGTTTGTTTTTGGCAGATAAAAAGGTTAGTCGTGGTTTGGTGTGCTCTTCGATTTTTTACTATTCAAAAAAATGATCGATCGAAGAAACTGTATTAAGTTTTGTGTAAAAAATGAAGTTAAATGTGCAAGGACATTTGAAATGTTGACTGTGGCGTTTGGCTAGTCTACTATGAGTAGAACACAAGTTCAATTGTGGTATAACCGGTTTAAGGAAGGTCCAGAAGATGTCAATGACGATGCTCGTCCTGGTCACCCGAGCATGTCAACAACCGATGAAAACATTGAAGCAGTGAAGAAAATGATTTTGGATAATCGTCGAATCACTATTAGAGAGTTTGCTGATGATGTTGGCATATCGTTCGGCTCATGCCAAACAATTTTTACGGATGTTTTAGGCATGAAACGTGCGGCAGCGAAGATTGTTCCAAAATTGCTAAATTTTGAGCAAAAACAACGTCGCAAGGACATCGCTTAGGAGCTGTTAAACGTCGTCAACTATGATCCAGATTTCCTCAAAAAGGTCATAACTGGTGACGAATCATGGGTGTATGGCAATGACATTGAAACCAAAGCCCAATCATCTCAATGGAAGCGTCCAGAAGAGTCAAGACCGAAAAAAGCACGTCAAGTTCGGTTAAATATGAACGTTTTGCTCACTATTTTCTTCGATTGCAGTGGCGTGGTGCATCATGAATTCTTGCCACAAAGACGTACGGTCAATAAGGAATACTACCTTGAAGTTATGCGTCGTTTGCGCGAAGCAATTCGTCAGAAACGCGCAGAATTGTGGAAAAACCAATCATGGATTTTGCACCATTATAACGCTTGTGCGTAAGTTTTTGGCCAAAAACAAAATTGCAATCATGCCTCAACCACCGTATTCACCGGACTTGGCCCCCGCTGACTTTTTCCTCTTCCCAAAACTGAATACATCGATGAAAGGAAAGCGTTTTGCTCCGATTGAGGAGATAAAAGAAAAATCGAAACAGGAGCTGTTGGCGTTACCAAAAAGCGCGTTTCAGAAGTATTTCGAGGATTGGAAAAAACGCTGGCACAAGTGTATTATATCTGAGGGGGACTACTTTAAAGAAAATAAAATAGAAATTGATGAATAAATAAATACTTTTTGAAAAAATTTAAAATAGCGATTATTTTTTGATCACACCTCGTATATATATTTTTGATGGCTCAAATAAAAATATTAAACAACGTGGCGCCTTGGTTGCCACTTTTCACCAATATAATTTCTTTCAAACTACTGGCACTATCTATACGTTAGTTCGTTTAGTTTTGGGGCCGCCCTCGTATGTTATAAATTTCAATCAGAACAGCAGTTCAACAGCTTAACAAAGTTTTTGGGTTTCCCTTCTCTCTCTCCTAGTTGTAGGTCCTTGATATTTTCCTACTAATCTCCCCTCACATCTGTGCAGCCTATTAAATATATTTATAGAAGAGTGTCGTTAGTGTTATGTTTGAGTAACCATCCCCCTCTGTATTCAACCTTTGTTACCTTCTAACCGAAACACTACTGAGACCATCTCCTTCGGCATTGAAATGAAACTGTCTGTGCCGCCGCACCTTTTGAAACTAAATGAAGGGGGAGGCCAACAACTATTGAAAGATTTGCTGGGACTGGATATTCATCACAATCCAAGCAACCACTGATGAGGAAAACTTGAGCACTGCAAAACTATTCCGGCTGAAAAGTTTCTTTTGTGGTCTTGAGTGTGACGTTGAAAAAGACAAAGTGTTCTTTGCCCTCAACTTTTCTTGAGAAAAGTTCAAAGGAAATGCAGCAAGTTTCTTTGCGAAGCATTTTACTCGTTCACTCAGACGACGACGGCGTTCAAGTTTGTAATATGGTAATTTTTTTTTTCGAAGGATTTTGTTATTGCAGTTCTTTTGTGTGTTTCCGTGCTTCCTTTGTGTACCCTACACAAATATTGTCATGGTATTGTTTTTTTTTTTTGAACCTACTCCCACATAAGGCTTGCTTGCCACAAATATGTTGAGATTCAATATTTAAATGTGCAGATTTTCAATTGCGCCAATTTTTGGTAATTTCGTAGTGGCCTCTTTTGATTCGTTGTATATCAATAGCAATTTGGCCATTTGTTTAATTGCTGCAGTAATACATTTCAAGTCAAATCACAAAAGTTTCAACTTCTTTTAAACGAAAGGATTTGTGGTGGCCTAAGCGAACGTTTGTGTGCTGTCGTTGTTTTCCTTTCATTTTTGTCCCCTTTTTGCACTTTGAGCAAATTGAGTTTTAATTGTTTCGAAAATTAGCGGCATCGCACTTTTAGATTAATGTCAAAAGGATTTTAAAAGGATATGCGAGGGTTGCTTTTTGCACAATGGATTTACAACTGCAATGTATAGTTCATTGGCATAAGCAAATTTTATAAATATTGGTAAAAAAAATTGACGTCGTGTGTAAATTTTGCTGAGAAGTATTCGATTTTGTGCGTTTAATGAAGATCAAATCTATGAAGTAATCAGTCAGCCTTATTTTCATAGAAAACCGGTACAGCAATTTCAGTCAGATGAACTGACTTACATATATTTTTATCCTTTTACGTCATGCGCGTAGCGCTAGGAGGGACGTAGTGTATTGCTTAGTTCTTAACGCACGATTTTTACCCCATTTTTGTCAAATAAAGGGTGGTGCACCAATTGTGCTACAACAAGAAATTCAAAGAACTTTTTTTTAATCATTGTATATTATATTTCATTTGTTTTTTTTTTATTGTATAGAAAATTCAATTTCATTTTATATGTATCATAATAACTAATTGATTTTGAAGATGATAGACCGTAAATGACCTCTATGCTCATTCGACATCTGATCAGAAAATTATTCATCGCGGTATCGCCTCAATTATCGTTTTAATAGACTGCCTCAAAGCAGTCAAATTTCTTGGTTTCGTTTTGTACACCTCTTGCTTGACATATCCCCATCAAAAGAAGTCTGAACCTTGGGGGCCAGTGGAAAAGTGGAGTTTCTAGATATTAATTTGTTTGAGAATTATCGTTGGAGCTCCGCAATTACCGGTCTGGCTATGTATGCAGTCGCTCCATCTTGCTGGAAGCTGATACTGTTAAAACAGATATGTCTTCGATGCAGTTCTGGTTAGAAAAAAAACTGCTTCAACATCTTTAAAGAACGATCCCCATTGACATAGACATTATGTTTGTAGTACAATTCATGCGCCACTCTCTATTTCAGTGTAATATCTTCTTCTTAGGTGGCGACTAGAATAGACATACTCATCTATTATACGTCGCTCGTAGAAAATAATTGCAAACGCTTCGATCTTCTGCACTTCTCCTCCAATTCCTCACGACAAGTTTCGATAGTACTTCAAAAGCCTGGTCCTTTCAACGGAGTTTTGGTCGCCTTCTTCGGCGCCGTCCATCGAGTTCGCTGTCAAAAACTTTTCGTGTCGGAGCATTTGGGTCCATCCGCACAACATGACCCAGCCAACGCAATTGTTGTTTATTAATGCCTTCGACCACATCGATGTCGGCATATACAGGATGTCCGTCGGGAAGGTATACTTTGTTTTGCCACCATTTTGGTAAACATTAGTCTTGACAGTTCATATTTGGCAATCGTGAAGTAGAGACGTGGCAAGTTTATTATGGAAAAATATTTGATAAACAAAAGTGTTTTAGTCGTTAAAATATTTTATCAAAATCAATCATCGATTACTGTGACGATGAGAAAGTTACGTGAAATTTTTGGGAGAAACAACGTGCCAACAAGACGCACTATTTATCGTGTAGTGAATGATTTCAAAAAAAGAGGGTCTGTAGCTGATACGGCCGAGCATGGACCACAACGTTCTGCAAGATCGGCTGAAAATATTACTGCTGCTCAAGAAAGTGTTCAAAACAATCCATCAACCTCAATTCGACGCCATGCTCAGGAGCTTGGTCTTCAAAGAACAACTTTGGGCACAATTTTGCACAAGGATTTGCATTTGTTTCCGTTTAAGATTCAGTTGTCACAAGAGCTTCTTCCACAAGACCATTTACACCGCCAATAGGATGTTACAGCTCGCCCAAAACAACCCCGATTTTCATGAAACAATCATAATGGGGTGAGGAGGCACAATTTCATTTGAATGGATATGTGAATAAACAGAATAGTCGGTTCTGGGCAATGGAAACCCCTTCCTCCTTGGT
>JAHXMU010000190.1:96368-185624 GCA_019455685.1 Philornis downsi | reverse complement strand
GAAATTTTAATAATTTGAAAGTTGTGAGGCGCAGATTAGAGACCACCAAATGACCATTAAGAATGTAAATAATATATCCACATTTAAAAAGAATGTGAAGGATTACCTAAAACAAAATTTGCAGATGCTTCTTATGTAATTAAAATGTTTTCAAAAAATTATGAATTCTTAACGAATTAATTAACAGAACTCATTTGTTAATACATTTTACTTGAAGTTATGTATTGTAATCAGCGTACACCTGAAACTTGTTGCCAGCATGCCTCAATAATGCCTTCTGGCGCTAAGGCCAAATATTATATTGTAATATATTTTACTGAATTTTTAATAAACCTCGAAAGAGGATTGTTAAAAAAAAAAAAAAAAACCGATTATTTGTATGGGCGGTATCAGAAGGGGCGTGGTTATTTTATTGACTCAGAGATTTATGAAACAATACAATGAACACAACTTTAGGTTGATGTAGTCAATGAATAGAAAACAACAGTTGGCAATTGAAGTATCGAAAAATACGTCAATTTGTATGGGAAACACCAGAAGGTTTAAGAAAATGTGATCCATTTTCATTTTGAGAGTCTACTTTACCAGACCCAAGATGAGCTAAAATTAATGTAATTGATTAAAGGATATCAACTTTGGTATATATGGGTTAAACCAATCATTTTTGTGGAAGGGGAGTGGTTAATCGGACGCTTTTTTCTAGTTTTACCAAGTATTATAAAGAATTCAGGTTGGTAATCCTTCGGGATAATGTAAAATTACACATCATCAGCGGTTTCATACACTTCTTTTGTAATTAGCCATTCCAAGATTCGATAGAGATTCTGTAACCAGATCTTTACAACAGAGTTTTGGTTACCATCTTTGTCTGCGTCCATCAAGATCTTTGCTGAAGGGTTTTCTTGTCGAATCATTTTCTTTGAAAGGCACAACATGACTTACCATGATTTTACCAAGGGCTGTGACAGCGCCAATTACGTCCAGCGCCTTTGTTTAGTTGCATTAAACCTTTAGACATAAAACCCAATGATTTACCATCCATTTGGATCTAAGGCTAGGTTATTTTATTAAATACATTATTAAAAATTCAACGGCGGTCCCGAACCTAGCCGACCTGGCGTATAAGATGGTGCCAATAGTTTGAACAAAATCATTTTGGTGAAAAGTGGCAACCCTGTGAAACATGTGCTTTAAGTTTCAAGGCGCGTATCGTTGTTTAGTATTTCTATTTGAGCCATCAAAAGCAAACGATCTCAGTGAATTTGTAAACATAGGAAAAATTGGTCACCGTTATGTAATTCAATATTTCCATTTGAAATGTCTCAATCCAACCAATATCAAAACCGAGCTACATCCTACTCTGGAGCAGTCTGCTCTTCTATTTACGACTGTAAAATATTGGATAGCAGAATTTAAACGAGGCCGTACGAACTAAAAAGACGAACACCGTAGTTGTCGAGTGAATTTGTCACCGTTATGTAATTCAATATTTCCATTTGAAAGGTCTCAGTTCAACCAATTATAAAGCCGAGCTAGATTCGACTCTGAGGGAGTCTGCTTCTTCGTTTACGACTATAAAATATTGGATAGCAGGGTTTAAACGAGGCCGTACGAGTTGCCAAGACGAATACCATAGTCATCAATCAATTTAGATGTCCACGCCACGGTTAAGAAAGTCTACAAATTGATATTGGATGATCGTCGGTGGAAGGTGCGTTAACTGGCTGACATGATAAGCATTTCAAGAAGTGCTATACATCATATATTAGCCGCAGATTCGAATATGAGGAAGTTGTGCGCAAGATGGGTGCCGCCCTTGCTTTTAATAGAGCAAAAACTGCGTCGTGAAGATGTTCCAATAGAGTGTTTGGCGATGTTTCATTGCAATAAAGCGAAATTTTTGCGCCGAATTAGTGGTTGCAGCGGAAAATTTGTATTTCGGCAAAAGGGTCCATGGGTCCAGAAGCGATACCAGAAGTGCGCTTATTTCTTTTAAACTGCACAAATGCGAACTCCACATTTGGGTTCGTATTGATTCTGAGAATTTAGTTTGGTAAATGCCCAATTTTACTAAATTTGGTTGGATACAATATATGAATATAAGAATAGATGGATTAAATCGGTTGTTTGTATAAATGGTAACGGAAGGGGCGTAATTAATCGACTGATTTTTTCAAATACTATCAAGAATTATAAGTCAATACAAAAGGTACAATTTGAGATTATATAAAAGAAACCAGAAGAAGCAGATCGACATATACTATATTCAATCCCCGGCTACGATCTGGGAAAATATTGCGGTATACCAAGTTTTATAAAGTCTCATAGAGATTTGCGACAGTTCTCGTGCCTTCCAGCCAGCCAGACAGACGACTTAAACTCTTATGGAACATATTTGATCAAAAAATACTTACAACTTTAAACGCCTCCTTCTGGATATTAAATTATCGCTTTATTAAATGATACGTATCTTCATTCCTTCGGGTGAAGGTACAATAATTTAGAACCCTATAGAAGATAGTTGCTATTATTTGGAATTAAATATTTAAAAGATAGTTTTTAAAACCCTTTGGAAGTAAGTTATTGCAATGCTTATAAATCAATTTATAACAACAGAACTGGCTATATAATATTTTTCAATTATATGTTAAATTGCATTGAGTTCCTTAATTTAAATTCACTGCCATTGTTCTGCGTTTCCTTGTAAAAAATGTATAAACAACCATTTCAATTCGGTGCAAAATTACTCCTCCGAATACATGCAGACAGTCACTCATACAAAGTCAATATCCTGTATTTTTTTTCACATTCATTTGTCCTTGGAAACATAATGAGGTGCATTCAATGCACTTTTGCACTCACAACCAACTACGGGATGGAAAGGCGGCCAATGAATGCAATAAAATGCATTCATTTTTTATTAACCCCATATGAACTGTACTGAACGGAGTAGAAACGTAAGTGTATTGAACTCCGCTCGCTGCAGTTCAAGGATTTTTGAAAGACAATCATTTGGTCGATGCAATTCTCTCCCCCAAATGGTGTTTTTTTTTTTTTGTTTTTGTTAAAGTCCTGCTTCTTTGCCTTTCATTGTAGAGCGCTATAGGGATATGCAACAGTCTAGGAAATTTGATATGAACGCACTACTCGTAAATTGTCGTTTACTGCACAAATTCTAAAACATTGAGTTAATAAAAAAGGGGATCCTTTCAACAAATTTCCCTTGTCTTACGAGGAGTCATCACAGTTGGCTGTTTTTGTATTTGCGTTTTAGAGTTGGAGGGAAACGCTTGGCCAGCAATTCGACTGTATGTTGATTTTCTTCTTCACCGTACAATCAACAAGTATTCTTCCAACCTTTTTGAGGAAAATGGTTTAATTTATACAAAGAACCCCAGAAAGGGCATGTGCCCATTTGACTGCAACGTTTAGCCAAAGTTCATTGCATTGTCATTGTATTTTGTCCTTTCTTTGCACGGTAGAGGACATTGTACCGACGCTTTCATATTAACATCAAATCAGTATATATTTTATATATTAATAATTTAGTGGTTTTAATGACACTCATAATTTGCGAAATATCTATATATGGACATCCAAGGAATCCGTACGAGCTCTCTGTATTTTATAGGAAAATCAACAAAAACATTATAAAATAAAAAGTATAGTAACTGCAACCATTTGTCACGTCATATTTGAAACGCAACGAAATACTGTTTATGATACTAAACAGCTAATTATAGCTAATAATAATATATATATTTTAATAGGGGTGTCCCAACAAGAACGCAAGATTTAAATTTTAAATAAAACACAAATATTAAAAAAAAGTCGTGAAACTTTATTATATCGTAAAGTAGACAGAATGAGGTTATGTATGGAACAACACATCGGGCAGATGGCCGCCGCGGCTTTGCTGGTACACACGCGATCTTTTAATGAAATTTTCGGTGACCGTTTTGCATAAATGCTGCGGTATTTCATTAATGCGTCCAATTTCCTCTTTTAAGACTTGAGGCGTCGTCGGCTTATTCGCGTAAACCATCGACTTCAAAAAACCCCAAAGAACAAAGTCTAGTGGTGTTGAATCGAACGATGTAGGCGGCCAATTCTGGTCTCCAAAACGCGAAATAACACGACCGGGAAATGACTGATGTAGCAATTAAATTGTTTATCTGGCTGTATGACATGTGGCGCCGTCTTGTTGGAACCACATGCCCTCCACATTCATTTCTTAAATTCTTGGCACGAAAAAACTGGTTATTATTTCACGATACCGAACACCATTGACTGTTTGCGCTTGACTTGCCTTATTTTCATAAAAAAAGGTCCAATGATTCCTCCAGCCCAATATCCACACCACACAGTGACACGTTGAGGATGCATTTGCTTCTCGTGAATCATTCGAGGATTTTCCTGACCCCAAATGTGACAATTCTGCCTATTGACGAAGCCATCAAGATGGAAACGGGTCCTCGTCCCTTCGCTGTCCATGGTCAGCTGGCTTGAGTCCCTGAGTCAATTGAACTTTGTATGCATGAAGATGCAAATCTTTCGTCAAAATTCGCTGCATAGTGGATTAGGAGACACCAATTTGCTGAGCTCGCTGTCGAATTGAGGTGGATGGAGTTTGAGCGACATCATCACATACAGCTGCGACATTTTCGGTCAATCGACCTGGTCGTAGGCGCGTTGTTGTCTTTACATCACTAACAGACCCAGTTTTGCAAATTTATCCATTAATCTCTTTACAGTTGACTCTTTTGGAGCATTATTGTGGCCCCAAATTGATCGCAATTTGCGAATTGTGGCCGCAAAACTTTCACCATTTTGGTAAAACAATTTCACAATAAGAATGCGTTGTTCATTCGTGTAGCGCGCAATTTTTACTAACCTCGTACCTTCTACTAGCAAACAATAACAATTGTTCAAATGTCAAACAATGACACTTCGAATGGCGCCAAATTTAAATCTTGCATTCTTTTTGGGACACCCTTTATGTTTCGCCCTATCGATGTCTATACATAGTCTTTACAATTGATTTACATAACTGGTTTTTCCGTTAGTAATGTTGAATCTTTGTGACAGAGCTGATATATCTGCTTGTGGCATAAACTAGGATTCTGCAGTAAACAACAAGAATGGTAAGATGAGAGTAAGCTTTGTCTTTGTCTAAATCGCTTACTAAGCCCATAGAAGAATCTGTGGATAAGTAACAATCAACCATTTTCCAGGCTGACTTAATTAGTTTTACTCTTAGCCGAGCCGAGGTACAGAATTGTCAATTTAACGTTTTCAAAACCACATGTCTGGCAAGAATGTCAGCTATTAAATACCTGTCATCTAAAGTGTTATTTTTTTAGTGAAGAGTTTGACATTTATGTATGTGGATCGTTTAATAACCGAAGAACGCGTAAAAATAGTTAAAACTAACTACAATTTACTTACTTCTCTTGAAATAAAGCCAAAATCGCTCGTGTTGTATGACTCGTGGCACCACCTTGCGAAAACCACATATCGTCCAGTTCATAATCTTTAATTACAAGCCAAAAAAGTCGGTCATTACAGTGCTCTGAACTAAAATTTGGACTATCCGCCACACTTTCACTAACAGAAGCGATATTTTCGGCAGTGCGTGCATTACGATGATGCACAGGCCAGACCACATCTGTAACGCTTCCAGTCTCTTCAAATTTCCTTATAATCTTAACAATTCCTTGCATAGTATGTCGATTATGACGATCATTCCATAATGCACGGAAACATTATGGAGTGATTATGGTCATCGTCATCGACCTACTTTGCATATTCTTCGGTTGTTAAACCATCCACATTCGTAAATGGCAAACCTTTCACTAAATAAATAACACTTCAGATGATAGGTATTTAACAGCTGACAGCATTGCCAGACCGGCGGTTTTGAAACCATTAAATGCATAATCCTATTAATGGCCGTGCACTTCAAACGTGAAGTTGGCTGTGAAAACATATAATTAAGTCCTCTTTTTGAAAGAAATTAACTTACCGTCTTAACAATCGAATATATCATTACTATTACGATGTCTAGGGCAGGCATGTAAAGCTTGAATTTCAAGCCGATTTATAGGCTTCTAAACTAAAGTCTGTGCTGCATGAGGCGTATTGCATTCGGTGTCTAATGTGAACTATGAAACTTGCAGTGACAACACAGAAGAAATTAATAAATTTGAAACTTCCTATTGCTCGCAAATATTATGATCATGTTCGTTTTTGAATTTATTTTCGATCTTTAGTATGATTTGATTTTAGTTCCTAGTTCGGTTTAAGGTAGTTTTTCTTTTAAGTAGATTTTAGTAGAAAGTATATACAAGTATAAGTATATAAGTTTAAGTAGAAAGTATTAAGTATAAGTATATCGATTCATCAAAGACTTATAAGGGTTTTGAAACCACTAAATGGATAATCCTGCATAATGGTCATGAAGTTTAAGGTTGAAGTTGTCTGTGAAAAATACAATTAAGTCCTCTTTTTGGAAGAAATGAAGTTACTGTCGGAAAAATCAAATACATCATTACTATTAGGAAAGAATGTGCAGGCTTCGAAACTTTGAGTTTCAAGATGATTCACAGGCTTTTCCGCCAAAAGCTGTGCTGCATAAGGCGTGTTGCGTACGGCGTCTAAAGTGAACGACAAAACTTGCAGTGACAACACGGAAAACATTAACAAATTCGAAACTTCCCACTTCTTCAGCATAATATGATTTTACATCCTAGTTCGGTTTAAGAAAGGATATGGGATTCATGAAAGACTTATATACATTTACTGTCCGGTCTGGCAAGGCTGTCAGCTGTTAAATGTTATTTATTTAGTGAAGAGTTTGTCATTTACGAATATGGATCGTTTAAGAACCAAAGAACGCGTAAAAATAGTTAAAACTTGCTATAAATGTAGTGATGTAAAGAAGGCCTTCAATCAAACAAAATTTTCTTCTTCAATGAAGCTCATCTCTCAAAATTGTCGCATATGGGGTTCGGAAAACCGAAAAGTGGTTGTGGAAATGCAATTGCATCAAGAAAAAGTCACTGTTTAGGGCGCATCATGGTCTGCAGGTGTCATTGGGCCATATTTTTTTCGAAAACCATCTCAAAAGGATCCACTGCCGCAACCAATTAAGACCAACCATTTTAATGACATTGTATTTCGTACATAATGGCAAGGTCGAAATATTATAATGAAGTAAAAGTTTCATCGAAATCATAGCTTTATGTATGTTTTAGTTAACTTTACTTTGGAAACCGAAAAATGGATAACCCATGCAACTCGTCTCTTGACTTAAAAGAAAGAAAAAAACCTCAGGGAATTTGCACCACTATAAGGCATAATGGCATTAAGCTGTCATTAGGCTGTCATTAGGCTGTCATTGTGAGTGAACCTGGCAAAAAAAGTTAAGAAAATATCACCGAACAACTACCGTATCCACCTGATATGACTCCGACTGACATTTTTCTTTTGCCAAAACTTAAATGACAGCTTCGAGGCAGCCGTTTCGGCAACAGAATTTGCGGCGATAATTGAAGCCTTTTCTGGAAAAAGAGTTTGAAAAATCTTTTGATGATTGGGTTGTTCGTTTTATTTAACTTATTCGAAAGGGGACTACTTTGAGGTTTTGCTATAAATTTGAATGAATACCAAATATCTCTTTGTTTTATTACCCAATACCTGGCACATTTTTCACAATCCAATTAAGTTTTTTTTACAATGTAAAAATTTCAGTTTTATCGTTATCAAAAATATAGTATTTATAATTAAATGACATCCTTTAGAGTACAAATGTATGTGCTCTACCTAATAATTACGTGAACAAAATCTCATTGCCAAGATAGCTTCAAGTGTTAAGTACAAGAAGGTATTCATTCAACTTCACTTTTCACTTAATTTAATAGCAAATCTCTTGTTAAGAATAACTAAACAACAGTAGCAACAAACATAAAGCAAATATTACAATTCCGAAAATCCGCACGAGCGACTGAAGTGAACATAACAATGGAATTTCAGTCATATTTACAAAAATGATTCCAGACATTCTTGACAAATGCCTGGTGGCGGCGGTGATGAGTGTGGCGGAGTTTAGAACGACAATGGTGGGACTGTGATGATGCTTCATAGCACAGTTTCACAAATCTGGCAACAAATAGCAGTGATACTGTTTAACTAACTGGTATTCATTGCTCTCTGTGTATGCGTGTATATATATGCACATATAACTGCATGTATATGTGTGTGTGTGTGCCTATCTATCATTCTAACCTATGCGATACGCAATGTCCGTCCAGACTACCGTAGTTAGAAAGTGAAAAAAAAAATGCTAAAAAATTAATTTGTAATAGTACAGGGTGGGGCAATAGAACGTGCATATTGCATCATCGTTGGGTTGGCGGGCTCATGGAGTTTTAGTCGCTATGAACCACTTCGACGGGAAGTGTCGCGCATTTTGCGAGCGCGCATTTTACGAGAACTCTCATTCATATATTGCTACTAGGCGACTACGGCGAATTAGTGAAGCTCCGAGTGCTAATTTTATTAAAATATGGGTAAAGCGTTTTGAAGAGACCGTTTTTGAGACATTTAAACCACAAGCAAATGGTCGCCCAAGAACATCTAGGACCGAAGACAATGTTGAGAGAGTTATGGAGTCAGTACGAGGAAATCCACAAATGTCGACTTGCAAGAGATCGTCTGTCTTACAATTATCGCGACGAAGTTTGCAACGAATTTTAACATTGCATCTTGAACTGCATCCATATAAGCTGCAATTAACACAAGAATTGAAAGAGTCTGACTTTATAGCAAGGCTCGCATTTGCTAATGAAATGCTTAATCGATTTTCCAATTTTGACAATATCCTTTTCTCTGACGAGGCTCATTTCCTTATGAATGGGTTCGTAAACCGTCAAAATTGTCGTTACTGGAACAGTGAAAATCCCAAAATCAAACAACAGAAACCATTGCATAGTCCTAAAGTGACAGTATGGGCAGCAATCTCTGGCAGAGGAATAATTGGTCCTTTTTTCTTCGAAAATGCGCGGGGCCAAAACGTCACGGTTAATACGGAACGCTATGTTGAGATGTTGGACGGATTTTTGGCTCCAGAAATTGAAAGTTCAAGAATAGTGAATTCCAGAACTTGGTTCCAACAAGATGGAGCTACCTGTCACACATCAAATGACTCCATGGCGGTGGTGAAGCAAATGTTCCCTGGCAGACTGATTTCGAAAAGAGAAAAGAGACAGACTTGACGCCTCTTGACTTTTTTTTTGTGGGGATACCTCAAACACAAAGTCTACAGTAATAATCCAAGAAACATCGTTCAGCTCAAGGAGAATATCCGTGGTGAAATGGCAGCCATTACACCAGTATTACTGAAGAAAGTTTTCAATAATTTTCGTTTGCGGTTAGAGGAGTGCCGTCGTAGAGAGGGTGACCATTTAGATGATGTTATTTTTAAAAAATAAACTCCATTTATTACTCTACAATGCCTTAGATTTATTTTAACCATACCTTTTGTATTTATTTTTTAATCTATTCTTTAAATATGCACGTTCTATTGCGCCACCCTGTATATTGAAGTGTACTCGTATACACAAAATTAGCTATGAAGTAAAAATGTTATACATTTTTGTAGGAATAATAAACAATAAGAAATGATAATTATCAAACATTTAATTTTATTAAATAAGGTTTAATTTAATCTAGTTTTGAATTTATTTTGTACGGGAAGACAAACGACTTTCTGCTTAGCTAAGTGACAACTCAGATTTTCGTCTAATTTTCTGTCTTAGCTGATTTTAACCATTTCATAGAATTGTGTCAAAAAAAACGGGATCGTCACCGAAACAAAATCAAATACGAGAATAGTTTTGTTTGTTTTCAATTTTTGAAATATAAATCAAAAATAAACACAAATTTTATTATGATTGCGACAATCAAAATTGAATTGTATTTTGCTTCTGTTTCATACATCCGCAAAGAAATTACCAACAATTTTGATTTTGATTCATAACAATTTTGATTCTGATTTAGCTTATGAAACGTTTTGTTTGGTTTCTTTTAAAATTTTACAATTGAGAAAAAAACACAGAAAAATTTTTAAGTATCCGTGAAAATTTCTGAGGACCTGGTACTATAAATTCAGTAAATAAATAATTTGAACCACTTTCAGTTTCGCAGTTTAAGACCAAACATTCATTATTCTCTGCCAAGTAACGAAACTACATTTGATTTCAGTTCTGGTTCGGACTAAAAAAGAAAAATGTATGAATCGAAACATCTGTTTCATTATGTTTCCGTAGAGAATCAGAATCAATATAGATTTTTTAATTATGTTTCAGGTTAAAAAAGAATCAATGTGTGAGGCGAATTGTTGTTTCGAATGTGAATCAGAAACAAATTTCTAATGTATTTCAAATAAAATTGAATATCAAAACCGAAACAGTCAAAAGATCCCTGGTCAAACTTATTATCACTAAAGAACTTTTTTATTTCAATTCTTGCAGTAATTCTTTAACATGCCCCGATTTTGTACATTTCTCTTATATAGGGTTATCCTTTTGTCCTTTTTAAATAAAACACACATAAAGCTCTGATTTCAATGAACATTTCATTGCATTATAACGCTTAGACCTTGCCATTATGTACGAAATACAATGTCCTTTAAATGACCGCCTCTGGTTGCAGCATTAGATCCTTTTTAAGGTTCATCCAGGGTAATTTTTTTCGGTCATTCATTTCATTTTCAGTCACATTTTCGCGATGCAATGGCTTTTTCACAATCATTCCGAGCCCCATATGCTTGTTGACGTAACCACCGAGTGAATTACCAATTTTTAATAAGTTTTAACTATTTTTACACGTTCTTTGATTGTTAAACGATCCATATTCGTAAATATCAAACCGTTCACTAAATAAATAACACTTCAAATGACAGCTGACAGCCTTGCCAGACCGAAAATTTTGAAACCACTAAATGGATATCTCTGTACTATATATTATGTAGGAGAAGTAGTCGTTTTCGGCAAGCCAACTCTACGACTCTATAAATCATATGCTGTCACAATGGTAAAATAGGTTCAATATGGCAACATTTAGACAAGAAAGTTGAAACCCATCACTGGAAAAAATTTGATCCTTTTTAAACATTTTTCCAAAATTTTTTCATTAACTAAAAGAAATATACAGTGGAAATTGATAGATACAGAAGGAACCATACACACTTTTTGGTATTGAAAAATATTCCAGTGAAAATTTTATTGGAAAATCGTCTGCAACATCGCAACATCCTGGTATATCGCCTGCAACACTGCATCGGAATTCATGGTGACAGGTATATAATTTCTGTCACTGTCAAAATTTTGATATCTAACCAAATTTTGCGCCTGTAAGCTCGTCTATTTTTCCCAACTTTTGTTTCCTTCTACGCAGTATCTTAGCGCATTTCATGTGCAAACATGTAAGTCCCGACCCACTGTGGCGGGAGGCCCGTCCGTCTCTGATTGTCTGGTTTGTGCATTTTTCAGTTAAGCACACTTGTCGTCATCATCGCCATCATCATCATCGCCATCGCCGTCAACATCGTCATCGTCATCATCATTATCATCATCGTCGAGAGGAATACTACTACTGATATTTGGTTTAACACTGTCTAGCCAAAGTCTAGACAAGTGCATACCACGAAAACAAATGTCGAAAGTATTTATGTATGACTACTTAAGCACATACATACACACGTACAGCATTCGTATGTTTGAATGTGGTGTATTCACAGGAGCGAACTTGACGTTACTTCACTGAAGTGGGCCTTATTTATTCAGAGGTCGATAGTTTAAATCGTTCAGGTTGCGACGATTCGAAAAATATAATAATTTTTGTTGCATTTTTGTTTCAAAAGTGACAAAAGAAAACGTAAAAAGATTTTTTTGTCTTCGTTTTTTTCATTTTTACTAACATTAGGGCATCGTCATAATTGCTATCAAAAGCTTCTTTCGAAATATCTGAAAAAGCATTTTCCACTTAAACAAATAATCTTGTAAAGCAATTTCTGTGGAAACCAATTTCTTCTAAGAGCCTTTCATATGGAATATGCCATCCAAAACAAATGATAGAAATATGACAAGATATGACTCGATATGACAAGATATGACAAGATAAAAGTGTCATGAAAGATACTTTCTACCACGCACCATCACCGAAACATAAACAAATCCGAAACTAATTTTCATTTGTTTCAGTTTTCGGAATCTAAATCAAAAATGTATATCATTTTCATTCTGCTTCCGATAAACGAATCAAAATTATATCGAATTTTGTTCCTGTCTCATACATCGGAGACAAAATTACAAAAAAATTTGATTTTAATCGGTGATTTTTTACGATTTAAGTTTTTCAGGTTGGCAGCACTGGTTGGTAATGGCGTCTGTCAAAGTCGTCTGTCAAAGTGAAAAGTATAGTATAGTAGTAGTATAGTAGTATAGTATAGTAGTATATTCTGCCATTTCATTATGGAAAGACTAACAAACAAGCAACGATTGCAAATCGTTGAAATTTATTATCAAAATTCGTGCTCTGTGACAAATGTGAATCGTTTGATACGACCATTTTATGGTCGTCATAATCGACCTGCTGAATCAACAATTCGTGCTGTTATCTCCAAATTTCGCACTAAATTTACTTTGTTGGACATAAAACCATCGATTCGCATGCGTAGAGTGCGTACCGAAGAAAATATTGCAGTCGTAGCGACCAGTGTTAATGACGGTCGTGAAATGCCAATTCGTCGATGTTCTCAGCGATTGGGCATGTGTTACTCAACCACAAGGAAAATTTTACACATCGATTTGGGTTTAAAAGCCTATAAAATTCAACTCACGCAAGAATTGAAGCCGAATGACCTACCACAACGTCTAATTTTTGGTGAATGGGCCTTACAAAGATCAATGAAAATTCGCTGTTTTATCGAAAAATTGCGTTCAGTGATGAGGCTCATTTCTTGCTGAACGGATACGTACACAAGCACAACTATCGCATCTAGAGTGATGAACAGCCACATTCCATACATGAATTACCGATGCATCCCGAAAAAACGACAGTCTGGTGTGGTTTATGGGCTGGTGGCATCATCGATCCATTTTTCTTCAAAGACGGTCGTGGAAGAAACATTAGCGTCAACAGCGAACGATATCGAGCCATGACACGCATTTTTTTTTTTTTTTTTTTGCCCCAATTGGCTGAGTTGAACTTGGTAGACATGTGGTTTCATCAGGACGATGCAACATGCCACACTGCTCGTGAAACATTGGATATGTTGAGGGATGGATTTGGCGAGCGGATTATCTCTCGATTTGGCCCCCAAGATCTTACGATTTAACGCCTCTTGACTATTTCTTGTGGGGTTATGTCAAGTCGTTAGTCTATGTGGACAAGCCGAACACTATTGAAGCCTTACAGGATGACATAACACGCGTTATTCGTGGAATACAAGCCGAAATGCTCGAAAAAGTGTCGAAAAATTGGACCCTCCGAATTGACATTTTGAGATGGAGCCGCGGGCAACATTTACATGAAATTATCTTTAAAAATTAAATGGCAAAGACCAATTTATCGATTCCAATAAAAAATTTTAATATATGATGCACATTTAAGTGTTTTATTCGATTAAAAAAAACTATGATTAAAAAATCACCCTTTATATCCGAAACCAAAATTAGGGACGATTTTGTCTTGTTTGCATTTCATTTGAAATTTTTTAATTAAAAAAACAGGCCGTATTTTCGAATAATACCTATGAAAATTTCTGAGAGCCTAGTATCGTAAATTCAGAAAGTAAATTATTTAAACAATTTTTACCTTTTGTAGTTTGGCGTCAAGCTTTGTTCTCTGCTAAAAAACGAAACTACCTACTTTTGGTTCCAACTCTTATTCAGACTAAGAAGGGAAACGGCTTAAAACCATATTTTCGTTATAGGTTTTCGTATTAAAATATTCTGTTTCCTTACATTTCGGTAGAGAAAAAGAATCAATTTTATGATTCCAATTTCGTTTCAATGTATGAAGTGAGTTGTTGTTTCAAACATGAGTCAAAAACAAATTTGCCAACATCAAAACCCAAAACAAACTGAACTTTCGTGAAGGTCCCTGAATTTCACATAGAAAAATGTCATGAAAGACGTTCACGAGAGATACTTTTCGTATAGAAAGTGCAGCAAAAGACTGTATCTATGTAGAAAAGTGCTATGGAATACATTTTTTTAATGGAGAAGACTGTCATGGTGGACAGTTTTTAAGAAAAAAAAATTACATGGAGGATACTTTCTATGAAGAAAAGTGCAATGGCCAATACGATTCATATTCGTAAATGACGAATCTTTCACAAAATAAATAATACTTCACAATTCACTTCCGATGACAGGTATTTAACAGCTGCCAGCCTTGCCAGACCGGTTATTTTGAAACCACAAAATGAATAATACGGATGAATAAAATGAATATAAGTCCATTATGTGAAGGTTTTGTCGAAAATTAAATTAAAAAGGGTAATACTAGAAGTATTTTTCACAATATAATAATTTAAATGAACACTACTTTGTTACCCATTTAGTGTCACAAAAAGTAATTTCATTGCGCTGCAAATAAAGAGTGGTAAAATAGTTTCTAAAAACACTGTTTCATTTTTGGCTTCCCCTAAAGTAGTGAAAAGTGTAAATACACTTTTCTACGTCTAACAATGTAAAGGGTGGCGCGTAAGTAACGTTAGCGGCGACTATATTGAATGCTTTTTTGTGCATCTTTTGGTTTCAACTCGTGAACCAATTGCATCTTATATGGGAAAAATGTAACATATGTAAAATTCCTTGCAAAGACCGCCTAGAAATCTGTAACTGCTGGGAAAGTCGCCTGGTGGAAGTTTCATTTCGAACCGCACGAGGTGTTCCAGCACGCGGAAGGTCACAGAAAGCCCAAAACGCTGAACCAATCAGTAAATTGTTAGAGCGCTAGGAGTATTTCGGACATGAACGAAATTTCGATATTATCTGAATAATCGAATGCTGACTTTCAAAGTAAAATTGAACAACTTTGATTCTTTGTTCTGTGCTGAGCCTTTCCATCATAAATTTCCCAAGTATTATTTAGTTAAAAAGGCTTAAACAAAAAATGTATTCACTGATCAAATCTTAACGTTGCTTATGCACCACCCTATATATGTGACGATATAGAAGAAAAAAATGTTGTCAATGTTCTCAACTCAAATGGAAAATTGCATCCTTTTATAAATATTTTCAAAATATTTCGAATTTCTCAATTATTGCATCTGCAAATCATTTAACGGAACTTATTCTTATTTAGTACTTGTTTACTGTTGCAACTATTTGATATCGTTATAAAAAAAAACGTTTAATTATGTTAATTAATAATTTAAACAAAACTGCAAATATGAATCGAACTTTAGAATTTATGTTGCCCATAATTAAGTTTATTGAATTTGACTTACTAGAAAATAAATTGTTTATTTGATGGACCACCTTAAACAACCATATAAAAAAACCTATTTATTATGCAACTCTGCGGTTGACGGAGTTGTCTTGGGTAAAGTTAACGAGAATTTCCTTTTTGTTTTTCTTCAGCTGTCAACAAAAACTTGCCGCTCTCAAATTAAAAATACCCACCCACTGTATCCTCCGATTTAGTTTCTTTCTTATTTAAGTACTTCCCCGTAAGTACTTTTCAAATTCATATTCGTGGATCTCTGAATGCCAGCAGAACCTGAGTTCACACTTAGTGTTGTCTTCGATAGGAATTTTTTCCCTTTCATTTCATTTATTGAACAGTCTTGTAATTTAATATAATAAATATAAAATAAAATTACAAATATAAAACAAATTACAAAATGCATAAAATAAATACTACTGGAATTAATAGTGTGGAATTTGAGTTCCAATGTGAAGGGTTTACCAAGTTCTATCACTAATGTTTTATGATAGATAGAATGCCAGTGCAGATTTAGAATTATAAATCTTTTGAATAGGACTATTCTTGTATACCCACAGAGTACATGAGATACAATTGAATGTTAATAAGCAAAAAAGTCTGAAAAAAAGTTCATCGATTTTGAGACATCACGAAATACAGGGTTATCCATGTAGTGATTTCAAAACTGCCAGTCTAACAAGGCTGTCAGCTGTTAAATACCAGTCATCTAAAGTGTTAACAGCCGAAAAACGTGTAAAAATAGTTAAAACTCATTACCAAAGCGGTGATTCAAACGTGATTCAAACACGACCGATATAGGCTTTATTGCATGAGAAGTTTCCAGAATGCTCAATTTACGCTTTGGCGACGTCAATTTAACACCAAGATCATGCGATTTGACGACGTTAGACATTTTTTTTTTGTAGAGCTACATCAAAGACCGTGTTTACGCTGATAATTTCCAACGGTTGGAGAATTTGAAAACCAACGTCTGTCAAGTTATCGCCGAGATATCGCCCGAAATGTGCGAGAAAGTGGTCGAAAACTACCTCAAAAATGACCTTATTTAAATGATATTTTATTTCATAATGGCAAGGTTTACGTGAGTTTTATTTAACTTCACTTTTGAAACCGAAAAATGGATAATCCATTATGTAATTGTAGTTGAAACAACAAAGGTCAAAGGTCAACATTAACCAGGTATATTAAAACCTTCATGAAAAATATTTTAAGGGGTCTCGGTTGTCCAGAGCTCGAAAATTTAGGGTATTTTCAGGAATTTTTTTTTTCCAATAAAAAAATGGAAAATGATATTTAATTTGTTTAGGCTTTTTATTTAACTTCTTTTACATACAAAAATACAAAAAAAAAAAAATTAATTTCAATAATTTTAAAAATGGCGCTGAAGTTGACCCTCCCGAAAAATTGGATCTGGACGGTGTTGTCCGTTTTGGCTCTTCTATTTATCTGAAACACAAAAACCAAAAAAAAAAATTATTAATCAGTATGACTGTAGCTATTTGTCGTACTAGAATAAAAAAATTGACAAAATGGCGCGGTTTGAATTTGACACTCTAAAAATGGGGTTTTTTCAGTTTTTTAACAAAAAAAAATACGAAATAATTAAAATAAGAATATGATTCTAGTACGGGCGCTAGCGCATGATAGATTGTTGTGAACAACATATTAAAATTTCAGGCGATTCGGTTGAATAATTTTTTTTTTTTTTTTGACAACACCAAGTCAAAAAACATAGTTTTGAGATAATTCTGTGGTCACAACCCGTAACAGCCTAACTCGAGTTAGGACACAATTGAGTTATTAGCACCATCGTATTCAGCGTATCTAAATTTATTTGCTCTAAATTTTTCATGTTTGTATCTCTTCTAGGAAGGCAATTAATCCTAAAAAACCTAATAGCTTAAGTTATTTTTCTAAATGACTGTTTTGGCATAACTGCCTAAGTCAATTTAGGATTACAACAAATATCAACATTATTTTTTTCATCATTGCCTAAATCAACTTAAGTCGTTAATCCAAAAAAATAAAGAAACAATTTTATTTTCCTAACTTGAGTTAAGCTCTAATTCCGAATTACAATTTCGTTTTTTGATAAACATAAATTGAGTTAAGGTGTTTCTCCAAACAAAAAAATTTTTATTTAATCTGGAATAATAGGCTAACTCAACTTGAACTTTTTGACTTTCTTTCGTTCAACAATTCATAAGAGCCTAAGTGTCTTTTTCGAAAATATCTTTTGACTGCGAGAATAAACAACTATTTTTTGTTAACAACTAAGTAAAGAAATTCGTTTCCTTGGAATCTGTAGCAAAGTTTTCCAAAAAACACCTTCTCCTGATTTTCAGTGAAGATTCAAAACTTTAAACTCCTGTACTGAAAATATTGAAAAACAGACTTAGGCTGTTATGAGTTGTGACCACAGAATTGAGTTTAAAGTTTTGAGAGTGGATATTTTCAAAAATTTCTGAAATTTGTAATACTTACAGTTAATCAGCGATTCCAGCACCATACAGAACTCCTTCTGTTTCTTCGTACTTCAATGATTCTTCATGTCTCAGATTTTTTTCGCGCTGTTCGAGCTTCTTTTGAGTCATCAGTACTTCGACGCGCGTCACTGTCTCGTGCGAGTTGCTCTGCTTGTGGTCCGATGGTGATACCCATGACCTCCATAATTTTCAAAGCAGCGGCGAGTCCTTCATTAAATGTGCAGTATAAATGTTTTTTTTTTTTTTTGTTTTTTGCCAATAAACTGATGTTTTGGCGCTAGATGCCAGACACAAGAATTGAAGCTCTCTTTATTGTTGTTTCATATTATTATTTTAGCACAAGTTTATTTTTAAAACTTACATATACAACATGCAAATAATTAACATAGAAATAAGCCTATATATATTTACAAAAGGTCACATTTCCGAGAAGGGCCGGAACAGCTGCCGCGCGACGAACAATGCGACCATTGATGCCGCCGAGTGACGAATCTGACTCTACCTGCTAAAACGGCTGTAGAATCGTAAATACTGGGAATATCCTTCCAAAAATTTGACAGTATATTCTTAAAAGCCTATACTTTCAAAATATCAAAATCGAAATCGATTTTTTGAAAATTCTAAACCAACGGGACCCGTTAAATGCAATGTTAGTTATTTCCAAACAGTCAAGTCTTTGTACACTTTTAGCGATGCCAAATTTTTCAAGTCAAACCAAGCTTACTTTCTCTAAATATTACAGCTATATCAGCTATAAATTAAATGTTACTTAATAAGATTGAAAACTTTTCATGTTTTGGAGGCATTTGGGACATCATTTCCCCTCTACACATCCATTATAAATGTCCAAACTCCAGGCAACCCGAAATTCATCAATGCCTCGAATAACATTCAATTTGCCTGAAATTTGCCAACTGATCTTTATATACAAATATTCACAATTTTAGCACAATTTGCTCCTTAGCTGTACTACTTAACCTAACTGCCATGGGGGAAAAAATACTCCTCAAAATTATGGTTTCCGTAAAAGGATTTTCCACTGTGCATTCTCATTGCGCAGCTACCCTGACGTCAGCTATGCCTCCATAAAATGTCACTCAAATCGACCAAAGCATTGTGAAATTATAGATATTTTCCTATTTCAAAATACGCTCACTGTGCGGTGCCCAGTGTAAACTCCATATACATTTTAAGAAATTATCAGAATTTCTTAGTGCCATAAAGGAGCGTTAAAACTTTCTTTTGGATTATTTAACACTTTTACACGAAGTTCCAACGGTTGTGACATTCCTATTGGTTTTCCGTTTTTTCAATAAGGGCTTCCAGTCCATTCTTTCCGCCTCTGGGTGTTGGTGCAACAATAGCTTAAACGACGACAACAACAGAAACAACATATCGACTGACAACAACATATTTCCAACATAACGTATCCATACCGTCGTCATCGCTGTACGTTTTCGGGATGGATGAATATTTTTTATGATTTTTTTCCGCTTGGCTGAATGTTTTGTTTCCTTTTTGTATATTTGCAAGGATCTGTTTCCTTTTTGTGTGCACAGGCAAACAAAAACAAAAACCCTTGCAGGCATTACAAAGTTTCGATGTTCGATGTAGGTGTTTAGTAACGTTCGAATGCAGAGGACTGGCACTGCAACAAACACCGGATTTAACAAATGATAGAGACAAATGATAGGACGCAACGAACATGAATGAACCCTTCAAGCAAAGAGGAGGATATCTAAACACTAACTACAAGTTGTTAAAACATAAAGCTTGTTCCCAAAAAAAAAAAAAAAAATAATAATAATAATTCCTTGATGTCTTAAGGCAACATTCAGTTCAGGAATTTCTAAGATGATTGAGCCATGCCCGCTGCTATAAATCTGTATTTAACACTAAGGAAAACTTTAATATTTTCTCATTTCATGTTCAGTAATTGAAAATGGGCAAAGATAACATAAATAAATAACAGAAATAAATAAAAATTATTCAATATTTTGTATCGCTTAGTATGAAATGTGATATTGGAATACAACAATTGTCTTAGTTTCACGTAAGTCTCGCTTTGAAAGCCTTACTTACGGTGTGCCATCACACAGAGGACTGTTTTTGTTCGTATTTGCGACAGTTCCCCTCAGACTAATCCCCGAAGGATTAGACGAAGCACCTTTAAGATAAGAATACCATATCCCTTTGGAAAATTTCCTCAGGGCTTACTTCCTCACTCAGCCAAAGTATCTTTGAAGTCACTGGTATGAAGTGAACTTCCTCCCGGTTAGGAGTGAGGCCTATCCAGACACTTCAACCTAATCGACGAAGAACAATGTTTTCCAAGTTCCCGCATTACCTTCAAAAGAACCCGGAGTAACGCAAGATCACTAAAAACACTTGTTCTGGCAACCACAATCAGACTGAAATTGAAAAAATAAAATATTATCTTTTTCTTTTTTTGCTTTTAAAATATTTGCAAGCGTTAAGCTTTAAACTGTAGTTTGGGACAGTAAATTGTCAAGCTGACCACGTTTCTTCTTTTAACTTTCATACAACACGGCAAAACTAACAAAAAAAAAATCACTTCTTCGTCTATAATTTACATTTGATATGACGGATTCTTCTAAAATTTGCTCAATCAAATTGGATCGCTTAATACAACCAGTAATATTGAACCAATTCGATAAAGAATGAATGTGTCACCTTTCCAGCCAATTGAAGCGCGTGCTGTGGGGAATCCTGTAGACAATAAGAAAGATAGATCAATTTTTGAAATGAGAGAAACAGCTGTTAAAAAATTGGAAGAAACACAATATAGAAAGAAACAGAAATAGAGTTGGTTACCGAAAACTTTGGCAGAAGGTAAAATGTCAATATAACTAACGGAGAGTCCTCGCCTATGAGAGCAATGAAGTAATACCGATGGGCTGCTACTTAAAGGATGCGAAATGTAGGGAGAAAACACTTTTGTAAATTATCAGTTTCGGAAGGCAGCACAAGTTAGCAAAATTCCCTTGCATTCCATAAATGAAATATGGGAGAACTTTTCAATTTAGAGAACCTACACGCATTCCGCTTTTAAATTGCCTCTTTAATACATCCGAATATGATTTTCTGAACGTTTTACTAAACCACTGAAAATGTTCGTTTCCTGGACTAGAATCTTCCATTAAATGGACGATAATCGCGCGGTATCCATTCACCGTACCGTAAATGGTCGCCCAAATGAGAAAACGGTGATAAAAACAAGATCACAATAAATTTATCATGGGTTAACAAAGCTGGTTAGCAAAGCTGTAAATATCAATGGCTGGGCTGTAACGAAGAGCTGATAATGATAATGCAATTAAACACGATGTACTAAGAGAGATTCAGTAACATATACGAGGTGTGTTAAAAAAAAATAAGGTAAATTTTAATTTTTCTCAAAAAAATATTTGTTTATTCATCAATTTTTATTTTATCTCCTTCGAAGTAGTCTCCCTCCGATGTAATACACTTGTGCCGGCGTTTTTTCCAATCCTCAAAGCAGTTTTGATATGCACTTTTTGGTATGTCCTTGAGCTCTCTCATCGATTCGGTTTTTATCTTTTCAATCGTCGCAAACCGCCGTTGTTTTATGGGTCTCTTCAATCTTGGGAACAGGAAAAAGTCGCAGGGGGCTAAATCTGGTGAATACGGTGGCTGAGGCATGATAACGGTGTTGCTTTTGACCAAATAATATCACACAAGCAAAGATGAGTGAGCGAGTGAATTATCATAATGCAAAAGCCATGCATTTTTTCCACAACTCCTGGCGTTTTTCCTTGCGCTTATCTTCAAGGTAATACTCCATATTTACCGTACGAACTTCTGGTAAGAACTCCTGATGCACTACGCCATTGTAATCGAAGAAAATAGTGATCAAACCTTGACATTTGATTAAACTTGGCGTGCATTTTATGGTCTTGGTTCTCCTGGACTCTTCCATTGGGACAATTGGGCTTTTGTTTCGGTGTCATAACCATATAACCATGATTCGTCACCCTTTTAAGCAAATCTGGATCATCGTTGACGTCATTCAACAATTCCTGAGCGATGTTGTTGCGACGTTGTTTTTGGTCAAAATTCAGCAATTTTGGAACGAACTTTCAATTCTATTATTTGGAACAAAATTTTCTTTAGCGATGAAGTTCATTTCCCTCTCGATGGTTACTTCAACAAGCAAAATTGACACATACGAGTATGGGAAAATGAGAAATGATTGTCGAAAACCCATTGAATCCGAAAAAAATGACTGTTTGATGCGCATTATAGTCTAGAGGTGTCATTACGCCGTATTTTTTTTTTTTTTAATGACGCTGGAGGAACCGTTACTGTTAATTCAGGGCTCTATGGCCGTATTATATCCAACTTTTTTTGCCCTGCAATTGAAAATTATAAACTGGATGATATATCGTTTCAAAAAGACGGTACCACGAGTCACATAACACGACCGATTTTGGCTTTATTGCATGAGAAGTTTCCAGAAAGCGGAACTTCCCGTTTTGGCGATGTCAATTGGCCAACAAGATTATGCGATGTGACGCCCTCAGACTTTTTTTGTGGGACTACATCAAAGACAGTGTTTACGCGGATAATCCCCAAGCGTTGGAGCATTTGAAAGCCAATATTCACCAAGTTGTTGCCGAGATACCGTCCGAAATGTGGGAAAATTTGATAGAAAACTACCTCAAAACTGTCCACTGATACAATCCAAAGGCGGTCATTTAAATGGCGTTGTATTTCGTACATAACGGCAACGTCTAAGCATTATAATGAAATAAACGTTTCAACAAAATCATAGCTTTATTTGTGTTTTATTTAACTTTACTTTACGTAAAATGGATAACCTGTTAGTCGTTTCAAAACCTCCGGTCTGGCAAGGCTGTCAGCTGTTAAATACCTGTCACCTGAAGTGTTATTAATTTAGTAAAAGGTTTGCCATTTATGACATATCTGTATGACTCTACATAGCACATCCTAGCTTTTATCAAACCCCAGTTTAGAACTGCAACTAAGCGAGCTAATTAGGACCTTCCTGATGCCTTGAATTCAAAATGGCAAACGTGGCAAATGTTATCTAATCTAATCTAAATTTAATTTACTTAAAATTTTCGTTCGTTAAATTAGTTTATTTAAAACTGCAACTAAGCGAGCTAATTAGAACCTTTCCGATGCCATTCAAAATGACAAACTTGCCAAATGTTATCTAATCTGATCTAAATCTAAATTTAATTTTTGTCCGTCAAATTAGTTTACAGCTTATGCGAAAAAATTAATAGTTTCGAAGCTGTGA
Organism: Philornis downsi; assembly: GCA_019455685.1. Taxonomy (NCBI): domain Eukaryota; kingdom Metazoa; phylum Arthropoda; class Insecta; order Diptera; family Muscidae; genus Philornis; species Philornis downsi. Next base: position 162,311 of record JAHXMU010000190.1, on the reverse strand, counting down.
AATTTCAGAAAAACGAGTCTCCATGTATGCCTTTTGCCTTCTAACTCTAAAGAAATAGTTAAAAAATAGTCGCCATGAAATACCAGCGATACGTAACATTTCAGATTCTTAATTTTCATTTATTGGGCAAGCCTATTTATAGCCCCACAATGCCGCCAATAGAGTAATATTATAGAATTATCCCAACATAAGAGTTAACTTCAGGCTAAGGTTTGGTTAAATTTGCATGTTATTTTATTGTATTTATTGTTGCTTTTTTTCCTAGCCTGATTCACTTTTTGTCCAGCCAAAATAACTGGCATTTGAATTTGTTCCTGTTATAAACTCGCTGGGCCGAGCCCTTCCTTCCTTAGCTTCCTTAAAAACTCAGAGGACGAATATAAAACGGAAACAGACAATTGTTAAGCTTAGGCAAGAATAAGCATACAAAAAATAAGCAAACACAGTCAGCCCACCCCTCAGCAAGCATGAAGCATAAACATAAACATATTTTTCATTGTCTAGGCGAACCGACGAACAGACAGCCAACACAGATAGACAGAGAGCCCGACCAGTGATTTGTTGCACTGAATTTAGTGGTTCGGTTGGTGGGTTCACAGCAAACTGATTGAAATTTTGCGGTGGGATCTTCAAATTTATGTTAGGAAATATGTAGTAATTGATACTTTCAGTTAAATTACGCTCTACATAAACTAGACTATTTGGAATGGGAAAAAGATGTTACAAGTAAGTGATAAGAATAAACTATTCTGCAATAAGAGATAAAAAGCGGGCAGCTCTCTGCTAGAAAATTGTTAAACACAGTCTTTTGTATGCGAAAAGCTTCGTTGTGGACACTTTTTTGTATATAAAAAGTGCCATTGAAGGTACTTTTGTTTCTTGTCTCACTTTTTCTATAAAGAAACTTGTCTTTAAAGAAATTTTGTCACATTTTCATACAGAGAAAAGGACATTTTTCATATAGAGAAAAGTTAACAAATCTAAATGAGAAATTCCAACATTGCACAAATATATGTGGTGGGTATTCTCGGACATTTTTGTAAATAAAAAGCGTCATTAAAGGTACTTTTCGCACTTTTCTATAAAGAAATGTGTCTTCAAAGAAGTTTTGTCACATTTTCATACAGAGAAAAGGACATTTTTTATATAGAGAAAAGTCAACAAATCTAAATGAGAAATTCCAACATTGCACAAATATATGTGGTGGGCATTCTCGGACATTTTTGTAGATAAAAAGCGTCAATTAAAATACTTTTCGCACTTTTTCTATAAAGAAATGCGTCTTCAAAGTAATTGTGTATAATTTTCATTCAGAGAAAAGGATATTTTTCATATGGAGAAAAGTCAACAAATCTAAATGAAAAATTCCAACATTGCACAAATATATGTGGTGGTCATTCTCGAACATTTTTTTGTAGATAAAATGACGCTTTTTAATAAAAGATACTTTTCGCACTTTTTCTATAAAGAAATGCGTCTTCAAAGTAATTTTGTATAATTTTCATACAGAGAAAATGACATTTTTCATATAGAGAAAAGTCAACAAATCTAAATGAGAAATTCTAACATTGCACAAATATATGTGGTGGGCATCCTCGGACATTTTAGTAGATAAAAAGCGTCAATTAAAATACTTTTCGCATTTTTTCTATAAAGAAATGTGTTTTCAATGAAATTTTGTCATATTTTCATACAGAGAAAAGTCAATAAATCTAAATGAAAAATTTCAACATTGCACAAATATATGTGGTAGGCATTGTCGGACATTTTTGTAGATAAAAAGCGTCATTAAAGATACTTTTCGCACTTTTTCTATAAAGAAATGTGTTTTCAATGAAATTTTGTCATATTTTCGTACAGAGAAAAGGACATTTTTCATATAGAGAAAAGTCAACAAATCAAAATGAGAAATTCCAACATTGCACAAATATATGTGGTGGACATTCTCGAACATTTCTGTAAATAAAAAGCGCCATTGAAGATAATTTTCGCACTTTTTCTATAAAGAAACGTATTTTCAATGATATTTTGTCATATTTTCATATAGAGAAAACTCAACAAATCTAAATGAGAAATTTATTATACATAAAATTGTAGAAATATATGCTGAACATCCTCGGACATTAAACAAAAGTGTTTTCATTGCAATTTTGACAAATTTTCATATAGAGAAAAGGACAATTTTGATATAGAGAAAAGTCAACAAATCTAAATGAGAAATTCCTTTTATACAACATTATACAACGTATGTATGGTGGAAATTCTTGGACATTTCTGTAAATAAAAAGCGTCATTGGAGATATTTTTCACATTTTTCTATAAAGAAACGTGTTTTCAATAAGATTTTGTCACATTTTCGTATAGAGAAAAGGACATTTTTGATATATAGAAAAGTCAACGAATCTAAATGAGAAATTCCTTATACACAGCATTATACAAATATATGGTGGACACTCTCAGACATTTCAGTATATAAAAAGCGTCATTGAAGATATTTTTCGCACTTTTTCTATAAAGAAACGTGTTTTCAATGAATCGTTGTCACATTTTCATGTAGAGAAAAGAAAATTTTTCAAATAGAGAAAAGTCTAAATGAGAGATTCCTTATATACAACATTATACAACATACCCGTATACTATATGGTGGAAATTCTCGGACATTTCTGTAAATAAAAAGCGTCATTGAAGATACTTTTCGCACTTTTTCTATAAAGAAACATGTTTTCAATGAGATTTTGTTATATTTGCATACAGAGAGAAAACAACAAATATAAATGAGAAATTCCTTATATATAACATTGTACAAATATATGGTGAACAACCTTGGACACTAAAAAAACGTATTTTCACTGCAATTTTATCACATTTTCATATAGAGAAAAAGGACATTTTTCACACAGGGAAAAGTCAACAAATGTAAATGATAAATTCCTTACATAGAAAATTGTAGAAATATATGGTGAATATCCTCGGGCATTAAACAAATGTGTTTTCATTGCAATTTTGTCACGTTTTCATATAGAGATATTGACATTTTCATATAGAGAAAAGGACATTTTCATACGGAGAAAATAACATTTTCATATAGAAAAAAGTCAATAAGTCAAAATGAGAAATTCCTTATATACAACATTGTATTGGATTTCCCTTATCTGTAATTTCCAAAAATCCTTTTTGCCCTTTTTTAAACTTGGGTCGGAAAAACTGCACCAAAATGTAAATTATCGAAGAAAACAATACATTCTATCGAAAAAGTACAGGGAATTGCTCAATAAAACATGAAATACTTAAAATTCCTTCAAATTTATTTTGTTGACTTCAAAATAGGTCCCTTCTCAAATAATACACTTATGCCAATGAATAATCCAATCATCAAAACATTTCTCAAGCGCTTTTTCCGCAAAATACTTCAGTCCTAGCCGCGAACTCTTTCTTAAGGCTATTATCGATTGAAAACTTGCGCGTCAAAGTGATAATTTGAGTTTTGGTGATTTCAGCTGAATACGGTGGTTGTTCAATGATACGTATCGAGTTTTCTCCATAAATTCATTCACAATGCGAGCCTTAAGAGATGATGCATTATAGTGATGCAAACTCCATAAGTTTTCTTTCTAAAAATGTTGTTTTTTTCGAAGAATTTGCTCTCTGAAACGACGCATAACATCCAGATAATATTCTTCATTTACCGTCTGGCCTTACAACAGCCTGATAAACAAACGAATCGCTCAGCATTACCTTAAGTTTTTAACGTGGTTTTTTTCGGGTTCGACTCAGTTAGAAGTCGCTATTCTGAAGTTTGTTAACTAGTTGTTAACAACTAGTTGTTTAACTAGTGTGTATGTCATACAGGTAAACTCATGTCCCACCACCAGCTACAATACGACTTTTGTGCGATTAAGTTTTTGAAGAAAATTGAGGTCTTTCAGAACAGGCCAAGCGAAAACGCGTTTCATACCAAAACAATCGTGTAAAAGACGTGAATTGATTCGTGAGACACAGAAAGTTCAGCTACTACCTCTCTCACACTAAAATGGCCAATTCCCTCACTCTATTAATGTTAACATCAGCTGTATCGGGTTGTTCGGAAAGTTCGTTCGAAATTTAAAAGAAATTTATTTGCAAATTTATATACAAGAAAACAATTATTTTAATCTATTATATAATCTCCCCCCTCTCTGGGAGCTTTTTAATTTCTCTCTCATGAAACTCACGTGTTTTTTCTGAAAAAAAGCGTTCAAATCGATTTTTCACTTCCACGTCGTTATGGAAATTCAAATCCTTCAAGTGGTTGCTCAGACTGCGAAATATGTGATAGTCAGACGGACGACGTCTGGGGAGAACGGCGAGTGAGGCAAAACCCCACCCAAGCTCTGACAGTTTCTGACAGGTCCGCAAGGCAGTGGTGAGGCCTCGGTGAGAGAGTGAGGTACCCACACATCGATGTTGCTCACAAATTCGAACTCTTTTATGACCCCGTGAACGGTTGAGACTGATTTTTTGGTTATTTCACGGTGATTAACAATAAATAAATCTCTCACCTTCTCGGAAACAATTTCTTTTGGTAGTCCAGATCTGGGAGCGTCCATTATGAAAAGTCGTCCGTAGAAAATCTTTTAAACCATTTCTGGCAAGTTCTTTCATTTGATTCGTATTCTTCATAAACAGACTTAATTTTTCGGTTGGCTTCAGCAGCTATTTTTTCTTTTCGGAAATAATTCAGCACAAAATGCTTAAAAAATGCTTTTTTCACTCATTTTGTCCACTTTTTAAAACTTTTTTTAAACGGTATAACCACTCATGACTAGAATGAGAACAGTTTAGACAAGGAGGTTTAGGAAGGAGGTGTTTGAGGAACTCTACGTCATGAGAAGTGATGTATGGTGAACTAACGAATTAACCGAACGAACTTTCCGAACAACCCAATAGACTTTAATAGCCGACCAGATCTTCCACCACATCTCGAATGCACTGTACGAGTACTACACCGATCAGTATTCATCGATCAGACATACGAAATTCCATTTACAATACCAAATTTGACACAAATTCTATATTCAACATATTTAAAACACAAAATTGAACAAGATCAAACTCTGCTTCACCATGAAGAACAGTTGTGCCATATCAGCGACAAATAGGAATTTTGATAATTCCTTTAAGCGGGCTGATTAAAAGATTAATTCTTGGTACTTTCTTGACTGAATGCATATGAATGCTACAAATGTGTGGATTTTATTGTCAATCTTTGAACTTTAATCAACATTGTGCTGACTTTGAAACCCAACATAAGTCGCCATATTCTGCAGTCTAAATTAATATAAACTTCCAGTTATATGTGTTGGTGGATGTTTCGAAAAATTTTCAGAATATTTTTCCAACTCCACGTTTTTAAAGGCTCTCAAAGTTGCTTAGAAACGGAACTAACACGGAGCAACTGGTGAAATTATGAAATTTTTTGTTTACAGTATTCTTTCATATAAAGTTTAGCTTAAGGAATTTTAGTGTCCTGGAATACAACTCAAACATGAACTCTTATTATCAAAATTCATTGCAGTACATCAGGAAATCTAGAGGCGATATGGTAAAATTAATTAAGTATGTAAAATATATAATTTCAAAAACTAGAGTCTACTGAGAAATAACTGGCGAAGACATAGTAGGATTGCGTTATAAACGGAATGTCTGAAAATTCATTGTGTGTCGCATAGTCATAATTGATTTGTAATTTGTTATTTATTTGAGAACACTTAAATGTATCAAGAAACGAAGTTTTTCTCAGGTAGCGACTGGAATAGACATCCTTATCTATTATACGCCGCCCATAGAAAATAATTCCAAGCGCTTCGATCTTCTGCGCTTCTCCTCTAATTCGTCACACAAAGCTTCGACAGTATTTCAAAAGTCTGGGCCTTCCAACGGAGTTTCGGCCGCCCTCCTCTGCGCCGTCCATCGAGTTCGTTGTCGAAAACTTTCCGTGCAGGAGCATTTGGGTCCATCCACACAACATAACCCAGCTAAAGCAATCGCTTTATATTAATGCGTTTGACCACGTCCATGTCGGCATATAGCTCATTGTTCATGCAACGTTTATACTCTCCGTTAACGATGATGGGTCCATATATTTTCCGGAGTATTTCAGTCTCGAAAACTGCCAGTACTGATTCATCCGCTCGCGTCATAACCCAGGATTCTGCGCCATATAACATGACAGGTAGAACAGGTTTGGCTGCCCAAATAGCAACGCAGGATATAACATATATTTGGAGTGCAGGAGAATTGAGTTTGTTGATAGTTTTAAATGCTTAGGTATTGTGATCGACTATAGGGTGAATTTTGCAACTCATATTGACTCTGTGCGCGCCAAATTATATGGAGTATTACGTAGCCTCTACTCAACTAATATTTATCTGCCGATTAGATTGACAAATATAGACTGGCTTGGAAGCTTCTAATGCCTCAAATTATTTATGGGCTAGAAGTGATGTCGGAAACAATATCACTGAATGTTTCGAAATTGAAATTGACAATAAATGCAGTTGCAAGATTCATTTTCAGTGTACGTAGACGTGAACATATTTCCGTATATGTGAAAAGAATATTAGCTTGCTCTTTAATAATTTTGTGAATTATCGTAATTTAATGACTTTCTATAAGCATGTCAAAAGTGGAGTGACTGTTTCACTACATGGATTGTTTCAGTTTTCATGCTCGACAAGAAATATACAAATCATTGTACCTACAATAAATTTTTCAGCAATTGAAAGATCTTTCCTTATTAGGATTGCTCGATATTGGAACCATTTGCCTAATGATTTAAAAGTATTCTCCTATTCTAACAATGTTTTTCATTCAAGAATTTTTGCACACTTTTCTTCAATGAAATTTAATAACTGCATGACATCGTATACCATTGTTACTAATTAGGATCGATATAACTTTCATTTTCATTTGTTTAATATTATTTTTTTCTTTTTGTAGTTACGGCTGGGGAACCAACGTTGGTGATAATATTAATTTATATATATATATATATATATACATTTATTTAAATAGATTTAAGATCGTTATAGATACTCAGGAGTTTATTGCTGGATAATACGCATTTTTTGCCTTACAGGCTTAGTGTTACTTTTTTTTTTGGAAATAAAATGAAATGCTAAAGACAAAGATTTATGTTAAAACAAATAAAAACTTATTTAGTTTCTACATAATATAATTTTAATATACTTACTATATATATACTTTAATATATATAACTTAGCTAAGAATAATAGACTATAATTAACAAATTGTTTACATGGTCCTAAAGAGCTTCTCTTTAAACGGATTTGGTAGTTGTTCTATCAATGCCATAGGATTAGCGCACACCGCCACCAATTCCTCGGGACTTAGCCAACAAACTTGAAGCAAATGCTGCGGGAATAAATATACAAACATTAAATGTTAAAAATGTGCATTAATCATAATTTGTCACTACTGGGCACCCACCTCATACGTCTTTTCCATTTTCAACTTCAAGCAGTACACTTTTGTTGTCTCCATACTGGGGCTTTTAGACTTTTTGAATGATTTTCTTTTAGGAGTTATCTCCAGCGACTCTTCGACTTCCTCGTCCGGTTTAAATTTCTCTAAAACAAATAGTTTCGAATCGTTTTGCATAATGAAAATGTTGGGGTTTCGGGCATCTAAAATTATATTGTCGATACTGTGATATTCAGAATTCACCACAAAACGATCTACGTCTGAACAGGTGAAACACATTTCCTCCAAATCATATTCGAAGATTTTGCCGTCGGCAAAAGCTGCCACCAGGCGAGGCAGTCCAGCGTGTATGGTTAAGGCAGTAGTGGCTGCTGTGTATTGAGGCAAATTCAGCAGATGTTTGTAGTTTTTCCCATTTTGGACTGACCAAACAGCTATAGAACGATCAGCACTGGCTGCTGCTATGTAAGAATCATTCGCGCCCACTGTGAATAATTTGATGGAATCTTTTATATGTTTGCTGGTATCAATACATTCCACAAAATCCAATGGCGGTGAAGTTGATGTATCGAGCTCGCCTTCCTTTGGTGCTGAGAGCATGGCAAAAACAAGGATATGTTTAGTTTCGCGATTCACCACTAGAAGGCGTAACGAATCTTCTGTAAAGTGCACATGTGACGCCGGAGCCATTTGTTCAGGTAAATCCTTAACTCTTATTAGCTGTGTGGCCCGCTTCTTATAGCCCGCACTTACGCCTGGTACAAAATGGAAGAGCCGTATTTCATTGTACGTGGAATAACATAACCATCGGCCGTTGGAAGAGAGCGTTGAACACACAATAAGTTCCTCATTTCTACTCTTAAATTCCAAAAGCTTCTCAGGTACAGTGTCTAAAGCTAAAAGCTTTGTCCCCCTCGTTGCGGAATTGTCGGCATTTTGTGGTACCAGTTCCTCTCTTCCTTTCGTAGATCCCATACGCCAAATTTCCAAAGAGGTGGGATAACGTAATAGTACAAGGCGATCTGAGGAAGCAACTGTAGCACAAGGATGCTGAAAACAATAAAAAAATGAATGCACGCATTGCATAAGTTTCGTGAAGAGAGAAAAGGAACATCTCCGAAAAGAAATTAATTTTCGTCATTGGTTAAATAGATTTATTTCCAAAAAAAAAATATACAATTTGTCCAAGAAACATAAACATATCGACAATATCTTTTTAGTATACATCAATAACCAGGATCACAATTAGAACACTGTCATTTAAAAAGATTATATATGTACATGGTAGATTCCATTGTGGAAATATGTTCCAGGGATATTCTTTAGACCTTGTGCAGAAAAGTTTTTCTTTGTAGACTAATTATGCCATTTATGACACTTGCTGTCCATAGAACGCAGGATGATGTTCCGATACATCGAAATATGAGCTCTCCTCTCATACATAATATGTCGGCATTGCCTTGTTTTTAATGAATTTTCAAATATTTTTATAAAACTTGACACAATAGAAGAGGTTGCTTATAAACGTATACGAATTGGAGATAGAGAAATCATCTCTTTTGTGGAAAAAAGGCTTTACTTATCAACATAACCTTGTTAAATAACGCTGCAACTACCTGCAACACTTCTCCAAAATTTCCATAATTCGCTATATAAGATTTGTTAAAACTAAGTCCTTTGATCTGAATAATTTTGAAGTATACTTTTAAGATTTGCGGGCATATCTATAATAGTCGCTGAGGACCAGATCTGAAGAACATATTATATGAGGCCACAATTCCAATTTCAATTCATGCAGTTTTGTTATTGTGGGCTTGGTTCATGGTGCATGGTTTAGGCGAAACAGAATTTTTTCCGCCATTCGGCTGCGTTTTTTCTTGATTTCTTCTTTCAAATGATAGAAACGCGTCATATAGTATTCGCCATTCACTGTTGTTTCTTTTCCAAAAAAATCGATGAATAGAGTCCCGTGAGCGTCCCAAAATACGGAGACCAAAGCGTTACCGGCCGACTATTGCGGTTTTTGCCGCTTCATACGGCTTCCATCATTTCCTTTCTTCGAACTACTGATTCGAGGTAGAAAATTAATAGCGGACATATGTTTCGTCCACTGTCATATACCTCTGTTAGCGAACGGGATAACCATTTGGAAAACGTTTTTCTCATGACAAAAGTTTCGTACAATTTTTCGTACACTGCCTTCTGAAATTTGTAGTATGTCAACTATTTCTGACGGCATATATTTTCGGTTATGTAGAATAATTTACAGATTTTTTAATGATTTCTCGTTTCACCATCTACTTTGGACGTTCACTATCATCGAATTTACCCTATGACTTCTTAAGATCAGCAAGCAAATGGCAAATGGTTGCTTTGGACGGAAAGGAATCGTCATAACATTTTTCACACCAAGAAATTCCTCTTTTTCCATTTTATTCAAAAAAGCTAAAGTAGCGCCACTTAAAACATAGTAACTCAAATGAAAATAACCGAAATGATCTAAGATTTTGAAAGGCTTCGCTTGAATGTTGGAATTTTTTTTTTTTTTTTTTGTTGAAAATAATGTCAGTTTTTTGTTAGAGGGGACATCTGTGTATAAGTTCAGGAACTTATTGAATAAATTGTCAAAGTTTTAGAACAGCGCTAAGAAAAATTCATTCTTTTAGAGATGAGTTTGTGCTTGCTCAGCCACAATTTCCAAAACCATAAATTGTTTATGTCGAAGAAATGACCGGTAACATTCTTAGAAAAACTAGTGAAGGTTCTCAGCTTTTCTACATTCCTTGTATGTGTCGTGAACAATGTACTGACTCATAGTCATATAAGTGGAAACGTTGAAAACTCACATGTAATATATGCACTTGACCATTTGGTCCACTGAAAATATGAACTTTTTAGTATTTATCAATAACCACTTGAGAAAAGTGTATGGTTTGCTACGGTTCTTTCTCTTGTCTATCACTACCCTATACTGGTTCTGGGTGATAAATAAATATTAAAATTGTTAAAATAATTTGGAAAAATAACCATTTTTCTAGCAACATTTTTTTTTCAGCGTGACCGATTTTGATTAATTTCGACTAAATCTGAGATATTTTCGTGTCTCAGCTTTTCAAATCAAGTGTTTAGGCTTTCATAAACTTTCAAACGATACGATGTTGGATGGAAATGCTTAAAACGATATAGACTTTTAAACGATCAAAAAAGTAGTGGGAATTGAAGGGGTTGTAAAAATGCCTTTTGTCGGAGTTGACACAACAGCCCTCTATACTGAGGCGGAGTTTGAGCTGTATCTGTCTGAAAAGATAAAATCAATTGTTTGTTTTAAAAAACTCACCTGTAAAAATGGTCCATATTTCAAAATAGTTGAACGTGCTTTCGTTGCTGACGACACACCCAAATACCCATCCACTCCTCCTGAATAAATATTCTCTTTCGCGTATACCAAAGCTTTCACATCATGACCGTGAACGCGCCGTTGCAAAAACTTCACCCATCTGTAGAATGTCATATCGTCGCGTTTTATTTGAGTTTTAGCATAAATTCTAATAGTGGGTTCTATGCCGGCACAGAATATTCTGTTCTCTTCCTCATTCACAGTTACTGCCAGCACATCCGCTTTCAGAACCTGATGCGATTCAATTTGTGAAGCGGTTTTGCCATCCCACATGCTGACAAAACCACGTGAATCTCCCGAGATTATTGTAAAATCTTGCAAAACTTGCAATGACCAGATGATGGTCTCTTGAGGATTGGTTTTGCTCCCCTTGGAAGTGACAGACATCTTGTGGATGGCATGACCGGTACGTGTGTTCCAAATACGTATGGCCCCCACCGAACCGGTGACCAGAAAATTGCCGGTGGCATCGAAGCGGCAGCACAGCACACGCCCCTCTTGCTTATCAAAAAGACTCTTGTATTGAAACTGATTGCCTTCAATGTCGAATATATTGATGTAGCCCTCTTCGGTGCCAATGGCTATTTCGCTGCCTTCACGATTAACGTCCAAACACCAGATAGAATTACCGGTGACATGTTGTTTAAATCGTGGCTTCAGTGTCTGCAAATTCCACTCAACCAGCTCACCATTTAAACCAGCACTGAATAAACGTTCAGCAGACCAGGCAATACCCTCAACAGAGTTCTCCGGGCTTTTGGGAATGGTGCGCTCCAAACAGGGTGCATGTCTTATATCCCAGATCTCAATGGAGCCATCATTTCTAAAACAACATTCTATAATAATGATTTCACTCCTTGTCCAATAGACTCACCTAGACAAAGCCAGCTTCCTCCAAATGGCATTGTAGGCCATGCACTGTATGGATCGGGCATGCAGATTGTAGAAACCCACATTATGAATGCGGGTGCGTCCTTTGGTTGGTGTGCACTCTGATTCACTTATTCTTTTCATTATCATAGAAATCTTGAAAGACTTTTTAAAAATAATGAACTATCTAGAGTGCCGGATTCTCCCTTGTCAAAACAACACGTGTTGGAAGAATGGTGATTTAAAAGAGAATGCCAACAAAAACAATGCAGTTTATCAAAGGTTTCCATAACGCCCGGCTTTTGTATGTGATCATAATGCAGTATTGCCAAGTCTCAGCTAAAAAAGCATGTATTTGAGAGCTTCCCACATTATGTGAGCGTAAGCTAATTAATTCTATTTCTGTAAGGCAGTTTTACTGCGAGATTATAAACACTGAGATATCCAAATCCTCTGAACTGGTTCCACTGAGTAATCTGTATTTTGCTATAAAGTTTGTTGTTTACAAATAAAAAAAAACGCATTCGCTCGAAGTTTGAACTTTTGCGAATATCACTGTATTATGAACAAAAATAACATCTATTTTAATTCGTAATAATAATATAATAATACATTGAGTTATTTGAAACATTCCCGAAGTCTCAACGTTTTGCGCCGTAAACCTCATAACTGAGATTAACTTCGCAGGAGAACTTTCATATTTGACTCCCTGGAAAGCAACCATTGCTTAAAGGCGATTCCCAATATCAATTTCAAAAGTCTCTACTCCGCATTGAAGTGACCACCATTCAAAAAAAAGGTCGCATCCCAAAACAACCCCACGATCAAATGAACAATGGTCGCTTGAGTTAACCATCGCACTACGACCGGTCTGTTATGAACTGGGTTTATGCATTTTTAAGAATTGCCCAATAAACGAAATACTACTAGAATACAACCAATTATTCCATTAACAGGATAATTTTGTAAAAAAAAAAAAAAATAGAAATCAAAATTTAATGTTTAATCATTCAAAAGTGGACAACACAACAGTACTACCAATTTCGTTGTGATGTGGAATGTTATGAGGTTCATATTCAAAAATCATATCCAAAAGCCTCATAAATATCACCTAATTTTATCAAAACTTTGCAAACTATGAAATAAATGAGTGAAACCACCATCTTGATGGATATTTAGCACGTTTGTTTAAATAAAAACTAATTCTAATCATTTCATCTAAAATTACATTTTATTCACTATCAAATACTATCTGAGGTGATTTCACTTCTGAAAATATGTCGTAACATCTTAAATATGGCAAAAAAGCAATTCGTTTCGAAAAGTAAAAGGAACATTATTGCAAGATAATTAATTTCACAGATTGTTTTCTAAAAAATAATTCACCCTTAGGACTTTCTATTTGTTTTCCTCAATTGTTTCACTTTTCTGTAAAAAACAGATCTTCCGATCTTCACTTTAATACACGATAAATTTGTTTCACGATGAAACCGTCTTCTTCATGAGAAGTATCGTGATATCTTTGTGTGAAAAACATTTCTCTTACAAGCGGATTTCAGAAAGAAAAACTTATTGGAAGGCACTTATTCTATTTATATGGAAATGTTTCATGGAAGACAAAATTGTCAGTTTTTTTGAAAAAAAAAAATTTCATATATAAAAGCATCTTACAAAATCTTTTAGTGTAGAAAAGTATATTAAAAGACATTTTCTGCATAAAAATCTCTTGAAAACTGTTTTACCATTTCTTGGAAAAAAGTTCTCCTGCAAAAAAACCTACACAGATATTTTACATATTCGACAGCATCTGGGAAGACATATTAATATAGAGAAGGGTCATTTTCAGATCGAAATTTCTCATTAGAGGCACTTTTCATATGAAAAATTATCGTGAAAGACACCTTTCATATAGAAAATTGTTGTAAAATACACCTTTCATACAGAAAGTTGTCACAAAAGACAAAATGAGAAGTGTTGATAATGATAATTTTTAATGAGAACGTATCATAGGCTATGCTTCTCATGAAAAAAGGCATAGTGAAAAATGCTTTTCACTGGAAAAAGTGCATGGATGGTGCTTTGCACAAAGAAAAACATCGTTGATGATACCTCTCTAATTGCAATGCATACTATGATACTTATTTGTACGAAAAGTGCCTTTCAAGGCACTTCTTCATCTGAAGGGTCTTCCAAATTTTTCTTCATATGGAAAGTTTTTTCCAACCCATTTTCCTTTAAGGCTTATATGATAACCGTCTTTCAAGTTAATTCTACATATAGCTCTTCATTATCCGAGATGCTTTGCCTCAGAATTTATTTAAACTTTTAAACCTACTTTTAATTCATTATTTATGGTCGGCCGGACTTGCTCTTGTATTTCGCAATAAATAAATAACTATGAAACTACGATTTTATTCGATCTTGACGATTTTTGTTCATTTTTCAATATCTCCCAATATGTGTGGCAGTCCTGCCCGCAGTTTGCGGAATCGGACCATCTGGCCACATTATCAATTAACCCTCAATCTAAACTCAGTTTGTTGTTATCCCGTTTGTATTTTTCTACCCCAAAAATTTTCATTCAAGAATTTTTTTGTTTGTGCCAGGCGACGAAAATTCATAACATCTTTCAAATCATTTTTTAGACTAATTTAATTAAAGAATTACAAGAGAAAATAATTACTTGTCATTCGGCAGTAATATGCATTAGGCCATATAAATCAAATAGGTAAGGGAAGTACTTGAGAAAAGGCCTGAATCCAGTAAGGAAAAGCTATGGATTTCATCAACTTCAATTTGGTTATAGGGAAAATCGCTAGAGGTGAGAGGTCTTGCACGTTTTTCTTCAGTGTAGAATGATTCGATTTAATTTTTTTTTTTGTTTTAGTTCTGTTAATGCTTTTGGCCACACCCTCACTAATGAGCTGGGGCAATGCCGCTGCTTCTAGGGTATTTGAGTTGAGCGATCGTTTTATAGATGTACGCCATGAGGGTCAATGGCTGGTGATGTTCTACGCTCCCTGGTGCGGCTACTGCAAAAGAACAGAGCCGGTTTTTGCATTGGTGGCCCAAGCTTTGCATGCCACCAATGTGAGAGTTGGGCGTTTGGATTGCACCAAATATCCGGCTGCTGCCAGGGAGTTTAAGGTGCGCTCCTATCCCACTATCATGTTCGTCAAGGGAAACATGGAATATACATATGGCGGCGATCGTAGCAAAGACGAATTGGTAGACTATGCGCTAAGAATGAGCGGCCCCCCTGTGCAGCTGGTGACACGCACAGAAAGTGTAGATATGCTTAAGGGATCACACACTATCTTCTTCATGTTCGTTGGCCCCCAGGAGGGCATAGTGTGGGATACTTTCTATGGCGCCGCAGAAAACTATCAAGAGCATGGTTTCTTTTATGCCACCTCGGAAGACATAGCCGCCCAACACTTTGAGTTCGACCATTTGCCCGCCGTCATCGTCTTCAAAGAAGAGCAACACCATTTCTATCCTCACGCCCACAAAGCCCATGAAATGGATCCATTCCTAGTCAACGAAACCATACATCAATGGGTTAATGTAGAGCGGTTTGTGGCTTTCCCAAAAATCACACGTTTCAACATCAATCAACTGCTTAAGACGAAGAAATATCTTGTGGTGGCTGTGGTCGAGGAGGATAAACTTAACCAAGTGGCCACGCATGAACTGGAGTTTAGAGACATGGTGGAAACCGTGATTCGTAAACATCGTGATCGTTATCACGACAAGTTTCAGTTTGGTTGGGTACGTAGTGAACATATGAATCTAAGCCTAATATTTTTTTCATTCTCAATTTCATTTCCATATTGCAGATTGGCGATCCCAGTATTGCTCACTCCATCATAATGGACGAAATGCCCACACCCCACATAATAGTGATCAATTCCACCACACAACAGCATTATCTGCCTGACGATGATCCCATGCAAATGACGCCCCAGGCACTGCACATGTTCCTCGAAAGTATTCACAATGATAGTGCCATAGCCTTGGGCGGGGATACTTACTTTGTGCGCGTCAATCGGGCTTTATTCGAAGCCAAAAAGGCCCTCATTGAAATGTGGCGCGGCAATCCAGTGTTGACGTCCGTTATCTTTGGCTTGCCTCTAGGATTTCTTTCGCTCATTCTCTACTCCATATTCTGTGGAGATTGCCTAGTCTCCGAGGAGGAGGAAGATGATCACGAGAAGAAAGAGTAGATGACGGTGCTGCGTGCCAACGCCACAGGCTGGCTTAGACAAAAAACTGCAGCTACATTAGCTCACCTGTTGATGGTATAACGAGAGAGTAGTTCAAATGTGTTGAATGTAGTTTTTCCCAATGCTAAATTGTTATGCCAAATTTTCTAGTCCAACTGTACGTGTATGATTTTTTGCTCTAAGATCTATTACCACAATTTGTATGATTTCCTTAAAAATTTTTTAAAATTCGCATTTTCTTAGATATTTTACCACCACAAAAAAACGCTTGAGTTTCTTGTTTTAAAAAATCTCATTTTTTTGTATTCTATTTTTTGTTTTAAGTTAAGAAGAAATATTTTGCAAATGAACGGAAACTAAAACTAAAAAAAAGTAAAATGTTTTTAATTATCTTAACTAAAACGGAGCCTAAATAAAAGCCATCCCCTAAGCGTAGGCGGGACAAAAACGCTACCCATTAGCATAAAGTCATAATCAGCATCCATAATCATCGTCGTCGTCCGAATCGATGGCAGCACGACGTCTATCGTACTTTACAGTACTCTTACTTTGTGGCATTTGTGCATTCACACTTTCCAAAATACTCACGAATTGGGCATCATCTAATTTACCTCTCAACTGGCCGGTTTGGGCCATCCTCAACACCATATTCTCAAAGACGGCAGCCTTTTCGGGTTTGCTAATTTTCAAGGTGTTCACTGTAAAATTTAAATGTTAACGTTATTTTTGATGTTTTTAGCATGTGGGCTAATAACTTACGTCTTGCTCTGGCCTGTTGATCCAATACTTGGGAAAGTATAGAGTGTTTCATTTCTTCCTGCTGGCGCATTTGTTCCTCTTGGGCTTTTTGCTTTTCGGTAGCGTTGCCACCGCCGCCCTTAAAAGGAAAAATTGACAGTAATGAGTGATAGTACAATTTTCCAGCATCATATGATAATTGGCATAGAAAATGGATCACTTGTATTTGTTGTGTTTTCAGAAAAATTATATTATTATTTAAACGCAATTTATGGACTGAACTAGCAAATTGTAATGAAAAGAAAGCAACGAAAAATATATTTAGAGAAGAAATAGGAAGTAAGTCTCCAATCGTTTTAATATTAGCATAAATTGGAAATTTAGGTATAGTCGAACTTGTCGGTTTAATAGAGCAGTTGGCTAAGGTGACGAACTTTCAACCAAAGTTGAAATATTTTGATACGAAATTTTGTTGATTTCACCTGCATATCAGTTAAACTGCGCCAAAACTCTGTTTTTATTTAACTTTGTTACTCTTTAATGCGAAGACGAAGAAACGTTTTTAAGGTCTCCTGATATTTAAAATATTTAGGTGTTTAACAAAATCCTGGTCCTCATAATAGCTTCCAAAACTTGGAGATAATCCGATCGAAACGTATCCAAAAATAATTAACAATGCAAGGCGTTGCAATGTAAATCTCAGTTTCCTCGTGGAAAATTGTTTCTACTCTCTGCATATAAACCATACGTCTATGTTTGAACAACATACTTGCGTATATGAATAAATTGTTGTACATTTCATGATTTTGACAAATAAAAAGGTTCCACGCTCAATTAAAACGAGATCCATCAATTCACACAAAGATATAATGATAAAAATAAATATCAGTTTAAGAGACTCTGGTCGTTATAGACTACAAAAAACAAATATTGATGTAGAGGAATAAGTTGTCTTCTTGATCGGAATGCATGAGATTTCAGAACTTAAACTGTTTTGTTTATGATAAATTTGTTGATCTCAAAAAAAGTCAAGCACTATTTGCCTATTCGAAAAAATCATAAAACAGTTTAAAAGATCAAATTCTCTACAAGACTACCCAACTATAGATTGCACATTGATAATTGCGTAAGCACGTAGAGCAATCCCAAGACAGCTTTAAAGCACAATATCTAAGATGTTACTCCAATCTTCTCGTCCTGAGGAAGTCATCAAAGGTGAATTTGGTAGTAAAAGGAGAATAATGAAGTGTTTAATCGCTTGGAACGCTATGTAAACTTTGAAAATAACGCCTTTTATTATGAATTAAGCAAGCGAGTTAATCCCGCTCTCAACGACTAAAAATGCGACGTTATCAAAATTTTATATCAAACATAAATGCGAGAACGTGGAAAATTACACAGTCCTATAAAAGCAGTTCTTGAAGTTATCGAGAGCAAAAATCTCCCTAAAAAAAAAAATCTCTCTAAAAAACTCTTCGAAATCTATTCTAAATGTAACTTATGGTCGATGACCGAAAATATTTTAGCATCGATTGAAATATGTCACTTGGATAGGAAGTGTGGTATCGTGTAGTTGAAGAATAGATGTGCGACATATACCTATAATCAGTTTTTTCTAGGTCTGAAACATGACTTTATCATGTTTAACATGTTCAACAATTTTGTTTGTGGTTTCGTGGCACGAAGTAGATTATATTAAAGTTGAACGAACATATTGACTCGTTCATGTTATTCGAATGGAAGAGTTCTTCGCTACAAAAGATCGTTGTCGTTGAACTCAGAATGGGTTAAGGAATTACAATTAAGATCTGTACATTTCAGTAGAAGTAGGACAAACTAGGCCTTTAAAGGCGAAGGAAATTAGATTGAAGTTCAGCGAACACCTTGACTTGGCCATGGTTCTTCGCTACAAAAGATCTTTTTCATTGAACTCTGAATGGTTCAGGGAATGACGATTAAGACCTGTGAAGGCCTTTAAAAACTAAAAGTTCGAGGACTGGTTGGATACCCCTCCATTTTCACCCAAAAATGTATATCACCCTAGAGTTAAAGGGATCAAGAGCAATCGAAATCCTAAAAAGCAATCAAAAGTTGTTAACGTCGGCGTACGGAAAGGTAACGATGGTTAAAGATCGCGTGGTAATGTAAATTGTGTGGGCCCTAAACGGTGAGGCGAATGAAAATTACATGAAGAAATCAAGGTTCACACGTAAACCTTCAGAATGAAGCAGGTCATGGTCCATAAATCGAGGATCTAATTATCATATTCGCTTTATATTATAGTTACGATCAGTCCTAAAAGCGCAAAAAGTTGCCCCTTTTGCCCTCCACAATCGAATTTCCCTAATTCAGGTTAGGTCATATTTACGGGCTTAGTACGAAGTTTAAGCTAAAATTTCATTCGAAATTCACAACATTCGACCTCCATTCTATCGAGTAGGCAGAATTTCTTTATATTTTTATATTCTTAATGTTGGCCAAAATGCTTTAAATTACAAGACTGTTCAATAAATGAAATGAAAATATTCTTTAAGAAATGGTCTTTGTTTGTACGAGTATACGCGTCTATCTCGCTTATCGTGCCTACGATCATGGATTCAAACTCCAATAAAGTCGTCTTATTTCTTTGAGCGTGGGTTGTTCATTATGTTTATGACACCCGAGCAGTCTACAAAGTCTCAAAAGTTACTCGGAAGCTGACGTTCAAAGCTGCCATTGAGCAGCAGGTCCTGCCCAACTAGTTTTGAAATAGAAAAGAATGTAAGACGCTTCGTTTTTAGTTCGAATCTTAAAAAAGAACAAAAAATTGTTCTTGTAGAGATAAATAGGCAATGAGTCAACCAAATATACCCAAAACCCAGTGAAATGACTGATGCAAGTATTTATCGACATCAACATCTCTTGAGCAAATACGATTTGTCGTGACTACGTTCCACAAAATATACAACCTCTGATTGAACAACGAACTCGTTTGAAGGACCAGGCTTTTGAAGTACTATCGAAACTTGCTGCGAAGAATTGGAGAAGAGCAGAAGGTCGAAGCGTTTGGAATTATTTTCTACGGGCGGCGTATAATAGATATGTCTATTCCAGTATCCACCTAAGAAGAAGAAGATTGAACAAAGGCAAATGATAATGAAATGATTATTTAATTGCCAAAACCCAGTTGAAAGATGGCTGTAATCACATATTTAACAATGGAAATTACGAACCGAGTGTAGGCTCCTTGACATAGAACCGAGTTATTTATAAAAAATAAGTAACAAAATAAAAATGCTCGATATAGTGAAGTAAAAATCAAGGCCAGCGCAAAAATTTCAGTCAATTGACTGACTTACATAAACCTTCACCTAGTGTCCTTTGGTACGAACGGTGCTAGAAGGTTCTCCTCTTTGAAATTGTAAGTAGACTGTTTTCTAAATTGAGCAATTTGAAGGTATGGTATCCTAAGCGAAGTGACAGAAATCTATAGAAATCGTTTTACTAAACCCTTGATGCGTGCTGAAGTTAGTGCAACTGAATGAAATGAAAGATATGTGTTTTTTCCCCCGCTTTATTTGTATTATTGAATCGATCCCAAATGCTCATGGCAGCTAGTAGTTTAATAGTTCATTTCGAGCAGATTAGGGGTCGTTTGCATTTTAAAATGTTAAGCGCAATAATATTATATTACGTACGTATATTCTGACAGTGATATTATAAAAGCATGTATGGGAGGTACCAGAAGGGGCATGGACATCCTGTGTTTTTTTTTCAAATTTTACCGGGCCTTATAAGACGACACCATTGGCTGCAGACTGCAAATTGGGATTACAGTGGAAAAATATGATTTAGCAAATTATCAAGCTGTGCCAAGTTTTAAAAAACTTCATAAAGTTAGACGATGAACTAGGAAAAGCATTTGGTCAAATGACACTTGGTACTATTTTTCCCACATCAAATATATATAAAATATTACATATAAACGTAGACCAAGATGATCTAATGCATGAATATGAGAAACAAAAACATTATCGCTTCTTAATTAAACATTTTGGAAAATTATATCATGTTTAACCACTTTAAAATTTTCCAATTTGAGGGCAATTCTCTTCAGCATTCTATTTTTGCCAGGAGAACGCAGTGGATACTTTTTATGTCACTCAAAGATCCACTGCAATTCTCAATAATGTATTAAAAAGACCAAACAGGATGGCAAATTTGTTCTCCGATAATTTGCACTTCAAAACAATGACTCATTTGTCCTTAAATTCCTCGACAAAAACGACAAGTGACAAAATATAACCTCTTGTTATTCGCAAGTTTTCCTCTTCGTCTCTAATTATAGCCATTTGTGATAGCATCACGCTCCGCTCCTTCACGATCATTCTAAGTTTTTCCAACATGTGCATCTCCCCTGTGGCACATAAGCACGATAGACAGCCAGAAGTGCTACATACATATGATTACCGGCGCTGATGATTCAGTGACCCCAAAAGAAAGCAGGGAATCATACTTACATATTGTGATTGAAGCTGGGCCATACGCTGCGCCCGAATTGAGTCCAAATCGTCATCCATTATTGCCGCAGGATTTATAAAAATGTGTTGTTTTTAACAAAATTGTGATAGAGACTACGGTTGCTTTTTATCTGCACGACAGGTAAACGTCAAAATTCACTATTATACAATGGGCATTGCCAGAATCAAAACATTCATCATCGTGAAATCGCCAGATTCAAAGAATGAGAATACTTTGAATGTTGCCCAGTAGGCAACACTACTGAGGAGGGACAAGAAATTTTTAATTTATATACATTTTTACGTTCACTTTTGAGCAGTATTTATTCAATTAGAATTCAATATGCATATTGTGATTTACTTAACAGTTTGGGACTGTAAAATTGTTAGCTTAAAATAAAAACTTTTGCAATTTGGATTGACCTACATATGTCATTCAATATTTAATTTTTTCCCCATTATTTTTATTTCCCTTCATTTCGCCTATTTTTAGTGCACTTTAATTTGAGCGTTATAAGTTAATAGCTACTAGCTAATTTGATGTTATATTCTAATTTATATTTTGTTGTTCTTTTTTTAATTCCGGTAGTATTTATTTCATGCATTTTGTAATATGCTTAATATTGGCTAAAAGGCTTTAAATTACAAGACTGTTCAATAAATGAAATGAAATGCTTAGTAGCGGAAGAGAAATCTGGCTTGTTGCTGTTGTATGTCTTTGTTAAAACTTTGTTAATGCAAACGATACCAAATGATAAAATTTCTGTGTCCGACAAATATCAAAACATTAGTTCCGTTTTGTGGGACCGTAAAGTGTTTCCAATATTTATTATAAACTCCTTTGAATTAGCTTTAAATGTTATATTTTACTATTGTTCTCTTGACGTTTTGCGTCAAAAATTTTTTGAGGCTATTGTGAATGTTTCATCAGATGAACGAGTGTTGTCGTGTAATTTAATTATTGCCACTTTTGTGTTCATCAAACATAATTATTACCTGGCAATGCTAAAAAGAGAATTTTTTTCTCTCAGAGGATTGTTTTCTCACTATCTTTTTGGCGTTTTTCCTCACTCTTTCAATTTGGTTTCCTGAGATTGGTTTGTTATCCTGCCGTGTGTCTGTGTTCCATGTTTTGTTTTTAATGCGAAAATGTCGAGTTTTGAGCCGAATAAACGTCATATGCGGGAGCTTCTGATTTTCTTTTTTAATTCGAAAATATCTGCAGCTAAGGCGCATCGATTGCTTGTAAATGCGTATGGGGAGGCTGCTTTAAGTGAGAGAAGTTGTCGCGAGTGGTTCCAAAAGTTTAAGAATGGCGAGTTCGATGTCGAAGACAAGGAATGTAGCGGAAGACCGAAAGTGTACAAAGACACGGAATTGGAAACCTTACTGAAGGAAGATTCGCGCCAAACGCAAGAAGAACTCGCAGTTATATTAGGAGTGACTCAAGAAGCAATTTTACATCGTTTGAAAACATTTGGAGTGGTTCGAAAGCAAGGAAATTGGGTTCCATATCAGTTGGCGCCTAGAAATGTTGAACGTAGATTTTCCGCATGTCAAATGTTGCTTGCCAGACATAAACGGAAGAGTTTTTTGCATCGTATAGTAACTGGTGCTGACAAATGGATACATTATGATGATCCGAAAAGGAGAAAATCACGGGGACTAAATATTCATGGAAATAAACTGATGCTGCGTATTTGGTGGGATCAATTTGGTGTCGTATATTATGAGCTTAAACCGAACGAAAGTAGTACTGGAGCTCTCTACAGTACGCAGTTGATGAGATTGAGTCGAGCACTCAAACAAAAACGCCGCCACCACGACAAAGTTTTAGTATTGCATGATAATGCTTACCTACATATCAAAACCTACACAGAAACGTTCAATTGGGAAGTCCTACCGCACCCGCCGTATTCACCAGACATTGCCCCTTCCGATTATTACTTGTTCCAAACGATGACCCACGATCTATCTGAGCAGCGTTTCACATCATATGAAGAAACCAGAAATTGGATCGATTCATGGTTAGCTTCAAAAGACGATGGTTTCTACCGACAAGGTATTCATATGCTGCCAGAAAGATGGGAAAAAGTAGTAGCTAGCGATGGACAGTACTTCGAATAGAACATAATGGACCATTTTTTTTTTTTTTTTGCAATAACTCCCCAATTTTTGACAAAGGGTGTTGGAGACTTAAATATTGCTCAATAACGCAGCAGAAAAAGTTGAAAATGTCAAAACTGACAGCTCGCAAGAGATAAAAATCTGGTTGTTGCTTTCTGTAATTCTCGCAGTGATTGTTGTTTTGTTACGTACAGAATTTTTAAATTGAATTTCAAATATGAAGCATTTATTGCTTAACACATGCAGCTAATAATTCA
The DNA here is from genome assembly GCA_019455685.1 of Philornis downsi. Taxonomy (NCBI): domain Eukaryota; kingdom Metazoa; phylum Arthropoda; class Insecta; order Diptera; family Muscidae; genus Philornis; species Philornis downsi. The sequence continues at coordinate 138,715 of JAHXMU010000190.1, read as the reverse complement.
AATAACTCATTGTTGTTTTTAAAATAACTAAAGAAGAGAAGAGCGAATAAAATTGTTTTATTCGATAATATTTTTAGTTAATATATTGTACAGATGTGGTGATGAATTGATAGAGATGATTAATATGAAATCAAGGAGAGTAGCGGGTAGTTGGTTTCTACCAGAGAACTGAAAATTGGAACTTGTATTTGAATCATATATCATATAATCATATACATGTAAAATAACATGCAATCAGATTGATCGTGAAGCAATTACAAGTGCCGATAAATAAAAGATGAGAATTAGACTTAGTGCCAATTCAAAAGAGGTTTATTCAGGCAACGAGTTGTGCTTACCAGTCGAGATCTGATCTGTTTTTTTTTTTCATTACAAAACTTCCGACAACAGTTAATTTCATATGTTACAATTCAGAATTCAGTTAAATTTAGTATAAACTTTTCCATTCTATTAGTATATCTATTCCATTCTCTTTCAATGGAGCTAAGTAACCACTTCATGGGCAAAATGTGAGTTCATTCATAATGATATCGATACAAAAGTATATTTTAATGTACAAAAAAAGGTTAATTTTAATACAAATTAAATGGTAAATTCAAATACATATAATCTTACAATTGTGACTAAAGTATTGAAGTTTAGACAATATAATCATAAGGCAAATGAAGTGCAGAAGATGTCTGCCATTTTCTTTCTCTATTTTTGCAGTTCAAATATTTAACAGCGACATCATAATTATATTTCGAACTTGCCAATACAAGACATACGTACAATGTTAAATCTTGTTCTATTTTTACAGCTTCGCCGAAAGGATTGAAATGCCGAAAATGTCACACTCGGGACGAAGTGTTTACAATACTAAGTATCTTTCGACTGTTTCTTGACTCGATTAAGTGATGTCAGTTTGTCTGCTTGGCTTTTTGCTAGACAATTGTCGTTAATCTTTATTAAATTCTTAAAATTTACCGTGGCCTAATAATTTGCTAGATCGTCACCCGGTAATGAAAATGGGGTATATCGACAGAGCCCTTTCGGTGCCTAACATAAAAATGATCAAATGTGCAGAAGTTCAAGAAAATCAACTAATTAGTCACGACCTTTTTCATACTCATAACGGCCGATTTAATCTACATTTTCTTAGTATAATTTTGCACAGGTTTAGTGCTTGAGAAAATACGGGCTTAGAATTAAAACAAGGGGCATTATCGTACCATTTCTGATATAAAATCCATACAATACATACAAATTGGTCGAATTTCCGGAATTCAATCTTGTCATCGTAATTTCTAATTAGTGGGCTGCGATAATTCAGCTTTTTGTACGTTATGTTGATTTATAATGAAAAAATTGGCCAAATTACCACGCCCCTTTTACTACCTCCCATACAAATGACCAAATTTTATCCATATACTTAGCTTCATATATTTCATTGAATTGCACAAAGTTAAGTGAAATTTGGCGCATTTCTTGAGAACTAAATTCTGCAAAGGAAAAGAGAGAGCATTGCCACGTCCCTTCTGGTGTCTCCTATACAAATTGACCGCAGTAATGCCTAATTCGCAAACTGCAGTTATTTAAATTGTTGTTCATTGTATTGCATTATAATGCTCGCTACAATCAAAAAAAAAAAAAAAAAACAAGCTGTCCCCGAGAACTCCCATGCAAATTAACAAATTTAATTCAAATATTCCTAGATTCACATCATTCATATAATTGCACTAAATTTAAAGTTTCTTTTAACAGTTTAGCATGCGTCAGGTACGTTCAGTAAACTTAGTTCTGCGAATAAATTAGACGATTTGGTAATAATCAGGTGTCCATTTACGAGGTGCGATCAAAAAATAACCGCTATTTTCAATTTTTTTCAAAATGTATTTATTTATTCATCAATTTCTATTTTATTTCCTTTAAAGTAGTCCCCTCAGATATAATACACCTGTGCCAGCGTTTCTTCTAATCCTCGAAACACTTCTAAAACGCGCTTTTTGGTGTCGCCAACAGCTCCTGTTTCGATGTTTCTTTTATCTCCTCAATCGTAGCAAAACGCTTTCCTTCCATCGGTGTCTTCAGTTTTGGGAAGAGTAAAAAGTCAGCGGGGGCTAAGTCCGGTGAATACGGTGGTTGTGGTTTTGTTTTTGGCCAAAAACTCACGCACAAGCGTTATCATGGTGCAAAATCCATGATTGGTTTTTCCACAATTCTGTGCGTTTCTGACGAATTGCTTGCATAACTTCACCGCACGACTTTGTTCCATTTTTTCGAATAGTAAAAAAACGAAGAGCTCATCAAAACACGACTAACCTTTTTATCTGTCAAAAACAAACTGACAGTCCAAAATGGCTGATATTGCCAACATATATAACAGACAAAAGAATGCGAAAATCGAACATACGTAACTCACGAAATTTGAAAAAATACCGTTTTTTTCTATCACACCTCGTATAATGACTTCGGAAAGTTATAATTTTGCTTCTTTCATCATGTTTTGATAAATGCTGATATTTTCTGATAAGATCCTAGTAACTTGCATGCTTCTACTGATCTGATTGATTTCAGTGCTGGCTGAAATATTGTAATCTTAGCTTGCGACTTTTTCTCGAAGGCTGTTTTGGTTCGAGGTAAAACGTTGGCAATATATACAATTTAAACAAATGTTTCAAATGTTTTAGCAGCCCATATTGCCAATATTCCAATTCAAAATCACAAATGAAATGAAATCCTTCAATGAAATCAAAATAATTAATTATGTTAGTTGCCTTATTTTTCATAACGCAGGAATAATCTTTATTTTTTTTCAATTATGATTTGCAGAATAAATTTAATGGCATAATTTAGTAATCGAATGTGTGGAGTAGTCCTTAAATAAGCTAAGCCAGTCTAACAAATACTGTAGTATATCAGCAAGAATATCGTTCGATTTGTACATTATGCAAAACATATACATTGACATATAATTATATATATATATATACATATAATTATATTTACTACATATATTTTGTTATGTTAAATACATAAATACTTAATAATAAACAGTGAAATGGAATGTTATGAGATCACAAAATTAAAATATTTAACATACAAAATATTTTGAATTATTATAATATAAATATTTATATAAATGATAAATATATGTATGGTGGAACCATTTATTCTTATTCGGCAGAAAGTGTTTTAAAAAGAGTTAAGCTGGGAATGAAAGGTGAGGAAGGGATACATAGATCTATGATGACAAATAATCTTACAAGTTATTTTTTGACTAGATACAATCATATTTGTTTTAATACTTTTTTTTTACCATAAACGGTTATTTTTTTTTATAATCTAATTAGAATATATAGAAAGAAATGTTTCTTAAACATATTCTTCGAGCCAGATGTTAAAAAGGCTTTCACAAATTTTTAAATAATAAATTCTTTAATAATCTAAATAATTGCTAATAGAAAAACGACGTAGAATCGAATTACGAACCAGATTGCATTATTTTTTGTATCGTGTTTTCTTACAGTGGTGGAATGTTTAATTAAAAGCTTCGCTTATTAGCATAAAATCAAGTTTACATAGAAAACCCTTTGTCAATTTAAATTTTTACCTTATTTGATAAAGAAAAACTTGTGGAAGTTGTCATTTTGCCGTGTGTCTAGCTGGATTCTACATTTTCCGCAAATACTATCATTGGTATCCTTTCCCGTTGTGATCAAATATCACAGAAAGTCACATTACATTACTCGATTCCTGGCAATCAAATTAGTTGAAAAATATTCTAGTGCACGAACCAGTGAAAGATGAACTGTTGTCAGTGTCACTTATTACTGTTATTTACTACTTATTAGTTAGTTGGTATACACAACAATAACAATTCATTAGCTGTAGAAGTAGTCGAGAATTGGTACTGTGGCGTCATTGGTGTATTAGGTTTGAAATATTTTAATGTAGAACTAGTTCGAAAGCGACGTTTAATTGTCATATATCCAGTCTCTTTATCAAAAATTACTGAACTTGTCCCCTAGTTGTTCAAATTAGTGTATATTGGAGACAATTTTGCTCAAACCTACGGCATTATAATGCTATTTTCTAAAGTTGTTTGTTTGGCAAAGAACTAGTTGCAAGATGCAGTAATAAAATTACGAAATAGTAATTTTCCTATTGGATTACTGGGTTATAGCAACAATTGGCCGTAAGATTTCTAATTACAAATTGTAAATAAATTGAATTAAATTAACACACAACTTTATAAAGTATCACTGGGTAGTATTATTCCCATTGGTTTTATAAGGGAATTAGTTCCATGACATCCGTTCAGTATCAACGTTGCTCAACAAGCAATGTTTTATCTTCTCTAGCATAGAATTAGTCCGAAAGTCTTACCCCAGATCCATGTACAGTATCTCCAGATAACACCTTGTTCCTCAACGAGTTCTAAAGTGACAGAAACAGGGCAATTTTTTTTCCAAACTTATGACATTAAAATCTATTGTTGCTGTTATGACAGAATCTATTGTTGTTTGTTGGAAGAGGGACTTTCTTACACGATACAGAAACAGTTTTCCCCTATTGGGGATTGCAAATAGAATTAATGCAAATATAGCGTAATCGTTATTAGTCTGCAATCACAACTCCAATTTAGGTAAGAAACAGTATCCAAGCCTTCTTTCCCATTCCCTTAGCAGAATAAATGACTCCAATCTACTCTAAAATATTAACTTTGGTCTTACGAAAAGCTTGCCACTGACAAATGCTGCCATTGACCCTGAAAGTTTAAAAAAGGAAACAAAAAGGAAAATAAATGTTTGCGATAAATCGTTAAATTTTATATCACATTCTTACCGGTATACCCATGCTCCATCCCGAACCGGCTGGATTATCTTTGGTAATACCACAACGCTTGCACAGCACTCCATTCATGGCCACTGCCCACACTTCTGCGCCCACTGACACAGATTTGAAGCCTACGTGAGTATCTGTGTGCGGTGGTATATTAGCTACATTGGGCAGAAAGTACCAGTGGGAACCCTCAGGGAAGGTTTTGGTGATTTCCTTGCGCACCGCCAAGCGATTACAATTATCTAAGGCCCAAATACCGGCTTGGCCCACAGAAATGGCTTTGAATTTTGTGCCAGAAGGAGCTTCAATTGGTTGCCAAGCGTCACCTAAAAGACCATAATTTGTAGCATACCATGTTTTGTATTCGTCTCAGCATTTTACCAATATCTTACCCAAAGGATTCAGCCGTGACACACCATAGCGATAGAATATTGTACCATTTTTACCCACTACCCACACTTGACCAGCTGGTGATATACTAATACCTATTAATGGCTGCTCGCTAGCAATGTGTTCCCAACTCTCGCCTTTGGCATTTAAAGATGTCACCCCATTGCGGTAGAGTACATCACCATTCGATGCTATAGCCCAGGCACTTATTGGTATCTCATCCACACCATCGCTGATCACACTATCGCTATCGGTTTGCAACACTTGCAGGGCAGCATCGAGTATTTTGGAGTGACTTAATTCCTGCCAAGGACCACTGGTAACCAGACGACATTTCTTCATCCACCGACGACGTCTCACACAATCTGTTATACGTTTTTGAGCATGATAATTAGCCGGGAAGTCGATGGCGTATTGCCAACCCTCCTTATCGCATCCGCCTGGTATATTAAAATCAATCATCCAATCGGATATCCACTCATAATGCGATGACAGCAGCTTTGTGTGTTCCTTACTACGTTTCTGGCGTCCGGTTATATCACTCCACATGAAACGATCCGTTGGCAAACTTTTAGTGGTAAAACCGCTAATTGGATTCCATCTTTGATTCTCGTAGACATAATAATTATGAGTATCAATCATGGGATTGATTTTACCCACACTGCCATCCAGGCCTTTTAAGAAATTGCCACCCCAACCGCCGTTGTATACCCAGGCCGTGTTGTCGCAAGTCATGCCCCAAACAACGCCGGCAGTGCAAGTGAATACCTTCTTGATGTGGCCACCAATGGGCCGCCAAAACATTTGTTGCAAATTCATAATAACCGAGGGACAATGATAAACGACATTAAACAATTTAACACGCCCACTTACGTAAAGACATGTCACAGAGTCAGGATCTACGCGGTATTTGTAGTCCGTAAAATACGAATTATTAACTATTATTATGTAGTGATTTTCGGCAGCCCTATAATGAAAGGCGGGTGAATAAAAATGCCTTAACATGTTATAGAGGGGGGAGAACTAACTTTATTTTGAGCGTGAATGTTGTTCCAGGAGCGAATACCATTTTATCGTATCGAGTCTCGTCCTGCCATTCAGAATTTTCCATTGTATTAAGGACAATAGTTTTTTCGTTAAATCTGCAATAAGAATGGAAAAGGAAACAGTTAAAAAATCTTTAGAAAATCAAGCGGAATACAACGGTAAAAACCGGACGTTTGTATGCTTGAAGAGAACACGTAATTAATCATTGTAATGCGGTGTCTAACGTTGTTTATATCAAGAGTACAAAGATGGCTGGACCTGATGGTCAGAATACAAATACTTCAGCTACGATTATAGGACAGTTGTTGAAATCGCTATAATCGCTAATCGCTCTCACTAGCAATTTCTGATCATGTACGTCAGAATGCACGAAAATTCTGCACAATTTATTTCTTTGTTTAAAACATTAACGCAAGCGGTTGAAAAATAAGATATCGTTTTATTATACAGGGTGTCCGTCGGGAAGGTATGTAATGTTTGTTTATAATTTTTGTATGGAATACAATATCAGATGAATGTCCGCCTCTGTTAGCCTCACAAATGCGAGCCGTTTTGAGCACATTTTTCATTATATTCTCACACATTTCACGCGGTATTTCATGAACTTTATCACGAATATTTTGTTTCAGTTGCTCAAGCGTTTCTGGTTTGTTTGCTTAAATCTTGCCTTTCAGATATCCCCACAAAAAGAAGTCTGGAGCAGTCAAATCAGGCGACGTAAAGGCAATCAACATCACCATTTTTTGAAATAACTTGTTGTGGAAAGAGGTCTCGCAGTAATTCCATTGTAATCCTGGCTGTATGCGATGTGGCACCGTCTTGCTGATACCACATGTTAATCAAGCCCAAAGCATGCAGTTGTGGCGTTAACAAGTTTTCAATCATATCACGATATCGCTTCTCACTGACAGTTATTTATGAAGTTTTCAGTTTCAAAGAAGTAAGGCCCAATGATTCCTCCTGACCAAATTGCACACCAGACTGTCACTTTTAATGGATGTAAAGGTGACTGATGAATAATTTGAGGGTTTTCCATTGCCCAGAACCGACTATTTTGTTTATTCACATATCTATTGAAATGAAAATGTGACTCGTCACTCATTATGATTTTTTCATGAAAATCGGGGTTGTTATGGGCGAGCTGTAACATCCTATTAGCATATGTATGTACGGCGGCGTAAATGGTCTTGTGGAAGAAGCTCTTGTGTCGACTGAATCTTAAATGGAAACAAATGTAAATCCTTGTGCAAAATTATGACCAACGTTGTTCTTTAAAGGCCAAGCTCCTGAGCACGGCATCGAATTGAGGTTGATGCATTGTTTTGAATACTTTCTAGAGCAGCAGCAATGTTTTCAGCTGATCTTGCAGTACGTTGTGGTCCATGCTTGGCCCTATCAGCTACAGACCGCCTTTCTTCGAAATCATTTACTACACGATAAATAGTGCGTCTTGTTGGCACGTTGTTTCTTCCAAAAACTTCACGTAACTTTCTCATCGTCACAGTAATCGATGATTGATTTTGATAAAATGTTTTAACGATTAAAACACGTTGGTTTATGGAATATTTTTTCGTAATAAATTTGCCACGTCTCTACTTCACGACTGCCAAGTATGAACTGTCAAGACTAATGTTTACCCAGCGGACACTCAATATATATGAATTTTTAATCATCGTAAACATCTATGTGGATTTAGAGTGTTTGTCCGTCCGTGATAGTTGAAAGTATGATAAAGGTCGAAACTTTTCAGCTGGGGTCCAAAATTGACCCGACAAACACCCTGTGCATTAGGTTTGCTTCAAGCGAACTTCAGTAGTTTATTTTATATTATGTGCCCATATTTTCTGATTTGCTTTATAATTACGTTTGGTTGGGAAACCATAACATAAACTTTGTCATCGATGTTTGAATTCATATAGTTTGTACCTTTATTTTTTTAATATTTAATATTGTATTAAAGACTTTTATATTATAGGTATATTTGTGATATTATATAATTGTTCTTTTTGGCTTTCCTTAAACACGATGTATGAGCAAAATGAAATGAAAAATAATTTACAAAGGAAAGTGAGTTGCAGAATTGTTAGAACAGTTAGGTAAGCCGATGTGTTCCTTGTGGGAAGCCCGAAATGCATTAAGTGGGAAGGTGGAATAGTTGGAATCCATTTTAAATACTAAACGTTGGAGGAATATTAATTATTTACTTTTTTCATATTATTTATTTCGCAATCTTGGCCAACAAATTACAAAATACATAAATTAAGTACTACTCCAATTGAAAATTTAGAAAACTAAGTATAAAATTTGAATAAAACATAAAATTAACATTTAACTTATAACGCTTAAATTAAAGTGCATTGAAATTAACTAAACATGAAAAAGAATATAAAAACAATAATAAAAACGAAAAGTTGAAATAACGAAAATGTTACTTCTTTAGCAGAAATTGCAATAAATTTAATTTAATTTAATATATACAGGATTGTAAGGCCGATTTGATTAAATTACAATATTACAACATATTTTCTCCACAATTCAGTAACAAATACATTATATAACTTTACAATGCTAATGTTATAAAAATGCTGTGTATGTTAATAGCAGAAAAACATGATTTACAATATGACAGTCTACTTCACTAATTAGAATTTTTCACTTTGTATGCTTTTCGTCATAAAACATGGAATTATAACTTTAATTGGAATTTGTAGCTACTTCATAATATAACGAAAAATGTAATAACAGATTAAATGGTAAAAGTTAATAACTACTAGTACATTTTTTAAGATGTAATTAACTAAGTAATTGAGATCATATATAAGTAATGGCTCAAAAAAAAAAAAAAAAATAATAATAATAATAATAATAAAAATAATCATTTCCCCGTTCAGAATGGAAAAATAGATGGACAGCAAACTATTTGACGGCAATATCAAAGGAAAAATGGTTTCAAGCAGATAATTACAGATGAGCAATATCATTGAAATACGCAAGAAGTCTCCTTTTGTAAGTGTTTTGGGATGAAGAAAAAATTTGTAATGTGTTTGGAAGTTTGTTAAATTGCCTGGCTGCTCTTACTTCAAATGCACTATTTCTACTATTTTTAATGCACTTTAATTTAAGCGTTATATTCTAAGTTATATTTTGTTTTTGTTTTTTTAACTCCAGTAGTATTTATTTTATGCATTTTGTAATTTGCTTAATATTGGCCAAAAGGCTTTAGATTACAAGACTGTTCAATAAATTAAATGAAATGAAAAGATTTGTTCATATAATATTTTGTGTTATGAATAATCAATTGATTAGTGCGAATTGATCGGGTAAATTTTAATAATTCTGCAAGAAACAGCGGTGATTGATTTTTAATGGAATTAAAAAACAAAAGCAACGAACGAATAACCACAAAATTAGGAAAGGAACAACCTGGAAATTGTACGTGTACAATTCGACGAAGACAGAACAGATAATGTATAGCACGATTGAAGGACAACTGGATTTTCGTTATATTGCTTTTAACTGTATCGGCATTATTATTAAACCACGGCGATATTATTAAACCATGTACTAATCTTCGTTTAACATGAAGCGGAATTATTAAATCGGAATTATATAACCTCCGAAGGGTCATATTCATGCGCAAAACTACTCTATCAGTATGCAAATCAAATGAGAGCTTATCATCAATTAAAACGCCCAAACATTCAACATTACGCACAATTTCAATAGCTGCCCCATTGTAAGACAAATTCAATTCACATGGATGGGAAGCAAACAACATTCCTTTTGTCTTAAACGGATTCACGTTAAGTTTATTTGAGGACATCCCCTCAGAGAGACATTGGAATACATCCTCAATTTTTGCTTGAATAACATCATTGTTGTGATAGCTTCCATTGAAAAGCAGCTGAACATCATCATCATACGCAAATTATAAACAATTATCCAACCTACTAAGCAGATCATTTAGGTACAAAATGAAAAGCATAGGTCCAAGCACTGAACCTTGCGAGGTATCACTTCTGGCTGGCGCTACCTTCGGCGTCACAAATTAAGACACACGCATTGCATCCTATCACATAAATACGAGTAAGTTTGCATGCATTTCCCCCAAAGCCGTACAATTCCGAAAGCTTGTTTATTAGACTGACGTGATTGATTCTATCAAAGCTTTTTTCTAAATCTAAAGAGATTAGAATACTAAAATTATGGTTGTTAACATTGAATCTGATAGGTTTCGTTAGACCCGTCAGCTACATAAAAGTACCTCGTCCCCGCCTAAATCCACACTGATCATCATTTTGCAGTTTATTTGCCTCGATATATTGTGAAACTTGGTGCTTCAGAATGTATTCTACTACTTTGGAGAGCACGGGCAATATAGCAATTGGTCTTAAATTTTCAAAAGCACTATCACTGGCTTTCTTTTTAATTGGGAATATTTTAATTTTCTATAATCTTGGAAAAGTGGAAGTCATTATAATAGTATTAACTACATGTAAAAATTAACTAAGTATAAAACGTTTGAGAAATATTAATAATTTACTTATTTCATTTTATTTATTTCGCAATTTTGCAATTTAAACCCTATTGACCAATAAATTACAAAATACATAAAATAAATACTACTCCAACTCAATATTAAGAAAACAAAATGTAATGTGCAGAATAAAACATGAAATTAACTAGTAACATTTAACTTATAACGCTTAAATTAAAGGGCAGTGAAACTAAACATGCAAAAAGAATATAAAAACAATAACAAGAAAGAAATGTTGAATGGAAGAGGCCAGTCCGCATAACAAAAATGTTATAGCTAAAGCATTGCAATTATTAATTATCATAATTATTATTATTTATTGTTAATTTGCCATTTGTACTGAGTCATTTTGTATAGTAATGTATCTTGATTAGTTGAATCAAACGCTTTCACAATATATAAATATACATCAGATTGTATTCCTATACAGATAATAATTTTACATATTTACCTACTTATAGTGATATATGGAAGCCAAATAAGGCCGATTATACATCATCACAGAAAAATGTAGTATTTCAATACAATTTTATATAAAGAAATATAAATTATTAATAATTTCTACTCTCTGCGAAAATAGTTACTTTTGTGAATTTTTAGTAAAACAAAACACATTTTCCATAATGTCCAGATCGGAAAATGAGAATAAACACAGGAATTGATATAAGAAAACATTTAGTGCTTTTGCCGGAATACATGGCTTGAAAATAAAAGCTTCCGCAGGTGCAGAAGGCCACTATTTTGTACTTTCGGTTTTATTCGATAACATTCAAATTGTAAGAAATGTTACATTTAATCAAAATGGTTTTTTCCAATCCTGTCATGTGCGATTTTAAATATGCTTCAAATTTTTACTACTAACTTACTAAACTAAATATTTTTCACTCACCTAGGATTAATGTGCATAGCAATTACCCGATGTTTCTCCACTTTGACGCCGACCTTAATTGAGGGGTGACACTGTAAATCGAACCTTATCTGATCGGCATCGTCATAAACACAACCGGAAATTATCAACTCTGAACCGCGGGTCATCCTGCAATAGCGAAAATAAGGAAAAATAACACATATTAATTAACATTTATACTCCCATTCATCAACCGACTGCCGCTCTATTCTGTCCAGTGACATCGTTGTGTTTTATTCAGTTTGTTCACTTACCCATTATATAAAGTGTTGTAATAGGGGGTTTCCATTGTGCTCACATCCATTTCTTGTTTATAACAATTCACTATCTTATCCCATTGCTGACTTTTCGTATTACTCGGATCATAAACAAAAACATCTCCCAAATCTGTAGTCGTCCATATCGCATTACTGGGTGGCTTCCCTATAACTTCATTCATTTGGCAACACACCGAAGTGAGATGAGAAAGCCAATCTTCCATTTCAGCATCGCTGGAGAACAACAGACGCACAGGAGAACAATTCGATGGCAAACAGGGTGCGTGTATGGCAAGACGTGGCGAAGCAGGCTCACTGCAACATTGTATGCAAGTTATGGCCGATAAGGAGAATTGAATTTTTGTGGTAACACCATCTGGATGTAGGACTGTGAATGTACCCGTATCAGAATCTTTCTGTGTTGAGGGATTTTGTGAGGTGGGCGTGGAAGCTGAACTGCCACTCACCCATTCCAGTTCTATGAGGCAATCTTCAAAGTCTAAAGTTACGGGGCGTTGATAGCGGGCTTCAGCCGATTTAATCCAGGAAGAGAGCTCAACGGCCTTTTCATACTTCTCTAAATTGGGTAAAAGATTAATTTTTTGCTGCCTTTTTTGTAATTTTTCGAGAATATCTTTGCGCCACGGAGCATCGATGTTAAGAAGACTATCGGTAGCAGACTGCTCGTTAAACCAATTGGGTATATTGTTGGGGTTTACGGTAACTGCACCAGCTGCCACATATGACCACATGACTTCACATTCAGTCCAAAATTGGGAACCTTGAATAATGAAAGAGGAAATTAGGCCATTAAAACAATTTTCTTGAAAAAGAAAAAGTGGTAAGTATTGTTACCAGTATGATCGTCATCATCCAGAAAGGCATCTGAGCCATGGTGGGTAGAATCTGCATCGAATACCGCTGAATCGCTTTCAGGATGCGCTTCTGTGCCCACCATAGAACCAACACTGCGTACCGGTGACCAGGCTCGCGGATTTTTCAAGTGTGTCTCATAAGCTTTGCCCGTAACTTCTGCCACTTCAGTTGTTCCAGGTGCGCTGGATGCATGCGTAGGTTCTCTTAAGACAGAAGTTCGTTTCTTGTGACGTTCATTTAAATTTAAGCTGCCAATATTGGGTGGTGACTCCGTGTAATGCCGGTAAAGATCACTTTTCAGACGTGCCGTGGCACCATTATTCGATCCCGCAACATGAGCCACCACATTTTCTATGGGCGCACAAGTTTCCACAACACCCTTCTCCTTTTCTTTGCTATAGAGATTTGAGAAACTCTGATGTTTTGAACCAGGTGTTGATGAGCTACCACTCCTGCGGGAGACTATAGACATGGAGCTAGATGTACGACTGATTTGCATGGGTAATTGTATTTGTCGCCATTTCTTTCCGGTGGGATCTGAAGGTGTCACACCGAACCGATAGTAGAGGGCGCGATCAGAGGAGCCAATAGCAAACACCTGTGGAGAGAGATAAAGTAGGCATACTGAAATAAAGTAGGTGTTATGGCATGTGCAGAAACCTCGGGAGCCCAGAAGTTATATCGGATTATATAGTGCAGAATATATGGTGGATGAGTTAAACAGTACATTTGCGAAAATGAGACATTTTCAACTCGATTTACTCAAAACTATTATGAGAAAATTGGTTTTAAAATCGGTAACAGTAAGAGCAACGAATTATGCCGTCTTAAAGTTTTTTATTGGTCTGCCCTTTTAAGCAAAGAATGCCATTTTCTGACATCACATCTAGTGTATTCTGCTGCATTTGAAATGAAATTCAATTAAAAAAATTTACTCCAAAGATTAAGGATTTAGAAAGTGTAACTGCGATTGTAATAACTGTAACTCGTAAACAGTTCTATTTGCTGTCAGTAACATTTCCAATTTTCAGAATGGAGCCTTTATGTTGACTTGACAAGAAAGTAAGTTAGGGGTTTTCATTCAGATGGTGCATTTGTTGTTTTAGAAATGCTTCTAGGTCGGTTAATTAAATTGTTTATTTGTAATAATCTTGTAATTTAATATTTAGTGTATTATAAAATACATGAAATAAGTACTACTTTAATTAAAAATTGAAAATTTAAAGAGCAAAGAAATAAAAAATAGTGCAGTTCGGTGTTTAAATTATTTACTTTAAAGTTTTTATGACATTGATTTAGTGTTGCCCAGATTGGTTAAAGAGAAATTGATTCATACTTATATCATGTCTAGTATTCTATATTGTGTAAAACTACATAGTGGCACTAATAAACAAAATATGAGGGAAATTCAGATGGCGTTTAATAGAGTCGTGTCCATATAACACCGTACGTAAGGGTATCTTTGCCCGTAGTTTTGAAAGTTATATCGAATTGAGGTCTTTGTTGTTATTTTATTAAGTTGTTCGACTTTGTAGTCCCCAATTTTATTGTCAATTGGTTTAATTTTTCACATTCTACTCGTAATAAACAACCTTTTATTCATAAAATAACAACATTCATGGGTCGTGCTTTTGTAGTAAGAGTAGCACGAATTTACAATTTACTACCAGGTCATTTAAAACGTTTTAAATTATGTACTGATTCTTACAAAAGGCACATTTTACGACACTTTCAGACTTTCCAGTTAAATTTTGTTTTCAATTAAATTGTGAGCAGCCGTTATTACATACCGATTAATTTATATTTCTAGATTATATACCAATTAACTTCTAAATAGTAAAATTAGTAAGTTAAAATTAGTATATCTTTAATAATCATCATTAAAATCACATATTTTTATAAATTTAGTATTTAATTTTTATTACGTTTTTTTTTAAATTTATATTATTGAGCAGATTAAATCTAATATTTGAATTGTTGCATATTCTAATTAACATATAATTGGCTGGAAGGATTAAACTACAACACAAATAAATAAATAAATATAACTAAATATAAGTATACAATAAATAACTGCTAACTATTAACTTATAACGCTAGAATTAATGTACACTAAAAATAGGCGAAATGAAGGAAAATAAAAATAATGACAAAAATAAATATTGAATAACTAGCTGACCCGGCAAACGTTGTTTTGCCTTCAAAATGTTAATGTGGTAAAAAAAAATTAATTGCAAAAATCTCATCTCCAACGCCATCTATCACTTCAAGTAAAACCTTTTAAACCTTCCGGAATACTCTACCAATAATTTAAGACCAAAATGAGCCAAATCGGTCCAACCGTTCTCGAGCTTTAGCGAGACTAACGCACAGCAATTGATTTTTATATATATAGATAGAGGCCAACCTAAGTTCAAAAGTTTACAATTTTACAATTCAAATTTGTCGTTATAAATAAACAGATGCATAAATTAAAATAAATTCGAATCTAAAGTAAATTTCATTTCATTTTCTTGTAATTTAAAGCCTTTTGACTAATATTAAGCAAATTACAAAATGCATAAAATAAATACTACTGGAGTTAAAAAAAAAAACAAAATATAACATCAAATTAGTTAGTAACTATTAACTTATGACGCTCAAATTAAAGTGCACTAAAAATAGGCGAAATGGAGGGAAATAAAAATAATGAGAAAAAAATAAATATTGAAAAATTGCATAGGCTGCATAGGTCAGCCCAAATTGCAATTTTTTTTAATCAAGTTAACAATTTTACAGTTCCAAGCTGTTAAGTAAATCGCAACATGCATAAATTGAAATAAATACTACTCCAAAGTAAATGTAAAAATGTATATAAAAATTGATCACATTAAATCATATATTTAATATCAACCCATAAATAAACCAATAATTAACAAATACCACTCGTATGTCAACTGCATATGATAGATAGGTCTATTACGAAAAATTGCATATGATACATTTAAATTTCTATGCTCAACTCGCAATACATTATAACTACGAAATTTTTTTGAATAGGAAATATTTCAATGCAGATGAAGGCCTAGGAACCAAGTTGATCAAGTATTTTGCTTTGAAAAACCAGTCATTCTTCCAATCTGGAATCAAAAAGTTACTTGAGCGATGGCAGAATGTTATTGAACCGGATGGCACTTATTTTTAGCTGAAACCGAACTGAAACTATTTTCTTACTGACCGGATATTATGTTTGATAGTTGATAGAGGCCTTTGCTGAAGCTTTGATGCCTACAAAATATAATGAAATATCATTATATCTGCTAACTCAAAATGTTTCAGTAACAGTCAGTAATATAATTGTCATCCGTAGTAATTTCACAATCAATATCACACTGTATCAGTTTTAGCTAGAGAACTCTAAACTATTCATTTCATGTTATTGAACAGTCTTGCAATTTAAAGCATTTTGGCCAATATAAAGCAAATTACAAAATGCATAAAATAAATACTACTTGAATTGAAAAACAAAAACAATTCAATTCAAACAAAAACTATCCTCAACATTGCCGAAACCAATCAACGTAGACGTAAAACTGCATTGAAACATGCAGCTTCGTAGGGCGAGTCTACGTTACCTTTACCCAATCCTGAAAAGTGATACTAAGTCGACCGGCATATAAAAAGGTGCTTCTTCGTTTATTGTTTGTGGTGCAACAAGTTTGAATATACTCCTTGATTACTACTCGTTTTGAAAGTGTTTGCAGTTTCATTGGCCACCACTTAAAACTTTCCCATTCTATATTCGTTTTGTATTTTCTCATCGTACTTTTTATACCTTGGTTGATTCATACCTGATCATTAGCTGCCACCGACACCATTGACACATTTCCAATCATTTCCACCCAACCGTTGCCAATAGCGGCATCTTCTGATATTCCAGCAATTTCACCTTTAATGCCGCGTCTAAACCAAACGCTATTGTCATTACAAACACACCAGACAGCGTTTGTGCCCACTGAAACTTGCGTTATTTTCAAACCATTCGAAGATTCCGAACCATTGCCATGTGTAGGTGGCTTTACATCTAACCAGGATTCACCCGAAAGATTTTCTCGCGTAACACCAGAACGGACAATGGCACGACCATTGAAAAGAACGGCCCACACAAGACCAGTAGGACCAACGCTTAACTGGGACAATTCACAATTGGCAGGAGTTGAGATAGATGTCCAGCGTAGACCCTCAGGAGCAGTTACAGAAACGCCACCACGAAACATAGCCTTTTGTGAAGAATAGAGAGAGAGGGAGAGAGAAAATTTGAAGTCTTTTTTGGTGTCTAATAAGTTTGTTAAAATGATTGAAATATTAACATACCCTACCGTGAGCGGTGATAGCCCAAACTACCAGTGTACCTGTCGCCGCATTTGGCACATTCGTTCCTCCTATAGCCACATCGATAAATGGTTCCTGCGTGGGGTCTTTGTGCAACGGCGCCACAGCGCACCAACAATTCAAAGCACTGTAACGTCTGAACCTCACCCATTTACGCCGTCTAACATATGAGTTCCAAGACTTCTTAGCCGAATATGTTGCTGGAAAGTCCAAAGCGTACATCCAACCATCTTCACCCAGTGACTGACCATCTAAGTCCAGCTCCAAATGCCATTCACCATCCCATTGCCAAGCCATGGATGGCAAACGAATCTTTTCTATTGTTCTCTCCTGTTGGCCATCGGCTGTCGAGTATTTGTAGCGATCTGTGGGCAATAATTTCTTGGAGAAACCTTCTATGGGCAGCCATCGCTCGTTCTCATACGATTCCTCTTTGCAGCGTATGGGCACGTCCAGGCCATGGACATGCACGTAAACCTGACGATCGCCGCCAATGGCCCACATAAAATTTGACACTGCGGAGATTTTCTTGAACTCCATACCGGTGTAGGGAAACTCTCGCCATGCTGCTGAGTTTGTGGATAAAGTGTAAACTCTACCTTCGCTACTGTTGGCAAACAATAAACTGCTGGGCATATTTGCAACGAGCGGGACTTTAGTAACAACAGCGGCAGCACCACAGTCAACCTAATGTCCTTTCCCTATCACGTCTCTAAGGGGCAAACTGTGAGTCAGACACTCGCTGCGTAGAGAAGATGATCACTTGTAAATACTTCTTTTTTTTATTGCTCTCTTTGGGATATTTTTGCGTTTCTTTTCTGCTCCCTCGTGTAAATTTTGTTTGTTTCGTTAAAAAGCAAACGAATAAAATGATATATTTCTTTGAAACTTATTGTCTAACAAAAGGACTCCATAAAAATTGTGTAAACGTAAAATCTGTAACAAAAGTCCTTTCAGGTGTCAGAAGCTTGATTTGCCAACTGTAATTTGCAAACATCTGGAATCAGCTGTTTAAGAGGTTGTGGAGGGGGGCTGCAAAGCGCTACCATAGCACTCATTACAAAGTCATCAGATGTTTGGGGGAGCACAGCTGTTAGTTGTGGTTGATGTCTTGGGAAGAACAAAATTCACATTATAAACATTTTGCTATGCGAAACGCAACGCCCTGTTGTTGTGCGTTGTTAATATGAGCCAATCCATTTGAATTAATCATAGGCGACGTACTTAATATGAAATAAAATTGCAACTACAGTTGAACTTCTATAACTCGAACTTCTATAAGTTAAAATCTTCTTTAAGTCGAAGCAAATCTAGTGTCAAGAGCGCTTATGTGGTGAATTCTCTTTAGTTTTGCTTCCATAACTCGAACTTCTATAACTTGAATTTCTCCATAACTTAAATAAAAATGATGGCACAAGCTTCTGTATGTCGAATTTTTCTCGAAGAGGATGACATACCTTTAATGTTCTTAAGCAATCCTAATGAAGATCTCAACTTTGTGGAAGCGAACTATGAAGCCTGACTAAGTTTGAATCATATAACTTCCAATGGGACTCTTCTCGATTACATTGAAGTTGATGATGGTGTTGTTATATCAAGTTATCCTACAGATGACGATATAGTCCAACAGTGCTTTAACCATTTAATAACCCATACTGAAAGCTTATCAGATAGTGATGAGGAGGGTTCAGTGGAAGAAGTTATTAGAAAACCATCCAGAAAAACTGTGGAGGATTCCTTAAACAATTTATACTTGTATTTACAAACAAATGAAAATACAAACGATGAGCACTATAAAGCGCTAAATAAAATAGAGTTACTACATACTCACGACAAAAAAGAACCCATTCAGCAAAAAATAACAACATATTTTAAATAAATATATCTGTGTATGTACATATATGTATGTCTAAAATAAAACTGATTGAATTTTAATGCAGGGCGTGTGTTTTCTTAAGACTAAAAATTAACAAATGTACAGTATATGTATGCAATTCCATAACTCGAAATCTCCTCGAATTCTCCATAAGTCGGATTTTATTTTAGGATAATGGTGATTCGAGTTAAAGAAGTTCAACTGTATATTGCAGGTTCAATAAACGCAGGGTTGATACGAATTAGTTGATACTTAATAATACACTCAAAACACACAATTTAACTTAGAAATTTCCGCCAGATGAACAGACTAACTGACAACTGCCCCCTACGTCGTTTGCCTTAGAAATTATAAAGATATGAACGATTTTTGCTAAATTGGCGTGGCACTGCAGTCCATATTCATTCGCATACTGCATGATTGATGCATGCTAATTTGCAATTGTGACCAACCTTGGCGCGATGGTTAGTACGGGCGACTGGCGTTCGCATGAGCGCAGATTCAATCGAACATACAGTCACCTGTCATTATTTCAGCGTAGTCGAGTAATTGACAAGTATGAGATATCCATTTAATGGTTTTAAAACCGTCGGTATGGCAATGCTATCAGCTATTAAATACTTGTCATCTGTAGTGTTGTTTATTTAGTTAAAGATTTGTCTCTTACGAATATGGATCGTTTAACAACCGAAGAACGCGTAAGAATAGTTAAAACTTACTATAAAAGTGGTGATTCAAACGCGGGCTTTCAATCGAACAAAATTCTCTTCAGCAATGAAGTTCATTTATCATTCGGTGATTACGTCAATAAGCAAAATTGTCGCATTTGAGGCTCAGAGGACCCAGAAGTGATTGTGCAAAAGTCATTGCATTCGGTGTGTATTATGGTCTAGAGAAACCTCAAAAGGATCCATTGCTGTAACCAATCCAGAGGCTGCCTTTTAAATGACATTGTATTTAGTATATAATGGCAAGGTCCTAGCATTATAATGAATTAAAAGTTTTATCGAAATCATAGCTTTATGTTTGCTTTATTTAACTTTACTTGAAAACGAAAAATAGATAACTCTATATTTTAGATTTTAGCATTGCTGACGTCGCCGACGTCGCCATCAACGATTTCGTCATTGAATTTATAAAAATTGTTATTGAAATAGATTTGGATTACGCTTAAAATAGGTGTTTAGTTGGTCGGATACACGTCATAACGCATTTAATGACATTTTTAATATCATATTTGTAAGTCAAATATTCTCAGAGCTATGCGTTTTGTTCCCAATATCAAATGAAAAATCTTAACATCAAATGATTTTCCCAATTACAAATGAAAATTCGCATTTCTATTTTGTTGTCTTACCAATATCGAATATGAAATCTCCATTACAAATGTGTTTTTCGTTATTAAAACGAAATACTGTGGCACAGTTATTAAATTAAATATTTTCAAAATGCTGTAGTCGCAGTTGGAGTCAATCCAATTTCGTCGCAAATCATTGCTGTGACTCATGTACTCTTATTTTAGCTGAGTCCAATGTGGCTTTTACTAGGCTTGTGAAATATGTATAGGTATTTCATGATTACATTTAATTATTACTTTCCCATTAAAACATTAGCAATTATTCTGAAGAAATTTGTTGACATTTAGAATTCCACAACGGATGGTTTCAAAAAATACCCAATAAAAACTATGGAAGGATCAACAGATGTTTTCTTTTCCATTTGTTACGTGAAATACATAGAATTATTTGCGCTGTATTTAACTTGAACTTAAGGAAAACGCGAATAATTTCGCATTCCTATTTATGACATTTATATTTATAATACTTGAATACGAATAGAAAGAAAAGAGAGTATGCAATACCTATTACACAGTCCAAGTTTTTATTTATTACGGCAACCCGTTTACATATTAAACGTGCTTAAAAGAAATGTGATTTATAAATGCTAAACATTCAAACAAATTTCTTTAGTATAATTAAATGATTGTTATTCGTCGACGATACGCTCGAGCAAAAATGCTCGACTTATCCTCAACGAAATTTATTGATTTCTTTCTCACAGCAATATTTGATGAATTGAAATTTACAATAATTTTCAATAAACACCTATTAATTGATTACTTAATACTTAAAATAATACTTAATACTTACTTACTTAATAACTTGATTACTGATTTTTTTATAATTTTCAATAAACACCGATTAATTGAGAACTTAGTGAATTGTTTATATAATACTGAGATCACATAGTGCAAAACAAATTTCACTGAAACTTAACAAGAATTCGATGAACATTAAAATGATCTGTTCAAATTCTCAAAATCCTTTTCGTCACATATTAAGGAATCTGTTAAAAAACCAGCCAACTTGTTTAGAGCCGAACAAATTTCACTGAAGATAGTCGACAATATAATAAAAAAAATTTAAACATTTCTAAGGTTTGTAATGAAAATATATTATATTATATGTATTTGTATTATATATATATATATAATACAAATATATTTTATTTTTATATTAAATATCACAAATGTTATTAATGTGGTAACACAACATTTAATATTTTATCATAATTACAATTGCGATAACAGCCCCGATACTTTTAAAAGCCTGTCAAATAAAGGATGTCCCAACAAGAACGCAAGATTTAAATTTCAAATAAAACGCAGATATTAAAAAAAAAATTGTTAAACTTTATTATATTGTAAAGTAGACAGAATGAGGTTATGTATGGAACAACACATCGGGCCGATGGCCGCCGCGGCTTTGCTGGCACACACGCGATCTTTTAATGAAATTTTCAATGACCGTTTTGCATAAATGCTGCGGTATTTCATTAATGCAGCGTCCAATTTCCTCTTTTAAGACTTGAGCCGTCGTCGGCTTATTCGTGTATACCATCGACTTCAAAAAACCCCAAAGAAAAAAGCCTAATGGTGTTAAATCGCACGATCTAGATGGCCAATTCTGGTCTCCAAAACGCGAAATAACACGACCGGGAAATGACTGATGCAGCAATTGAATTGTTTCTCTGACTGTATGACATGTGGCGCCATCTTGTTGAAACCACATGCCCTCCACATTCATTTCTTCAATTCTAGGCACGAAAAAACTGGTTATCATTTCACGATACTGAACACCATTGACTGTTTGCGCTTGATATGCCTCATTTTCATAAAAAAAGGTCAAATGATTCCTCCAGCCCAAAATCCACACCACACAGTGACACGTTGAGGATGCATTTGCTTCTCGTGAATCACTCGAGGATTTTCCCCCAAATGCGACAATTCTGCCTATTGACGAAGCCATCAAGATGGAAATGGGCCTCGTCACTGAAGATGATTTTATCGGCAAAATCAGCATTTTCATGTTGTCTCTCCAATACCCAATTAACGAACTCCCTTCGCTGTCCATGATCAGCTGGCTTCAGTTCTTGAGTCAATTGAACTTTGTATGCATGAAGATGCAAATTTTTCGTCAAAATTCGCTGCATAGTGGATTTAGAGACACAAATTTGCTGAGTTCGGTGTCGAATTGAGGTGGATGAAGTTTGAGCGACATCATCACGTACAGCTGCGACATTTTAGGTCGATCGACCTGGTCAAAGGCGCGTTGTTGTCTTTACATCACTAACAGAGTCAGTTTTGGCAAATTTATCCATTAATGTCTTTACAGTTGACTCTTTTGAAGCATTATTGTGACCCCAAATTGATCGCAATTTGCGAACTGCAGCCGCAAAACTTTAACCATTTTGGTAAAACAATTTCACAATGAGAATGCGTTGTTCATTCGTGTAGCGCTCCATTTTTACTAACCTCGTATCTTCTACTAGCAAACAATAACAATTGTTCAAATGTCAAAAAACGACATTTCCAATGGCGCTAAATTTAAATCTTGCGTTCTTGTTGGAACACCCTTTATGTTATTTAAAGCCTAAATATTATACGTTTTTAATTGATATTATAAGTAAATAAAATTTATAATATATTTTTTGTTCATCAGCTATTTAATATTTTATTATTTATTATATACTTTTTATTATACGCTTTTTACAACAAATATTATATTTATTGTTTTGTATTATTGTTTTTTTTTTTATTTATTTTTATACTTTTTTTTTTAATTTGTAAGTAATGTGAATGAATAATTGTAATAAATCCCAGCTGGCAGCGTATTAAATAAGTAAAATAAAAATAAAATTTCGGTGAAACAATTTTCAAACATTTTCCTGCTGGTATGGAAGAAGTTGAAAGCAGTATTAAGTTGATTAAAACAGTACGTTTAGTTTTTGGAATTCTGTATCGCATACTTTAGAAAGTATGATCGTAATCTCATTGAACATAAATGTCATTTGGTGTGACTTGTTCTCTTTTGTAAAAGTTATAAGCTATATTTATTTATTTATTTTTTTTTTTGGCTTGTAATTTAAAGCCTTCCGGTCAATTATATTTACTAATTACAATATGCAGCAATTCATCTATTAGATTTAATCTGCTCAACATTATAAGTTAAAAACAACACATATGTACTAAAAATTAAATATAAAATTTATGAAAATATAATATGATTTTAAAGAAGGTATAATTATTAAAGACAAAAAAAGTATGGAAAATGACTAATTCAGAAATTAGAAGTTAATCGGTATATAATCTGGAAATATTAAATAATCGGTATGTAATGAAGGCATCGCATACAGCCAGGATTACAAAGGAATTACTGCAAGTCCTCCTTCCACAACAAGTTACTTCAAGAAATGGTGATGTTGATTGGCCTGATTTGACTGCTCCGGACTTCTTTTTGTGGGGATATCTGGAAAGCAAGTTTTATGCAAGTAAACCAGAAACGCTTGAGCTGCTCAAACAAAATATTCGTGATAAAATTAATGAAACACCGCGTGAAATGTGTGAGAATGTAATGAAAAATGTGCTCAAAAGGGCTCGCATTTGTGAGGCTAACAGCGGCGGACATTAAATAAAACATTTATCAATATAAGATTCATTGTCTGTTCATTTAATCAAAAATTATAAATATATACCTTCCCGACGGACACCCTGTATAAGATAATCGGTATGTAATAAATGCTGCTCACAATCTAATTGGAAACAAGATTTTATAGTAAAGTCTGAAAGTGTTGTAGAATGCGCCTATTGTAAGAATCAGGACATAATCTAAAACTTTTTAAATGGCTTGGTAGTAAATTGTAAATTATTACGAGTGGAATGTGAAAAATTAAACAAATTAAAAAGAAATTGAGGGCTACACAGTCGAACAACTTTAATAACAAATACCTCAAGTCGATATAATTTTTAAAACTACAGCACAAAGAACGGTTAACATAGGGATTTATATGAACACGACGCCTAAGTGAATACAAATATCTCATAACTCTATTAAACGCCATCTGGATCTTCCTCATATTTTGTTTATTAGTGCCACTATATGTATAACTCTAAACAATATAGAATACTAGGCATGATATAAGCATGCCTATGCAGTGTTATAAAAACTTGGAAGTGAATAATTTAAACGTCAGACTACATTATCCACATGATAGTTAAAGTTTAGTTTGTTATCTAATACTGCTCCCAAACAGAACTCCCAAACTCGTATAGCTCTAAACAATATAGAATACTAGGCATGATATAAACATAAACCAATTTCTCCTTAATCGATCTAGGCAACACTAAATCAGTGTTGTAAAAACTTGGAAATGAATAATTTAAACGCCGGACTACATTATCCACATGATAGTTAAAGCTTAGTTTGTTGTCTAAAACTACTCCCAAACAATGTACACTGTGGACCACTTCAATACGTGTGCCACGATAAGATAAACTCAGGTTTAAATCATGATTAGAAAAAAGCATGGCTTTTGTTTTTGAAATGTTGATTAAGAGTTTATCTTCCGTTATCCATGATCAGATCAAATTTAACGCATCATTAATATTACTTTGCAGGACATCAGCAAACTGATATCCTCCCTTAAAGAGCAATTGCAAATCATCTGCAAATAAATACGGAATGCATGTATATGTATTATCAAGGCTACTAAACAGATCATTCAAAAACAAAATAAAAAGTATTGGACCAAGTACCGAGCCTTGAGGAACACCGCTTTGGACAGGTAACAGAAGACACCAAATCATTGAGAACAACATATTGACTCCTACCATATAGGTATGATAAAATCAATCGACAGGTATTAAAGTCGAAATTAAAACTATCGCATAACTTATCCAACAAAATACTATAATCAACACCATCAAATGCCTTTTCTAAATCCAAGGACAGTAACACACAAACCTTTTGTTCATACGCTTCTTTCCTTAGTAAGATAAGCAATAAGTAAGAGGTGGTACTCCTATAATTTCGAAATCTACATTGACAGTCATTCAGCAATATACGGGTGATTTTCTAAGATTTAAGTTTTTCAGGTTGGCAGCACTGGTTGGTAATGGTGTCCAAACGTCATCTGTCAAAGTGAAAAGTGTACAGTACACTTTGCCATTTCATCATGGTTAGACTAACAAACGAGCAACGATTGCAAATCGTTGAAATTTATTATCAAAAGTTTTTTTTTTTTGCATGTTATATTGAGCAGATTCAATCTAATAGATGAATTGTTGCATATTGTAATTTACTTATAATTGACCGAAAGGCTTTAAATTACAAGCCAGAAATAAATAAAATAAAATAAAATAAAATAAATGTGCATCGTTTGATACGACCATTGTATGGTCGTCATAATCGACCTGTTGAATCAACAATTCGTGCTGCCATCTCCAAATTTCGCACCAAATTTACCTTGTTAGACATAAAACCATCGACTGGCATGCGTAGACCAGTGTTAATGGCGATCGTGAAATGTCAATTCGTGGCCGTTCGCAGCGATTGGGCATGTGTTACTCAACCACAAGGAATTTCTTTTTGGCCCAATTGGCTGAGCTGAACTTGGTTGACATGTGGTTTCATTAGGACGGTGCAACATGCCACACTGCTCGTGAAACAATGGATGGATATGAATTTGGTGAGCAACTTACCTCTCGATTTAGCCCTGTGAGTTGGTCGCCAAGATCTTGCGATTTAACGTCTCTTGATTATTTCTTGTGGGGTTATGTCAAGTTGTTAGTCTATGTGGACAAGCCGAACACTATTGAAGCTTTACAGGATAACAAAACACGCGTTATTCGTGGAATACAGGCCGAAATGCGCGAAAAAGTAACGAACAATTGGACCTTCCGAATGAACATTTTGAGACGCAGCCGCGGACAACATTTACATGAAAGTATCTATAAAAATTGAATGACAAAGACCAATTTATCGATTCTAATAAAAAATTTTAATATATGATGCGAATTTGAGTATTTTATTCGATTAAAAAAAAACTACGATTAAAAAATCACCCTTTATATATATATATATATATATGGTGAAAGTATCAAAATCTCCGTGTAATCTAGTAGTTCCACTTCGAAGAATAAAATGTCAATGTTTTATTTATTTATAATTTAATTTTTTTATTTAAAATTGCAAAAGTAACGATTATTTTCGGCCGACTTTGAAAAGCATAAAAATTTACACCATTTAAAAAAGCAAAGCTATTACATTTTCTTAAAAAAATGTGCATTTTTTTATAGTAATATTAATCTCGGTTCAGATTATAAACGAAAATCGTGTTAGAACTAAGATCCACTTTACTCCTGCTCCTTCACATCCGCTTGACTCCCACTACTGTCACTCGTCGAGTGAATTTATTATATATGAATTCAAATCAAAAAATCTGATAAGAAAATTGCACTCATAAAAATGTCTACTAAATGTCATGGGAAAAATTAAACAAAAAGCAAAAACGTAAATGGAAATAATACTCCAAAAACTAACGAGGAAAACACAATACCAACAGTAACAACAACATTATTTGAAAGTTGAATGTCCTAACCCTCAAGGCAAGTCAACATAGAAATTGTGGCTACCCTTCGCCATGAAACACTGGATGAATGACATCCATTACAGGGACATTTACTAATAGGCTAACATACCCGTGCATACTCCTATGTAAATGTGTGTCTCCCATATCCATGTTTACACATACTACCCGCCTATGTCTGTAATTAGACACAGCCACAGACACAACCACTGACATAGGCGTTTACAATTTGTCATTGGTTATGATATGTTAAACTAAAAGATATTTTAGTTATGCGAGTAATACAAACATTATTTTTAATAGTAATTTTTTATGGTCGCTCATAAACCTCTAGTGTAGTCGCAAGTTGTAAAGAGGTGAACGTACGGGCTGTTAAATCTGTTCAACTCAACTGTAATTTAGCAAGTCCTTGTAATTTGTTGTGCAAATATCGGTCGTAAATTAAGGTGGATATTTCGTTTTTTTCTTTCTGGAATTAATGAGTTTATATCATAGTAAATACTAGTTTTGAGTTTTGATGGGTTTCTTTAACATTATAAAAATATAAAGTAAATCCTGCTAATGATTGTTTATAAAATTGACTTTGTAAACTATCCTCAGGAATAAGATGAATCCCTAGAAAACAATTAGAAGAAGAAGGTTGAAGAGGGTTGTTGAAGCAATATTTTCTATGCTTCATTTGCGCACTAAACTAAGCTAAGCTGCCCACCAGGAGGTATAAGATTGCATCTGTGGATCCTACCTCCCTGGGAGGTACCGAAATTCCCTTCGCGGACTGTGCAAAATACCTCGGTGTGTTATTGCACAAGAAGCTGGATTTTAAGTTCAACATTCTGGACACGGCGAGAAAGGCCACGGTGGCGCTATGTGCGTGCAAAAGGGCAATAATGAACAAAATGGGGATAAAGCCTCTCATTGTCCACTGGTTGTATACTGCAGTAGTAAGTCCGATAATGTTGTATGGAGTTATCGTCTGGTGGAAGGCTCTTCAGAAGTCCACATACTGTAGGATACTGGATAAGGTCCAAAGGATGGCTAGTCTGTGCATCACTGGTGCATTCCGCACCACCCCATTAGATGCACTAAATGTAATTTTGCATTTACTACATATTTAGTACGCTAAAAGAGCTGTCACAGTGGTCAAACAGTGGTTATGGTCACAGTGTGATCCTTAACATCTTGCCTGACATAACAGGCACCATAGATTACACTCTGACTGAACCACTGTTCGACAAGAAGTACCACATACTTATAGAGATACCTGGAAATGTAGAACTCCTGGTACAAGACTATGTGTCGACTTCTACACCGACGACTCAAAATTAAATAATCAGGTAGGTTTCGGAGTCTACTCTAAAAATCTAGTACTAAGTATAGTAAGAACACTACCTGATCACTTTAGTATTCATCAGGCTGAAATTTTGGCCATTAAGGAAGTGGCGGAACGAATGAGGTATAACGTCCTCGCCACGGTGGGAATAAACATATGCTCTGACAGTCAATCTGCCATTAAATCCCTGGATTCCGTTTTCCTGAACTCAACATCAGCCCTGAAATGCTGCAGATCTCTTAACGAGATGGCTCAGCATTTCAATATTCACCTTATGTGGATGTCGGGCCACAGGGACATACCAGGAAACTGCAGAGCAGACTAGCTGGCAAGACTAAAGACAACCTTACAGACTCCAATCGAGTTGGAGTAAGTGGGCATACCTCTAGCCACTTGCAAGCTCCTACCGCGAGTTAGAGCATATTTAGCAGAAAATGGTAGGTGGGCGTCGGTCCGAGGCTGTAATCAATCCAGGCAGATATGACCTCGCCTAGATTTGAAACATTCACACAAACTGCTGTCGCTATTAAAACCCGACATCTCACTACTTGTATCCGTCATGACGGGACACTGCCTAATTGGAATACATGCAGTGAAATTGAAGATTGCAACTAGTGGCTTCTGCAGAAGTTGTAGGGGTAAAGAGGAGTCCATAGAACACCTTCTCTGCAACTGCCCCGCTCTGGCGAATAAGCGGGGATCAACACTGGGCTCCTATTTATTTAGGGACGTAGGAGATCTGGATGATATAGATATTGTCTGACTTAAGACCTTGAGGCGCTCAGAATGGTTTAACGGAGGAAACTAGGGATATCCATATCTCTAGTTTCCATTGTATCACAATGGACTATACAGTCGACACACCCCATACAAATTGAGCATTTTGTTTTGTTCCTGCAACCTTTAGTTTTAACCTTTGTCTTGGTTTCTTACTGGTGGGACGTGGGTCACTCAATGGTTTTCTGCATTAGAAAGCCTTGTCCGATTGCGTGGTATGCAATTGCGTTGCACCAGTCGAAGACTGGCGGTTTGTGTTGAGTCAGTAATATGCTATCTCTCTAGAGCGTGTTGGCCACAGTAACGGAATTTGCTTCCAGTGCGTTTACTCGGCTTAGGGCTACTGTGACGTAGTTGTAGAAAGTGAGTCCGCCGGTCTTTTTGAGGTAGTGTGTCCTGAGGGTTAAGCGGCTGCAAGAATGTTCGAATTGGACTGACCCCGCAATCTTGTTCAGCTTGATAGGCGGCAGCTGCTGCTCGTTACAGGGGCACCAGTCGTTCGACCGCAAGGGGTTGAAACTGGGAGTAGATGAGCTACAGAGGTCCAACTGGAAGCCTTTTCTTTTATCGAGAGTGTCGAGTTCGTGCCTTGATAATCTGTGTCTTATAGATCTCTCGGGGGATACGGGCAGGAATGGGAATTCCATGTCTATATCACATGGCTGTTGTTTACCGTCGTCGAGCGGAAAGGGATTTGGATTTTTCTCCGCTTCCCACCGGTGAGAATACTGCATCTGTGCAGTGTAGTATTGATTGTTCCGTCTACCTGGGGCCTACGCACCCGCAGGTATGTAATAATTTCCAGTCTGTACTCTTATTGCGGCAGGGCACAATTTAGTAGCAGCTTAGTTGCGTAGCTTCCAACGTTGAGTTTGGCCGATAGCGTGGGGATCAGGAGGCCCCGAAACGAAGTTCCCACTTAATCGTTTAGTGTTGAACCTCTAGTGGGAGCAGCACGCGGGTTGTTGGTTGAACCCGAAATCACTGATATATTCTTTGTGCGCAAATGTGGAGTTACATTGCAACCGGGTACTACAAACTAATAGGGTAACAGAAGTGGTAAGTTAGGCCTTAGCTCCGCCAATGGGGATTATGTTGCATACTAGCATAATCAATGTGGTATCTCCTGGCTGCGAAGAAAGGGTTGACAATTGCGGTAGTATCAAAACTGTCAGCCCCTTTTCCTAGATATTCTAAGTTTACTTGACTATCCCAGGATTGCGTTGTAATATGCCCAGTGTGATTAGCACATCTTGGGTAAGGCTTCCACGACGAGATTCACGTGAAACCCCCGTGGACTTCGTTCCTTGTACACCCATATTCATGTACTGCAGTAACTTAAATTTTTGTTTTTTTTGCATTGACCTACAATGCCTGGTAGAATTGGAAAATATCGACAAATTAATTTTGCCCCTTCCAGTATTTCTCGTATAAATGACCTATTTAATTAATGTATTATTTTGTTCCCATTTTTTAATTAGATGCCCTAAAGTTTCCGATATTCAATATTTTCTCATCAATTTGTAACTAATAGACTGTAGTAACCTACAGCTAGATTTGGTGTAGCTTAAGAAAAATTGACAACTAACCACGCCTCTTTCTGTACATTTCATACAACTTGGCCGGTTTAATACATAAATTCTTAACTTCATATCTCTGAAACAGCTGTACTGAATTCACTCTAATTTGGCACATAAGTATTGTCCATGCAGTAAACCAAATTCTGAAAAAGAAAACAGCCACCAATTTTATAAGAAGAGTCCTGAAAATCAGTGACATCAAATGCCATACCGCGAATTTAGACGAAATTTGATACTTCTTAAGGAAGAATGACCTCCCGAAATTGGCGATAGAATAATTGATTTGCCAAATTAAGACAATATTTTTGAACACATTTTTACATACAAATTTCCAAGATAACAATTTGTTAAATGGTTTTCAATATGGTTTCAGAAAATGTTGTAGAACAGGGGAGGCAACAGTTAATGTGCAAAATTGCATATGTTAGTCGTTGGATGACGGGTATACAGACGGGTGGAGCTGGAGCTTTTTTATTATTTGTCAAAAACGTTTAATTTAATTGATCATGATATCCTACTTCAGAAACTCAGATTTTATGGGGTGCATGACAAAGTAAAAGTACTTTGAAACTAGTGGAGCATGGCGTCCTCCAGGGAAGTGCATTGGGTCTCTTGTTATTTTCTCTTTATATAAATAACTTGAAAAATATTGATTTGTCAGGTAAAATGTCTGTGTACGCTGATGGTATTGCTATTTTTTATCCATTTAAATATGAAATGGCTGAGAAGTCTTACATAGAATGAGGAGCAAGTCTATTAATAGAGTATTTGCGTATTAATAAACTTTTCCTTAATCCAAATAAAACTGAATTGATAATATTTAGGCCACATCGCCGATTCAACGACAACTTTGGAATATATAAGTATAGGGTGATTTTTTTTAAATATAAGTTTTTCAGGTTGGCAGCACTGGTTGGTAATGGCGTCCAAACGTCATCTGTCGAAGTGAAAAGTGTACAGCATATTCTGCCATTTTATCATGGAAAGACTAACAAACGAGCAACGATTGCAAATTGTTGAAATTTATGATCAAAATTCGTGCTCTGCGACAAATGTGCATCGTTTAAAACGACCATATTATGGCCATCATAATCAACCTGCTGAATCAATAATTCGTGCTGTTATCTCCAAATTTCGCACCAAATTTACTTTTTTGGACATAAAACCATCGACTCGCATGCATAGAGTGCGTACCGAAGAAAATATAGCAGCCGTAGCGACCACTGTTAATGAAGATCGTGAAATGTCAATTCGTCGCCGTTCTCAGCGATTGGGCATGTATTACTCAACCACAAGGACTTTTTTTTGCCCCAATTGGCTGAGTTGAACTCGGTTGACATGTGGTTTCATCAGGACGGTGCAACATGCCACACTGCTCGTGAAACAATGGATATGTTAAGGGATAAATTTGTTGAGCAGCTTATCTTTCGATTTGGCCGCCAAGATCTTGCGATTTAACGCCTCTTGACTATTTCTTGTGGGGTTATGTCAAGTCGTTACAGGATAACAAAACACGCGTTATTCGTGGAATACAGGAAGAAATGCTCGAAAAAGTGTCGAAATTGAACCTTCCGAATGGACATTTTGAGACAGAGCAGCGGACAACATTTACCTGAAATTATCTTTAAAAATTAAATGGTAAAGACCAATTTATCGATTTCAATAAAAAATTTTAATATATGATGCAAATTTGTATGTTTTATTCGATTTTTAAAAAACCTACGATTAAAAAATCATACTCCGATACATAACAAGCAGACTTTCTAGTATCTAATAAATGGGATATATACCTATAGGTAGAAGAGCCACTCACAATTGAGCGAGCTTTCCCGCATTCTATTGTTTGAACTCACTGAATAAGAACATATATTTGAGATGCCTTTGTAAGACTGGTCGATTACAGGAGTAATCGAAGTATCGTTAGCAAACATCGAGGTCACCGTAGATCATAGGAAAAAAGAGAGATGATTGGGGATAGAATTTGGGTGCATCTAAATGCTCCATTACGGAAAGTTTTCGACAACAAACTCGATGGACGGCGCAGAAGAGGGCGACAGAAACTCCGTTGGAAGGACCAGGCTATTGAAATACTATCGTAACTTGGTGTGACGGACAGGAGAAGAAGCGTAGAAGATTGAAGCAGTTGGAATTACTTTCTACGGGCGGCATATAATAGATAAGGACGTCTATTGCAGTCGCCACCTAAGAAGAAGAAGATGCACGATAGTTGTCTGCGCTAAGCTATGGTGTCACGATCGGCACGATATGCTTTCTTTCATTCCCTCGTTAGTGGAAGACATCTGCATGAAAAGCTTTTGACTTAACCATTGCCAATTTTGCATCAAATTATACTTCATGAGTTCCCCACGTTCGCACAGTTGGATTAAAGTAATTACATTAATGCATTAAAATACAAACAAAAACAAAAATACATTTTTACCCTTGAAGAGCATTTTAGAAAATATTTCTTGCTTTGCTATCATTTTAAATATAATCTCTGAAGTTACTTATCCTCACACCACATTCACATGCTAGAGCATAATGTTCAACTAAAATAATGGAAATTCATATGTATTTTTGGCTGAAATGCTTTACATTCCCCTCCGCCCCCCTCGGACGTTACAGTTTTGTCACGGAATGAACGGTGTTGTGCGAATATTCTTGGATTCACCATCACACAACAGCAACACTCAAAAGCAGTGACGACAACTGTGCGGGGAAAAGTCAACGACAAGGTCAACTATAATCAGGCGAAATCTCATTCACAAAAATACCCAAACAATGGCTTCCATGTAATGAATGTGTTTTAAATATAAACTTACTTATTCGTTCGTTTCATATTAGAATATAAATTATTTAGAATTTGTTGGATATGGTAGCCATAATAGAATTCATAGGTAGAATAGATTCAAAGGTTTAACAGGAGTGCAT
Organism: Philornis downsi; assembly: GCA_019455685.1. NCBI lineage: Eukaryota > Metazoa > Arthropoda > Insecta > Diptera > Muscidae > Philornis > Philornis downsi. Next base: position 105,086 of record JAHXMU010000190.1, on the reverse strand, counting down.
ACATTCTATGCGTAAAAGAGTACGTTAGTGTGGCCTTTAAGGGCAGGATGTTCTTTAAAAAAGTACACGATCAGTATAAATGCCCGCATATGTTTTATGGCCTCCTGACACATTTTGCAACACAAAAGTATGAATTTTTCTTACATTAATGATATTTTGTCCAAAATTTGATACTCTGCGTAAACCGTATTTCTTTGCCGATGACATTCAGTTGCTATTTAAAGGGGATTACCAATTTCCAGACGTTTGTCAGAAGAAAATTAATTATGTATTACGATGAAGGTTACGTAATTGGATGTCGGAGAACAGACTTTGTGAAGCACTTCTAAGTTCAAAACTATGCTTTATTTGAACCAAACTGAAGGGAGTTTGCGAGTATTTTATAATAGTTCTAACATACAGTTTGAGCAGGACCAGAAATGTTTGGAAGTTTTGTTAGATGATAAGATGCGCTTTGAGCAGTATATTAATATAAAGGGTGGCGCATAAGTAACGTTAACGGCGACTATATTGAATGCGTTCTTGTGCATCATTTGGTTTTAACTCGTAAACCAATTGCATCTTATGTGGGAAAAAGTTGTAACATATATAAAATCCTTTGCAAAGACTGCCTAGACATCTGGATATCTGGTGGAAGTTTCGGGGTTTTCCGAACTGCGCGAGGTCTTCCAGCGCGCGGAAGATCACAGACAGCCCCTTGTTGTCCAAAACGCTAAACCAATTGGTAAATTGTTGGAGCGCTAGGAGCATTTCGAACATGAAAGAAATTTCGATATGATCTGAATAATCGAATGCTGACTTTCAAAGTAAAATTGAACAACTTTGGTGCTTTGTTCTGTGCTGAGGCTTTCCATAATAAATTTCCCAAATATTGTTTAGTTAATTCTATAAAGAGACGAAAAAAAAGGCTTAAATGAAAAATGTATTCACTGATCAAATCTTAACGTTACTTCTGCGCCATCCTATAGTAGTTTATAATGGTTCTAATATACAGTTTGTGTATGACATGAAATGTTTGGGAGTTTTGTTGAGGCACTAAGGACACTTTTTATGCACTACTAATTTGTCGCTTCCGCTATATGTGAAAAAGCAACTGGTTCATGCCCTAGTTATGCCAAATATTACGTACTATTTAGAGGTATACGCTGCTACAAATTAGAAATAAATGCAACTCTTTCAATTAAACTGCTATCCATTTAGTAGTTTCAAAACCGGCGGTCTGGCAAGGCTGTCAGCCGTTAAATACCTGTCATCTGAAGTGTTGTTTATTAAGTGAGAGTTTCGTCATTTGCGAATATGGATCTTTTAACAACCGAAGAACGCGCAAAAATAGTTAATAGTTACTACAAAAGTGGTGATTCAAACGTGGCCACTTTTCATGTATTACGGGGTGATTATGGTCGTCAAAATCAACTTACTGTGCAAGGAATTAGCAAAATTGCAAAAACATTTTGAAGAGACTTTAAGTGTTATAGACTTTAAGTGTTATATCGCTACAGTTAGTAAAAGTGTGGCGGATTGCAGTTCAGAGCACTATAGCCGTATAATAATCGACATTTTTCTTGCCCTGCAATTGAAGGTTATGAACTGGATGGTATGTGGTTTCAACAAGACGGTGCTACGAGCCACACTACCACCAAGATTATGCGATTTGACGCCGTTACACTATTTTTTTGTAGAGCTACGGCAAAGACCGTGTTTATGCAGATAATTTCTAAATATTGAAGCTTTTGAAAACTAACATTCGTCAAGTTGTCGCTGAGCCACCACCCGAAATGTGCGAAAAAGTGGTCAAAAACTAACTCAAAAGGATCCACTGCTGCAATCAATCCAGAAGCGGTAATTTAAATGACATTGTATTTCGTACATAATGGCAAGGTCCAAACTTCACAATGAAACAAAAGTTTCATTGAAATCATAGCTTTATATGTGTTTTATTTAACTTTACTTTTAAAACCGAAAAATGGATAAGTCAGTATAAGCAAGTTTTCTTTCCTTCTCAATCGATTTCTACGACTTCGAACTTATTACTATGAGATATTTTTGTATACAAAAATGTATGATATTTTCCAGAAACGAATTCAAAATTTAATTTTTTCAACAAATAGTAAAAAAAAAATAATTCACTTTTTGCCAGTATAGAAAATACTATAGGAGGTGTTTGAATTTACCTAAATCATACATTACAACTATGCCAAATATTAAAAATATTAGAATTCACAAACTTTAGAATTCTAATCATTTTCATTCCACATTTATAAACTTCACTATGTTAGATATCCTGAAATTATACATTTTACTTTTAGGATGAGACTCTTTGAAGCTTGAGATTAACTATAAACTGTCTGGCCTATTTTTTTGCACAGTGCATAAAACTTGCGTTTAAACATTGAAATTGAATATTCGGAGTTTTCAATGTATCCATATACACAAATAATTAAGACGAGTCTATGGTCCGATTTGTCATTGGGGTATTCTTTGTCTTAAAAATTGTACATATTCGTTTAATAGCAGGCACTTTGAAGTTTAACTGTGAACTGTTTGGCCTACCTTCTGCTGCATAAAACATGTTTAAAACATGCGTTAAAAAATTGAAATTCTAAATTAGGGAATTTTAATGTATCCCAATACACATATAATTAAGACTAATCAATCAATAGTCCGATCTGTCATTAGGCATTAGATTAACTGTCATCACTGTTATGACATTTGTGAAATATCATTTTTTACATCATAGTTTGGTAAAACTAAAACCCACAATTTCAGAAGCTGAACCTATGAAGTTATAAAATTTCATTAAGGTTTCTATAATATAAGGTGGCGTTAAGATTCATTCAATGTATAACTTTGTTTTTATTTAACGTTGGCATTTATTAAAAATTAGAATATAGTTTGGAAATATGTTCACTTTATGTTTTAAGAATAATATCTTTCAAATAATGCTCATTGTTTGCTTTTCCCTGACGTGCTCTTTCCAAAGCATTTCCCATGACTTTTCTTAGATTAAAGCTTAACATTACTTATGTGTCACTCTATAGTTCTCAATACTGGTATATTGAATTACTTCAGAAACAAAATGTTTTGTACCCTCTATCTTGTATTCGGTAGATCATAAAAGTTAACGAGAAGTTGGATGTTGGAAACTCTTCACAATTTGCGGCAGAAATTATATCTAAATTCCAAAATGTTCGCCATTTTTAATGTACGATGTGTGTACAAACAGTAAGCTGAATTTTCATTTTTCTCAAATAATATTTATTTATTCATCAATTTCTATTTTATTTCCTTCAAAGTAGTCCCCCTCAGATATAATACACTTGTGTCAGCGTTTATTTCAATACTCGAAGCAGTTCTGATATGCACTTTTTGGTATGTCCTAGAATTCTCTCAGCGATTCGGTTTTTATTTTCTCAATTGTCGCAAAACGCCGTCCTTTCATGGGTTTCTTCAATCCTGGGAACAGGAAAAAGTCGCAGGGGGACAAATCTGGTGATTATCGTGGCTGAGGCATGATAACGGTGACGGTGTTGTTTTTGGTCAAATAATCTCTCACAAGCAAAGATGAGTGAGAAGGTGCATTATCATGATGCAAAAGCCATGAAATTTTTTTCACAATTCCGGGCGTTTTTGTCGTATTTCTTCAGGCAAACGGCTCATAAATTCAAGGTAATACTCCTTATTTACCGTACGAACTTGTGGTAAGAACTCCTGATGCACTACGCCATGGTAATCGAAGAAAACAGTGAGCAAAACCTTGACATTTGATCGAACTTGGCGTACTTTTTTTGGTCCTTTTTTCTCTTGGACTCTTTCATTGGGACGATTGGGCTTTGGTTTTGTTTGTCATAATCATATGCAAGTACCCATAATTCGACACCAGCTATGACTTTTTTGAGCAAATCTGAATCATTGTTGACGTTATTCAACAATTCCTGAGCGATGCTCATGCGACATTGCTTTTAGTCAAAATTCAGCAATTTTGGAACGAACTTCACTGCCACACGCTTCATGCCCAAAATTTCTGAAAATATTGCATGGCATGAGCCAACCGATATGTCGACATCCTCAGCAACTTCTCTAATTGTGATTCGACGATTTTCTATAACAATTTTCTTCACATTTGCAACATTTCCATCGGTTGTTGATGTGCTGGGGCGTCTAGAGTGAGCGTCGTCATTCACATCTTCTCGACCTTCTGTGAAAAGCTTGTACCACTTGTAAACATTTTTTTGACTCAGAGTACCCTTACCGTATGCCACTGTCAACATTTCAAGTGTTTTTGGCACTTAATTAAATTTTTTACACAAAATTTGATGCAACTTCTTTGATCCATTTTTTTCGATAGCAGAAAATCGCCAAACATGCAAAACACTTGTCTTATTTATGCCTCTTATAAACAAACTAAACATGCTATGTGGATAAAACCGTCAACAAATCTTCGAGACGAGTGTACCAACATAAAAAAAAAAATCATAATCGAAAGTCGAATGTTCGTAGCCCGCGAAATTTGAAAATTCACGGAAGGAAACATTTAAAGCCTTATGTGTCTTTTGACCAAATGTGTTTCATGGCTTTCTACATCTAGTGAGCGATGTTCGGCTGGCTGGCTAAATGGTAGACAGGATATTGGCGGCAAATCTTTATGAATCTTGTCAAAACTTTGCACAATCCAATATTTTACCATTGTACCATTTAATCAGCCCATCCCTTCTGATGTCTCCCATGCAAAGAAACCATAGAAACAGACTACATCACGCGGGTTGTGGTTTATACCAAAATCGCTGGTAGAGAGACTTTGTGCTTGAATGTGGAGTTGCATTGAAACCGGGTGCTACAGACCCATAGAGTAGCAAAGGTGGTAAGATAGGCCACACGCCCGCCAATGGGGATTATGTTCCATACTAGCATAATCAATTTGGTATCTCCTGGCTGCGAAGAAAGGGTTGACAATTGCAGTAGTACCAAAATTGTCAGACCCCTTTCCTAGATAGTCCAAGTTTTACTCGGCTATTCCAGGGGGGCGTTGACAATCGCATTGTAATATGCCCAGTGTGTCGCACACCGTGGGTAAGGCCTTCACGGCGAGACTCACGTAAAATCCTCGTGGACTTCCTCCCATACAAAACAACTTAATTCCCCAAATTCAGTTGTTCCCCTATAAATCCACATTCTCGGACCACAATAATTCCAATTTCTTGTCCATTATATTAACTTAAAATTTGGGGGAGAATTTGGAAACATCAACTAATCAACCCCCTTCTAGTACCTTCCTTGTAGATGACCGATTTAACACTATTTCTCTTACGTTTATAATTTTTATAAAGCCGTATAAAACCTATTCAAATTTGGTACAAGTTTAGAATTTGCCTAATGTAAAGTTTATGAATGAAAAATGGACGGCAATGCTTTGACTCTTTTGATATCTTCTATACAAATTGTAAATTTTGAGAAATTCAATCTTTCCTCTGTAATTTTTAACTGTTAAACTGTTGTTTAAGCTGCAGTATCATAAAGTTTTGTCCAATATATTGACTTATAATTCTCTGTACATCTTGAGAAAAATCGGCCAAGTAATGACAAAACGTGCAATATTTCTCATACAAATAAACGATTTAAGCCACATATTCTGTAATTCATATCTATCATGCAGTTATACTGAATTCAGTCAGACTTGGCACACATCATGCATTTAGTAAACTAAGTTCTGAAAATAAAGAAATTTCAGCAAGAAATTCAAATGACTTTTTTCAATCAATATATTTCATTTATTTTTTTTCTTTTTATTTTATAGAAAATTCAATTGTATTTTATAAAGAGTGTCCCAACAAGAAGGCAAGATTTAAATTTTAAATAAAACACAGTTATTTAAAAAAAAAAAAATCGTGAAACTTTATTATATCGTAAAGTACACAAAATGAGGTTATGTATGGAACAATACATCGGGCAGATGGCCGCCGTGGCTTTGCTGGCACACACGCGATTCTTTAATTAAATTTTCAATGACCGTTTTGCATAAATGCTGCGGTATTTCATTATTGCAGCGTCCAATTTCCTCTTTTAAGACTTGAGTCGTCGTCGGCTTATTCGCGTAAACCATCGACTTCAAAAAACTTCAAAGAAAAAAGTCTAATGGTGTTAAATCGCACGATCTAGGCGGCCAATTCTGGTCTCCAAAACGCGAAATAACACGACCGGGAAATGACTGATGCAGCAATTCAATTGTTTCTCTGGCTGTATGAAATGTGGCGCCGTCTTGTTGAAACCACATGCCCTCCACATCCATTTCTTCAATTCCAGGCACGAAAAAACTGGTTATCATTTCACGATACCGAACACCATTGACTGTCTTGCGCTTGACATGCCTCATTTTCATAAAAAAGGTCCAATGATTCCTCCAGCCCAAAATCCACACCACAAAGTGACACGTTGAGGATGCATTTGCTTCTCGTGAATCACTCGAGGATTTTCCTCACCCCAAATGCGAAAATTCTGCTTATTGACGAAGCCATCAAGATGAAAATGGGCCTCGTCACTGAAGATGATTTTATCGGCAAAATCAGCATTTTCATGTTGTCTCTCCAATACCCAATTAACGAACTCCCTTCGCTGTCCATGGTCAGCTGGCTTCAGTTCCTGAGTCAATTGAACTTTGTATGCATGAAGATGCAAATCTTTCGTTAAAATTCGCTGCATAGTGGATTTGGAGACACCAATTTGCTGAGTTCGGTGTCGAATTAAGGTGGATGGAGTTTGAGAGACATCATCACGTACAACTGCGACATTTTCTGTCAATCGACCTGGTCGAAGGCGCGTTGTTGCCTTTACATCACTAACAGACCCAGTTTTGGCAAATTTATCCATTAATCTCTTTACATTGCCTCTTTTGGAGCGTTATTGTGACCCCAAATTGATCGCAATTTGCGAACTGTAGCCGCAAAACTTTAACCATTTTGGTAAAATAATTTCACAATGAGAATGCGTTGTTCATTCGTGTAGCGTTCCATTTTTACCAACCTCGTACCTTCTACTAGCAAACAATAACAATTGTTCAAATGTCAAACAATGACACTTCGAATGGCACCAAATTCAAATCTTGCGTTTTTGTTGGGACACCCTTTATTACTAATTGATTTTAAAGATGATAGACCGTAAATGACCTCCATGCTCATTAATGTATATGCGACACCTGATCAGAAAATTATTCATTGCGGGATCGCCTCGGTTATTGCTTTAATGGACTGCTTGAAATCGGTCAAATTCCTTGGTTTCGTAAAAAAAACTCTCTCAAAATCTTTAAACAATGGTCCTTATTGGTCCCCGTTTTGTGTTTGCAGTACGATTAGTGGTTCGCACTGTACCATCCATACAAATTGAATTATCAAAATATAATTTTCACCTTCTAATATCTGTAGTTACTTACAGTTTTGTTAAGTGTATTGCATTATAATACTGGCTGCAACTTAAAAAAATTGATCGGATAATCACGCTCTCTCTGGCAACTCCCACTTGTATGGGGAGAGTTACCAGAAATCCATACGAGTATCATTCATTTAATAACACTAAATTCTGTATAATGTAGCGCGAATCAAGCATTTAGTAGTTAGTTTAGTTTAGTTATTACTAAACTGGTGTGGGCTTTTATTTGTTGGACCTAATATGTTGCCTCATACTGTGTGAAATTCTAGGAATTTTTTATCCTAAGAAAAACAAGCTAATTAGGTGAGTTAGTGCTGACCACTACATGCTATAAATAGACGCATACATGCACATCTAGATATTTTTACATGTACGAGTATTCTCATTACATTAAAATAAACTTATGTGTATTCAGGACGAAAATGCTTTGCAGGCACACTATTTATGCATGTGTTGGTTTTCAGATGACCACCCTTTTCTCTATCCACATTTTACCCAGCGTAAGGATTAATAATTTGTACACTCTGTTGGTAACATTTGGCAAGGATTTGATTTAAGTTACGTTGTCATGAGGTTAGAAAGTTGCTGCTGGTAAAAGTTTTACGAAATAGGAAAATCTATGTGTTCATTAGTACAGGGTGGGCCATAAGGTTGTTGGCGGTTTAAATATTCAATTAAAAAAAACTACGAAACATAAAAAAATATATTTGAATTTTTAAAAAGTAGAAGCATGGGAATTTTTAAGACTTAAAAATAATGTTATCCAAATGGCTTCCCTCGGCTGCTTGACACTCTTGGAACCGAAGTCGCAAATTTTGGAAAACTCGTTGAAAAGTTGTTCTCGGTATTTTGTTACTTTCCTGAATAATGTTCCTCTTCAACTGCTCTAAATTGGTCGGATTATTCTCGTAGACTACCGATTTGAGGTAGCCCATAGAAAATAATCCCATGGAGAGAGATCTTCACTAAAAATCACATTGTTGAAATTGTTGAACCGCTCTAGCATCAAATTGACAAAGTTAAGTCGGTTATTGGCATCATCGGGTTTTAATTCTTGGACTATCTGAATCTTATAAGCCTTCAAATGCAAATCACGTTTCAAAATTCATCGTAAAGTTGTTTTTTTGACATCCAAAGACTGACTTCTCTTACGTGTTGACTGTTGCGGATTTCGCTGAACTGAAACACGAACACGCTCTACAATGTCGGCTGATCTTGCAGAAACTGGGCGACCACGAACCGTAATTGGTACTGTTGAGCCGGTTGTTTCGAACATTCTGATCCATTTTCGTATCACATTGG